>JAZDUA010000232.1:1800000-2394284 GCA_038098605.1 Gryllus longicercus | reverse complement strand
ATTTAGGGGCAAAGTTTTCCTACTCTTTAATATTCTTAAAATAATATTCCGTTCTACCATTATGAAACTAAAAAAAATAAGAAATTTTTAAAAATGTACTTTGGGCGGATAGATGGCAGCTGGCAAGAGTATGTGGTAAGTCCGAGTAACTAGCCGAGACTTTTGGAAAGAGAATAGTAATATGGGAAAGTCTGTGCATTCTCTAGCACCACTAGTTTAAATTTGTTTTTACGATAATATTTGTTTCATTGCAATGTGCATGTCTGAAGGTGCATGTGAACTTACATAAAATCCTAGTGTTACAATGGATTTATCATGATGTGTTAAACAATAAATATAATTTTGTGGCGTTTTGAGTGATAATTTACTCACATACTCCTGAGTGTAGAATTCAAATATGCCAGTAGGTACACTGAAAACATAAGGTATAATAATAAAAGGGGACAGTAATAACTAAATGGAAATTATAGCATGTTCTATCATGGGTTTCATTAACATTTTAATTTTGGAAAATATATGAAACAGCCAAAATATCCACGGTTTGCTATACGATCAATATGACCACAGAAGTGTTCAGAAAGAAAAGACAGCATTGTGTACGGAGATAGACAATGCTCTTGTTCATTTTTTACAGCGAATTGTGAACAAACGCATCACCAATCACTGCATTTCATGCAAACTCTGCAAGGACACCACGCTGCACCTTCCTCCTCTATAATTAAATTCCTGCCCGCCAAGTTTCACGTGTACAGAACACGCGTTCTTGAGATCACACCGTCTCTGTGGACGTATCTTTTTGCATGTGCGCAAGTGTGAGTGAGTGGGTTATTAGAGCAAGGTCGCATTGCTCTTGTAGTTCTACTCAACTCCCGCTTGGAGCGCCTCAGTGTCGGTGGCCATGGCACCGCCATCTACGGACACCTGAACACACTACTAAAACTTTGGAGGATGCAGACTGCGACGCATTGGTGTTATTTAGGTTGCATCAATACAGGCGCTTCTGTGGTCACCCCAAATCGAAATATTTCACTTGATACAAATTCACTACTAGATACCTAAAGTGATATCATAACATGATATCACTATGATAATATTATACCATGATAAACATTATTTTTGATAACATTATTTTTAAAGAGTTTGTGATTACTTTATTCTCAATCAAATACATTAGTTTCGTAAACGAACCATTTAACAGATATCTTTGAGTTCAGAATTAATTAGAAAGTGGTTTGAATATTCAAACGTAAGCTAATTAATTT
Source organism: Gryllus longicercus (assembly GCA_038098605.1). Lineage (NCBI taxonomy): Eukaryota > Metazoa > Arthropoda > Insecta > Orthoptera > Gryllidae > Gryllus > Gryllus longicercus. The sequence continues at coordinate 2,393,022 of JAZDUA010000232.1, read as the reverse complement.
CAAGGGTTTTTTATTTTCTCATCCACAAAAATAACTGCAATTTAAAAATTGCAATGACATTTTTTCAGAAATCAGAGTGACATTATCCCGAGCAATACCCACAATTTTGTTTAAGGCTAAATGCACCGAAAAGTACTTGTAGGAAAATTCAATAGATCGCAGCACTATCACAGGTGAATTTACTTCATAGATAACGTCTGAACCAATGGTCCGATTTTCGATCTGTAAACGGCATTTGACGCCTTTTTAATATAGAATGACGCTACGATGCCCTTTTTCCAAAAATTTAGCAAAAATTCGAATTTGAAATTAGTTCTCGAACTTCGAGAAAAAATTCAAAAATGTGGGCTTATAGCGCGATGGCGACATGCTTGCTGAATCCAACGCCGTGACAATCACGCAAATCGAACGAATAGGAGCGTCGTAAAGTGAAATTTACGAAAACGCCTCGCCCCCCTTCCCCCTTCTTCCCCCTTCTGCGCCATTGCGTCACCCGCCCGTTTGTTGTTGGCCCTCTGTCAGCGCGGCGGCGCGGCCAGGCCCGACGGAGGAGGCGAGACGTGCGGGACACGCAAGCCACACACTCGGTTTATGCGTTCGTCACTTTGCATCTCAATCTATTTTTCCACGGATATCAAACTAGAGATTTTAGACTATCTTTTTCACATATTTCTGTCTTCCTTCGAATACCATCTTAAAATTGTTTGAGGCATTACTCAAAATATCGATTCCGATTTGGAACCATTTTTTTTAAAAAAAGGAACTAATTGTGTAAATATCAGCATTATTTCATCTCCTCACATCTTATTTAGATATATTTTACTTCTAAAGTCTTCTGTTATCACACAACCTTGCTCTAAGATCTTCCGTTGTCGAATACCGAAAAAATGAGCGGAGCACGAGCTCTTTTATCCTACAACTCGATTTTTGATCTCAAAACGACGTTTATCTGCTTTAAAGAGTTCATCTGGTGAATCTCTAAATAATATACAATATAATAACAAATTCATTTATTATTTACAAAAGTACATGTATACAAAAAATACCCCCACCTCCCGAAAAAATAATCGGCTGGATCCGCTCCTGCTGTGACACTTCTCCTAACTCCGTAAGCGGAAGGCAATAACATAGACCCACGTAAGTCATCGGAAGCGACCGCAGATCCAGCACACTTCTGGCGTCTCCCACGGTAACGATTCAGGGAGAGACGCGAAACGATGAGAGGGAGACGAAATTTCATGCCGCGAGGTACAATTACTGGTAACATTGGGGAAAGTTTTATCTCGTTAACTAAAAGTAAATTATAATTTTGACTTTCTTGGTACTTTTTAAGCATGTAGCCGCAGTTATCTACAGTGTAATTATTATTATAATAATTATTATTATTATTTCTATTTACATTTATTCAAAAGTACCGAAAGCAAGGGTAGACCTGTGAGATCGGAGTCGGTAGGACAGACATGCAATACTTTCACAGTCTCTGTTGTACAGATAAACAGGCAGATACAAGAGAGAGAACACAAAACTTTTGTGACTGACCAACGAAATTCTAAAAGTTTGTACATCTTATGATAAAAGTAAATTATGAAAAATGAGTGGTTGTCTCTGCGACTTACTGCACTGACGTCTTCTGCAGTTTTCGAATTTTGTTTTTGATGGATCACTCACCGTCTCTTGTTTTCCATTTTCCAAGTCATGAGATTAGAAAGGCAACAATCTCCTTTTCGTTTTTCGAGATGACGGCAGAGATTTTTTTTGTTGGTGGTTTTGTAAGCGATTCTGATGCAAAAGCAACGTTGGAATTCTGATTTTCGTAGTTATTATTGGAGGATCTAAAATATTATTTGAAAAAAATGTTTACAAACACTCAATTTATTAGCCATTTTGTACATGAATTATAATGTAGTATACTCCTCTATAAATCGAAGTTTTTAGTACCTGAGATAGTACAATCTAAAAGTCACTTTCACACTTTGCGATCTCAACAAATTACTTCTGACGTTGAAAACCTGAAAAGTGTTCCCACTAGTGTAACGATTTTTGACGCCTTATCTTTCGCAAGTCGGCAATTTGACAATCTCTCTTGAATAGTGAGGGAAATTCAATACATTGCACAAATAAATATGGTTCCAAAACTTTAATAAACGACATATATAAATATTACTGTCATCTGTCGTACATAAGAAGTTGAACTAAAGAATTCGCGAAGACCTACAGTGTAAGTATTCGGCATATTGACGTGTTTTGCAATTTGCCGCCTATGCGAGCAGTCGAGGAAATAGTATATCTGCTTTGACAACATTGTATGAGGTTCAATATCACTTCATCTGATATAGAATGTTTCTTGTTCTGAGAAGACATGAACTCAATGAGTGACATGTTGTTTGCTTCTTGTTCGTAACACAAGTGTATAGCGTATTCATTTTAATTTGGTTTCTGACTTTTGGTGAGACGGTATAGCTTATGTTCGTAGTGAAGGCCAAACAATACACAGTTAAGCTGGGGGAAATTATAGTCTAGTTATAAGAAATGTGACGAAGAAAATAATTCGGGCGTTCTTCATCACACGCTGCATAACAGCAATTTTCGGGTAGTAAACTATACTGAAGTGTCTTTTCGAACTGTGATATTTATTAAAAAAGGATTTGAAGCAGGCGGGGCAGCCTTGAGTACTCCCGTAAGAAAAGGCCATATTGTGAAGATAAAAAAATTCCACATTGATGGTATTGCTTATTTGTTTTCCTTATTTTCGTATGATGTTTTCATTTTTGTCTATGGATACTTGGCGTAATATATTTGGGACAGCTAGCAGTTGCAGATTAGGCTGGGGGGAGGGAGGGCAGATTCCAAGAACACAGAGCGCATTCCTCAGCCTCGCAATCAAGCCAGCTCCCGACTATAAGAATGAGGTGGCTCGTGAATGAACGCAGTAGACACGTGGACGTGGAGACACGAGGAAGTGTAGAGCGGAGAAGGGCACCAAGTAAGCGAGCCAATCTGTGAACTTGGTGTGAGCATTCACCACGTTGGTCTGTTTGCGAACCACTGTCCCAGTGCAATATCGGACTTGGAAATCCCTGGCCCCCTCCCCCACGGCCACTTTACCCGAGTCCAGGCTCGTTCGTGCCCTAGTCCTTTGCGGCAGGTGGGCGATGAAAGACCAACCGCCCGATGCATTCGACAATCGACAGAGTGAATCAGACCCTCAGAGAAAATCAAGATTTTCTCCGTGAAATATAAAGAAGTTCCACAAAATCTTGGAAACACAGACATCGAAGTGAAGATTCGATGGATTATAGTACGATATAAGCAACGGAGTCCTTATATTTCTTTCTTTTCAAACATTATATTTCTCTGCAAAGAAAGCAAATGACCAGACGAAAGTCAGAAAACTCTAAGGGGATTCCAGCCCAGACCAAGACAAGATAAGAAAAGTTTATTCAAGAAAAAAAGCGAAGAAGTGGAAGAAAATTACAACAAATAGAGATCTTAAGGTATTTTCCAGGTCATCCGAAATATGACCACGGAGTTTAAAACCAACAATGGCGAATGTTAAGAACGAGAACGACAAAATAAATACAACAAAAGAAGAGATCACGAAAAGATGGGAAGAATACGAAGAAGTTATATGATAAGACTTACAATTAGATTAGTGTATAAATATAGATGATTACGAATAAGAACCTGAGATGGAAGAAATGAATTGGGCGACAAAACAACTGAAAAATGGGAAGTCCCCGGCTGTAGATAATATTCCAATCGAACTATTCAAAGATACAGGAGAAGAAATCTTGGCGAAACTGACACAATTATGCAATGTGATCTGGAAAAGAGAAGAGTGACCAACAGATCTGCAAGGCACTATACTTTTTCTATTACAGAAGAAAGGAGACAGTCGAGATTGTTCAAAAGAAAAAAAAGAAGAAAAAAAAACACAATTGCATGAATACCGAGTGATTTAGTCAATCGGCAAAAAGTCATCCTTCGGAAAAGGAAAAAAATAAGATTTTAAAAATGTTGATGTAAGCATATACTTTCTTAAGATTTTCAAAAACAATTCACATTGAAAGAAACCTCATTTTCTATCTCCTCTGGAAAAGTTATGTAGATTACATTACGTCACGTAAGCGTTAGTGTAAAGCATATTCTAAGATCATACTCACAGAAAAAGATTTCCTTCGTTTTTAAACTCGTTTGAAATGTTCCATATTATTTATATCATTGTGTCCGATATGTCACGAAAGAGTCACGTCTAACTGGTTTTGCATGCTGCAATTTCTACAGATAACTTTTTCTAGAAAATCCACATTTTATAAAACAGAAAATGGAAGAGAAAACACGCTCTAAATGTAAGCAAACATCTAGGAGTTATCCAATTGCATCATTACCCTTTATTCACTTACGTAGTCTGTATGAAATGACTCACCGGAATTATTTATTCCCTTCAAAATTATACAAATATAACATATTTATTTTATATCAAAATAACTTACCAAGTAAGCTGGGATAAGTCATGAGTCATACTATTTTATTTCAATGCTTGTTACGGCGTTGGAGTCAGGATACAGCTCGCCAGACTGCTATTTTACCACCTTTTTTAAATTTGGAAGTCGTAGGCTTCCGCAGCCATGGCATACCAGCCATGGTATGCATGGGCATACCAGCCCTGAGGAACACCACGACAAAATGGTCGAAACGTCGGCAAGGCAGCCTTCGACGCGACGTCACCCGGACGGCCAAGATCATGCATTTTTTAAAATCTGTCCGAAAGTACGAAAACATTTTTAAAATTAGCTTCGGCTATTTTACTTGGGAAAAGAGATTCACCAGATGAACTCTTTAAAGCAGATAAACGTCGTTTTAAGATCAAAAATCGAGTTGTAGGATAAAAGAGCTCGTGCTCCGCTCATTTTTTCGGTATTTGACAACGGAATATCTTAGAGCAAGGTTGTGTGATTAGAAGTAAAATATATCTAAAATAAGATGTGAGGAGATGAAATAATTCTGATATATACACAATTAGTTCCTTTTTTAAAAAAAATAGTTCCAATTCGGAATCGATATTTTGAGTAATGCCTCAAACAATTTTAAGATGGTATTCGAAGGAAGACAGAAATATGTGAAAAAGATAGTCTAAAATCTCTAGTTTGATATCCGTGGAAAAATGGATTGAGATGCAAAGTGACGAACGCATAAACCGAGTGTGTGGCTTGCGTGTCCCGCAAGTCTCGCCTCCTCCGTCGGGCCTGGCCGCGCCGCCGCGCTGACAGAGGGCCAACAACAAACGGGCGGGTGACGCAATGGCGCAGAAGGGGAAGGGGGGCGAGGCGTTTTCGTAAATTTCACTTTACGACGCTCCTATTCGTTCGATTTGCGTGATTGTCACGGCGTTGGATTCAGCAAGCATGTCGCCATCGCGCTATAAGCCCACATTTTTTAATTTTTTCTCGGAAGTTCGAGAACTAATTTCAAATTCGAATTTTTGCTAATTTTTTTGGAAAAAGGGCATCGTAGCGTCAATTCTATATTAAAAAGGCGTCAAATGCCGTTTACAGATCGAAAATCGGACCATTGGTTCAGACGTTATCTATGAAGTAAATTTTACTTATTTTGGTGCTGCCACGTGGTGGCCACAAATTGTACTATTGTCGGTACATTTAGCCTTAAAAAATGTTATTTCAATTCACGCAATACTCTGTTCGAAAATATGCATACGTGATTACCGATTACTGCCTTCCAATAAACTACGAATACAAGTAGTTTCGTACATGTGTATTGCATATAAATCACCTAGAAATGCAATAGTGCAATCCGGTATCCGTTAAGACGCATATTTACAGGAGTCCTGTTGCAATATATTATCAATAATTATTATGTTTCAATTTTTTACTCATGATTCTTGAAAGTATAGTAGGTATCTCCGGCTTAGATACTGTTTCTGCAAAGTAATTATCACGTGTCTGCGTACGCTGACTAATATAACAGTTGAACCTCAAGGCAATATCTATGTAGCGCAGAGACAATTATGCAGATAGGGTTGGGTTCTCCCAATATAGAGCTCTGAATCAAAGTCCAAAAAGAAAAATTCAGAACTCTAGGATGATAAAATTAGAGATCAAAGATCTCACTGACGTACTTTTAAGTTAATTGCGCGTGATTTTACTTTTCACTACAAAATCAGGCGTTGCTTATAATTAGAGATGCATTACTTAGAACGCCTGTTTGAAATTTTAATTCAAAATAATAAATGTAGAAAAATGAAAATGAAAGAAGCAGTTACATTTTTTAATTTATTAAATGCATTTATCCCTATCCGGCCATAGTTTTATCATAGCAGTTAACAATAAAATTTATTAATATTATTCAGAAATGAACTCCTAAGTTCACGTATTTTTTTATTAATAAGTAGAGTTAAATTTTAGGTCATACTAATTGAGTAAATCATTTACTTTGAGGTTCCTTCCTGGATTACTTTGATATGTTACTTAATGGATACAAAGTTATCGAGATCCTTGAAAAATTTTATATTTTTGCATCAGTAAGTACTCATAATTTTTCGTTTTCTGCCGCGTTGAAAGAAAAATTTCTGAGGCAATTTAAAAAATGTGCCATAAAGACGTGTGTAATGAAGCACAGACCTTGTGCTTCGTTTGAACAAGACCTTATCCGATAAGAAAATGAGGAGATAGGGCACTGACATGCCAGAAAATGTCGATCATCGGCCGTCCGGTTAGCCTGAAAATTCTCAAGCCCTGAGTTTTCACTGCTTTTGTGAAATTACAACCATAAACCATATCCTAATTTCCCGTAAAGAAGGGGTTCTTATGACATCTGAAAATATTATTTTTTACTTCATTGTATTGACGTACGAACGCAGCTCTCACATAATTTTAATATATTTATATAATTGATCTCTACTGTATTATCCCTATTACTTTCAACTCCGAGTTTTCTCGGAAAAGGTAACAGCGGAACAATCTTGAGCTAAGACAGTGATTCTTTATAGATATTTCACAATTGTCAGTTACAAAACGGATGTTCTAAGAGAATAATTTTCATGTAAACACAAAAAGCATACATATTTAGGGATAAAAGATTGTCATAATAAAAGATTTACGAGTGCTGTATTAATCCGTTATAAATTTTATTTATCAGTTTATAATTCGAACGAAATTTTATTTTGTTACAAAAAAGTGTTTCGGAAAAGTGTAGGCAAGAAATTAACCGAACTTTTTACTGGCATGTTTCATCAGGTGAGACTAAAAAAAGACGGCACTGTCAGAGTTCTTTATAACCTCTACTTTAGGATGGTTGGAGTGGTATGGATTTCATGGGACATTATCCGACCAGGTGGCTTCAAGTCGCTAATTACGGGTCTCGATCATCGTGAGTGATGTGCAGCCGCAAAGACGAGGGGTCTCTGGCCCCCGAATGCGCTGCGAAGGGGCAGCCGCTTGGCGCCCCTCAGCAACGCCCGCCCGCCCGCCCGCCCACCGAGCCGCTTTTGGAAGTGGCCCTGGCGGAGGTCGGGAATGCCGAGGCACCGCCACCCGCCAGCGTGCCGCCGCTCCCGCGGGCGCACGCCGCGCCGCCACGGCTCCCCCCCTGGACACGCATAATCGCACTCACTGGCACTGTAGCAGCTTCCCTGCTGCTTCCCCCATTGCCTGTCACGGCCATCACCAATTTCATCATCGCTTCGACTATCATAATCACCGCCACAGCCACCAGCACCAGCTCTGACGGCGCCACCAGCATGACCACCTCCTCCATCACCCCACCAGAATCTCCTGAATATCGCTACCTTCACCGCAACCACTACTGTCTTACCTACCTCCAACACCATCACTGCGACGACCCCCCCCCACGAACATCACTACCCTCATACCCACCCTCCATCACAAATACCACCACTATCACCTCGACCATGATCACAACTACGCTGCTTGGCACCGGGATTCTCATCTCAATCACAGCTAGCGTCACTTCCCACAGTCTTCACAGTGTTCTTTACCGTCATCATCACCAACATTGCTATCTCGCCTATTTGCATCGTTTCTCCTCTGCCACCGTCATTGCAATCGCGACATCAACACCCCCTAACTACACTCCTACTTTGCGCTTACCGCTCTTACAACGCCCTTACAACTCCCCCTTCAAGGCACCACCACCCTATTCCATTGCTGCCGTCATGTAGTTGCAATTCCCAACCATTTTGATTAATATCCTTATCATATCATTAATATACCGATACCATCACCGTCATCGCCTTGTATCACGGTCGTCACCGACTTCAACTGTCGCAGCTGCAATCCTCATAAACATCCAGTGAGCGAGACTTCAAATTATTTCCCTGGCAGCTGCCTCTTGAAAGACGACAGTTTGATACTGAGATTCTTTGAGAGGAAAAAAAAGAAGTGTGTTTTCAAGGACAATTGGTAGGCGTCAACGAACTTAGTTGGGGTTTGGTCGTTTGCCACACGTGTTATACATTTGTCTCAGTGTCAGAACATTATCGCCAAATCTCTTGGTATAAGTTGTACAAAGACAGAAATGAATGGAAACCGAAGTGTTCAAAATATAATCCAAAAAGAGTAAAAAAATGGTATATTAAAAGAATCCGATACATTCAGAAAATTTTTGGTTAATCCTCGATGAGTTTCAGATCCCAAAATCTGTTAGAATCAGTCGCATATCTGGCTCAGAACACGAAAACTCAGCACAATAAAAAGGGTTAGAAACTTGTTAAACATCGTAAAAGGGTTAGAGATATTAGACATCGTAAAAGGGTTAGAAATGTTAGATATCGTCACTGTTGCATGGTAGTCGGTTGATGCCATTGTGTTATCGCCATAGACTCATGATGTTTTGAGAATGCATTTATTTTCATAAAGAATAATACAAGTATATCCATAAAGCCCGATAACACTTTAATTCATTTATCGTACAAAACCTGAAAAAGATACATATATCTATGTCATATAAAAGAGGAACTCAAACTTTTTGGATGTTATGGATGCAAATGCTTGTAGTTCCCGGATTTGCCATAGCATGCACTTGGAAAAATGGCTCGTACTGCGTCTGCTGAAGTGAAGAAGTTCCCATGAAAAGTCTCGACGCCCACCGGGAATCATTTGTTTTTCTTTTTATATGTTAATACTGAACGAATATTAATGTCCCCAAATCTAGTACTAACACAAACTATTTACGTTGAAACATTTCCCGAATGCCTTGGATGAACATTTCTCACCGAAACTACATCAAATCGTGTGACCTAACCGTTGTAGTAACCTGGATCTCTGCCACATCTACCAATATTTCTCAGGTGCTTGCTACGACGACGAGATATCTTCCGAAGTGCTGGCCACATCGATAAAATACCTTCTGAGAAATTTACGTACTTGATTAAACATGTACTTGGAAAGATGGCTCAGGGCATCAACTTATGTCACTGCAGTCCCTCTGACTGGGAGGTCCTAGGTTCGAGTCCTGACAAGGAAGGATTTTCGACACTACCTTGTCAGGTAGGTAGAATTCAGACGCTGTCTGGAGTAGAATTCTAGCGGCCGGCTGCTCTAATCGGTAGTTTTCTGTGGTTTCTCTGAACACCATCAGGCGAATGCCGGAGCAGTACTCTATCAAACGGGCCACGGATCGCGCGCGATCTTTTCTACCCCTTTCTTGTTCTATCCTCTCCCTTTACACACACTTACACTAACACGCACTACACAAGCACACATGCCGGGAGACCGCACGGTGGGGCCAAATGCCAAAAAGCTGGCCAAAAGTCCAAAAAAAAAGTTACTAGATAGGGATTTTGTCGTTGCTACTTCAATAGGTTGGTATTTGAGCCGTTGAATTCCGCAATTAGTAACGGTTTCTCTCTTATACTTGAGGTAAGAGATCAGTTCAAAGTTGGGCCACGAGCGATCGATATCGGTCAGCTGTGAAACGTGTTTTCAGAACCTTTGTGTTTCGAAGGATAGAGAAGCGTGCAGTCGGCCGAATTCAATAAAACAAAATGGAATCTATTCCTGAGAGTAAGTAGAAACATAATATGTATACTTAATTTTTTTAAAAATAATTTGTTAATGTAATAATTAACGTTGATTGTTGGCGAAAAATGAAAATGCTATAATCAAAAATTTGTGTTTAAAATGAAAAATAACTATGTGCACCGTCGTGCGGGGCTAAAAACTTAACATGACATTATTCGAAATGTTATTCTCTGTGAGAATCACAAACAAACAGCTGCCCGTAGCTGCCGTTTTAGTGCCTGTGACAAATTTTCGTAGCGCGTGCAACATGTAGAAATACAAACTTTTGATGATTTTGTTCGCCATATTGGTCCGCCATTTTGTTTTTTTAGCATTTTTATTCAATATTTATTAATCAGCATGCTTATAAACCCAAATCAACTCATTTTTAATTATAAACACGATCATTTCGTGTTAAAAATGGAAAAAATTGATGATTTGGTCCGCCATATTAGTCCGCCATTTTGTTTTTTGGCATTTTCATTCAAGGTTATTAATTAGCATCCTTAAAAATTCAAACTAACTCTTCTTTACTTATAAACATAATAATGTTGTGTTAAAAATACAAACTTATGGTAATTTTGTCCGCCATATTGGTCCGCCATTTTGTTTTTTTATGCATTTTTATTTAATATTATTAATCAGCATGCTTATAAACCCGAATGAACTCATTTTTAATTTTAAACACGATCATTTTGTGTTAAAAATGAAGAAAATGATGATTTTGTCCGCCATATTGGTCCGCCATTTTGTTTTTTTGGCATTTTCATTCAAGATTATTAATCAGCATCCTTAAAAACCCGAATGAACTCATTTTTACTTATAAGTATGATCATTTTGTGTTAAAAATACAAAATTTTGATAATTTTATCCGCCATATTGGTCCGCCATTTTGTTTTTCGGAATTTTTATTACAGATTATTAATTAGAATGATCATAAACCTCTGAATACAAAGTTTCAGTCAAATCGTACAACGCTTTCGACTTTTGACCAGCTTTTTGGCATTTGGCCCCACCGTGGACCGGTCGGGAGCGTAAAGCTTGTTCCGGCTGGGGCGGTTCCCCGCTGGTGGGAGATACCTGGTGGGGAAACCCCGCTAGCCTACGGTAGGTCAGTGCTGGATCTCGCAATACAGCGAGGGAAAGATCACCGCCACCTCCCGAGCAAAAATATGCATTTCACTCACCCTGTTCATGTACTTGAAATCACTAAAACAACCAATCAATGAAACATGTCACCTCCGTTCGCATTTGTCTCATAATTTTCGGTAAGCAATTTGCCTTTGGTCACAACTCGTCCGTCGAAATCGCCCATCCTGTCTGAGGCCTACACCTGTACTAAACCGTGCCACTATTTGATGTCCATATTTCCTGCCATCAATCATATGACGCTACCGAAATTTAGAAGCATATATTTTATAATCGTCCACGTCACAAATCAAGAGTGTGTTTATTTTATACTAGGAAAACAATGTCCAATAGTAACCGCTTCTTCTGGCCTAGAACATTGCTGAGTCCCAATATTTACGTCCGAATATTTTCATTTAGATCTTGCCATGCCCGAAATGGCTACCCAATGTCTATCTATGTATTTAGCGGTTTTTTACATCCTTGGCCGTTTTCCGCATCCCAATTTCCATGCCTCTTTATCCCATACATCGTTTTCTTCCATTTCTCTTTTTTCCATGGCTTCAGTTATTGCCATGTCCCATGTTCTTCTCGGTCTTCCCCTGTATCTTCTTCGATTTGGTATCCACTCCCAAACTTTTTGAGGAAGTCTATCCGATTTCAACCTTCTCATATGTCCATACCATTTTAGTTGTCTCATTTCGATCGTCTCGTTCAAGATTGTTTGCACTTTCATTTTATTTCTTATTTCATCATTTCTTATTTTATCTAACAGAGAAAGTTTACAACATCTTCGCCAGAACATCATTTCTGTTGATTGAAATTTGTCTTTCAATTTTTTTGATAGTGTCCAGACTTCTGCCCCATAGAATGTGGTACTCTCTATGAAGGAGCTATATATGCGTTTCTTTGTTTTCATTGACATAATTGAGTTCCATAACACTGGGTTCAACTGTCTTGTGGGTATTTTTTCCTCTTATATTTTTATTTTTCACATCCTGTTCGTCTCTACCATCTGCTGTTAGTGTGACTCCCAAATATTTATATTGTGTTTTACCTTTAATTATTCCTATACTAGTCTCTAAATCATGGGGCATACCTCCCACCACCATATATTCAGTTTTTGTAAATTTATTTCCATCTCCCATTTCCCATACTCTTCTACTAATTTTCTGAACATATAAGTTACTACCCAATGTTGCCTATGTAAATATACTAAGCTACTCCCATATTGTCATTTCCTGGTACCACTGTTCCAAAATAATCTATCGTTTCATTATTATTTGTAAATGAAACTTTCTCTTAGGATAACTGGGTGTATGTGAGCACTTCATTGGACTCAGTCCCCTTCCTTAAACTGATTCCCCCTTACCTCCCACGGCGAGAAGTGTGGGCGCCTGACCTTGCGCTGCGCCCTTGCGTCGCGACTCGCCGATCCCAGCCGCATGCCTGCGCTTCTTCTGGTCGCGTCTGCGTCTGCGCACCTTGTCGCGGAGGGCCATTGTCTGCGCGCGCAGTCCATCAGAGAAGACGCCTGCGAGCCCTGCGCGAGGCACTTAGGAAGCTCTGCTTCTTCTTCTGCTCTTCCTCGCGAGTGGATGCCGATGGAGCGGACGGCATTTTGTCTTCGCCTTTACAGCATTATTAGCTTTTTGTGTCTGTTTATATCTGCGACGCTAGTATTAGTGGCTGCAAAGGATGTCAGTAGATTGGACGGTTCCGTACTCTTCCCTTCCCGGCGAAAATAACTTCTAAATCCGATTGCGTATTTGTCTACTAGTGACGTGATGACATTTGAGTAATAGGAGGCAATAATGTTTTTTTACCGACGTTTCAATTTAATTTAATGGAACTTCTGTCAATTACTTCAATATCATCTGGTCAACGACTAAAATATCGAATTCTTAAATGTATGCGACATAACTGATTATTATGGCTGCTAAGATATTAAATGTCAAATTAATCATGTATAAACAAAAATAGTTGAATAATATAAATAATGACGTAAACTTCTGTTTGCCACTGCACACAATAATAATAATAATAATAATAATAATAATAATAATAATAATAATAGTAACAGAAATTTAAAGAAACCTTATAGTAATTCCATCCTTTCTTAATCCAATAATTATTAAGCGTGTGATTCAGGCATATTTATTCATGCAATGTTTTATAATTGTTTATCTCAAATTTGAATTTTGGGATTTGTATTGAAAACCTTTAACTAACTTTCTCTCAACGTTCTAACCCCTCCTCCTAAATAATCACAACGAACAAACCGTACCAACTGCATCACACTTCTCAAACTGCGAAGCGCATAACCCCAGGGACACGCGATAGGCTTGTACGGATGTGAGGACAAAGGGGATATTTATTGAAGATTTTTGCCAGTAAATGGTAAAGTCTGCCTTTAGCCTGTATTTTCAACTTTGCTACAAATTAAAACATCAATTTTACACGCTTCAGCCCACTTGTTAGAAAGCAAGATATTAAACCTATTTCTTCTAATTTACTATAGAGAATTTTAATACTGCAATAATACTATAGTGAATTTTTTTACATAATTCATCGGGGAATTTACGACTAATGGAGACACATTTTAATTACTAAAATCGTAACATCCAGATTCATACAAACTATTGTAGCGAAACAATCCCACTGTATATTTATTATCATCCAAATATCTTCCTCGGGACATCACATTTGACTTAATTTTTTTAAGTTGACGTTTATGCTCAGATATGTGCAATATTACTTATTCCCAAATCCATTTAATGGCAATTTACTGATACTATTATAATTAATTTAAATTCGACCACAAATTTGGTCTTGAACAAAATTTAGAATGACTGTTTCTTTGCCAACGTTTCACTTCCCTTTCTGAAAACTGTACATGCTGCTTAATCGAAGAGTTGTTCTCACGAACACTTCTTTCCTTATTTCTTTCCGTCTTTCCTCAGAAAAAGGGCCACCTTTCAGAATGTAACATGCACTACACTTACGCGACTAATGGCCGCAGTTGCCGCGCCCGGAAATATCATTCAATAAATCTAGAGGCCTGGCGTGTGCTTAGAACGTTGGGGCAATTCCCCTGTGGAAAGATACCTCGGGAGCGAAAACCTTGTAAGCCTGCGTGTCGGTCGGTGCCGGATCTCACGTTTTAGAGGGATAGCAGCACCATCTTCCGGAATATAACATTCACTACACTTACGACACTACGTCTTAACGTAGTTGACGCGCCCGAAAACTCCAAATAATGAATCTATCAATCGCCAATCTGATAGTCGTAACAAGTTATCCTAAGATAGAAGTGTAAGACAGTAATTCATGTCATTTCAATGTACGTACCTTGGAATCTCGAAAATACCGTTTATATAGAATTGAAGAGCTTGGACAGAAACAATATTACCCATAATATTCATTGGGAACTTCCCGCATTTCTTAAATGTGTATATTGTTATGACATCCAGATTCACCGCCTTTTTTTCTATAGTTCTGGGTTTGACTACCAGAGAGGTAGGACCAGAGTTCAGTTCTCGGTTCCCAAAGATGCGGCCTGTTTCTTGCTGCTTGAATATGCCTGCCAATCAGCTGCATGCGCAACTGCATAAAATGCAGCACTGCGCAACTGCACACAAATAAACGGTGCAGACTTTTGCGCACTCTTGTGCGTGGGCGAGTGATGCCCGAGTGACGAAAGGCAAGAGGTTTTTTGTTAATGTTATTGTTAATGCATCAATAGCTGCAACAAGTTCTGAAAAATGCAATATTTATATAAGGGCTTTTGAATCATATTGTCGTAGCGAGAAGATAAGATTGCCATGAAATACTTGTAATTTTTGTTTGTATTTTTTAATTTCTTTTTGTAAAGAGGTGAAGGCCATGCCTGACAATCATGAAGCCATTAGGACAATCAGCAATTTTGGCTTCTTGCATTAAAATTTTGTATAGAAATATTTTCGCACAGCTAATTCTGTAGACATGTGGTCAGGATGTGTGGTCAGACCCATGTGATATTTTGTAAACAAGTAATGTAATTGTTTTTACATGAATGAAAATAATTTACTTTTATTCAGTTTTATACAAATATAAAATATTAACATCTGATTTAAAAATAAATTAAAAAGTTGTCATTGATACATTGTTTAAAAAATGAAACAATGAATTTTCCACAATGCTACATAGATGGAATCTTCATCAATTCAACCAAGATATTCAAACTCTTTCCGAAGAGTACTGTTCTACAATCCAATTATGTTGGCGCAGTAGACTCGTCGACGATGGCGTGTCCATGGCTTGTCGGCAGTAAATTTCTCGCCTACGCAACAGAATCACCAACAAATTTTGACTTTGATTATAAATAGAGCCCGGAAATTTGGCAACGTGTGTTTTTTTATTGTCGCGGATTTTTTTGTTTAACAGTAGGAATAATTTAATTGTACTTTTAAAGTAGCTTTAGTAGATTTTATCTTCTGATGCCTATTTTTGGTATTTTGAATTATTTGTATTAGTAAGGTACTACGTAAGAAAAGAGAGTTATGTAATCGTGCGCGGGAAAACAGTGAATTCTTAGCAGAGAATCTCTTACTGCTGTGCCACGGTATCGAAAATGTGGATAAACTCATTTGCTAAATATATATATATATATATATATATATATATATATATATATATATATTTAAATTCTCAAACACGTGATATAAGCCAGAATCCATGTTTTGCGAGTCTTTGATACCGAAAAATCGATTGACGGCAAAACGGTGTCAGTCTGTCCGTCTGAGCGCCCCGAGTCTAAACCGTTCAGCCGATTTTATCCAAAATTGATACTTCCCGATCGATGTGAATGAAATTGACGCTTTGAGCGTTGAAAGGGATATTTTGATTTTTCGAGGGTACTTTACATGGAACGAGTATATACGTTTATAAGAGTCGGCTCGAGATGGGACGCTACTGTGACGTAGTTGTATGAGTGACGGCGAGTTAACTCTGCGGAGCTGAATTCAGGTTCGGAACGGAAAAGAATATTTGCTGGTTGAAAACAGTTTTGCAGGTTTATGTAGTAGTATAATATAGCGAGGCAGTTATAAATATGGCGAAAAAGTTTGTTCTTTTGAAGCACTACACATTTGTATTGATGCTGACAGGCTGTGTTCGCTTACGAAGAATCGCATCCTATTTTTGAGATTGGCATTCGACCCTTTTGAGGACAGAGTTCTTTGTTTACGATATACCTTTCTCAGAGCGATTACACAAGTATGAAGAACAAAAAATATTCCGTTTTCACTGATGCCATTTCAAGGTTCAAGTCACGGCCTCGCGAGTAAAACAAATTCGTAGTCTGGCGGTCGTGCGCAATCAGAATTACAAAGAAAATATTGTTTCCTTACACGGAAATGCTACGTACATTTTAGAGAGAGAATAAAAATATGAATCTTTTATTTATTAATTTTTTTACAAAAAATATTTTTAACTGAGTTTTTTTATTGTTTACATGCCTGTTTTCACCCCATCTTTGGTCAAAATAAATGTCCTTTTCCATAGCTATTTTAGTAAAAATAAATGCGTGAACTTTCGGGCTCTGATTATCAGACTCAAACATATTGTTTTCCTTGTGTGAAAGGTAATGAAGTTGAGTTTTCTTCACATTTTTTCCATTGATAGTTCTGTACATCTAAAGAGATAGTGCGTCTTACAAATGTTGCCAAATCATAATAATATTTAAAACCTGGCATTCAGAGACATAGCATCCCGGTGGCTATATGTCCCGTGTGAAGAATACAATGGAATTGAATGGTTTTAAGAACAGATAGTCTAAAGTGTGCTCTAAAACCATTTAATAATATTAATAAATAATATTATATATAATTATATATATGCATATATATGTGCATATATATATATTGAAACCCAGAATATGTGTTTCATTACACTAATTAAATCATTAGTGTAAGAAACCAATTGCTATTTTGAACTGCGTGGTGCGCGCGCTGAGCGCGGCGCGCCGGGGTCGGCGAGCAACCGCTGCCACCGCCGACGGTGCCTCCGCCGCCGGGAGGCTAGCGTGTGAATTTCGGTTGGAACTGGGCACCGCGCACGTGCAAAAGTTCGTTACGAGAATCGCGGACGAGAGCCGTTGGCAGAGCGCTGACCAGAGAGACGCCCGCGGAGCGGCGGCGAGTGCGGACGTGCCGCGAGAGCTCGCGAGTAATACATGGACACAGTAGACAGGCAATATAGCCGTGGAAATATCTGAAACTGTAGGATATCACAAACGTGTAAATAGAACATTAGAAGTATCAGTATAGTGAAAGATTAGTGTTGGTAGAATAATTGATGTTGTTCTTATTAGTTGGCGCGGTGGAAACATTCTTGAAATTGCGCGGTGCAGAACTGTGACCAGTATACAGAGTAGGCGCGGGTTGTGTAATTAAACCCACTGACGGACAGTGATTCGAGGAAGGTGCGAAGCCGAGGTGTCAAGATCCTGATCGGGGAAGAATTGCTGGAGCATCAGCCGTGGGCGATACCATGCCATCCGACGCTGACGGCCCGCAGCAGTAGCAGAGGTCGACAATCCGGTCGGCACGAGCGGTTCTACGAACTTCATAGGTATTCGATCTGGGCCCCGAAGGTATGAGAAATGCATTTCACTCTTAATCTTGGTACCAAGGCAGAGTATAAAAACGTTGTCTAATCATGTAAATAACAAATTTGATTTAAAATAAATCTTGTTTATAATTGTATTTCAATTTATGATTAACCACCCCAACGTTGCACCAACTTATACAGGGACCCATTCACGTAAAAGATACCCTCTCTTAGTGTTATATTGCAGTGAAAATACCCGGCACCACCAGGTATGTCACAGCTGGCGCCCGAACAAGTGGAAAACGTATAGTTAAGAAATGTGGCCTTAGGAAAGTTGGTGAAATGTTGGAAAATAATGTGCATGTAATTGATGTATAGTAATGCAGGGTATAGATGAGAAGCAGGCAGTGCAAAGTGTATTATTATAGAGTACAAAAAAAAAATAACAATACATGTGTTAGCAAAAACATGCACAAATCAAGTAAGCATAATGAAATGTTGATAATTACAAAAATGTTGTTGCGTAATTAATTGCGGGCTGACATAGGCAATTATTTGTGAGCATCCAATATATAGTTAATATTTTAGTTACTGAGGTTATGAAGGCTATACACGTACATGTTACAAATAATATAATGTAATAGAATTCCAAGTTTTGTAAGACATATTAATAATATTTGAACTGCTTGGCAATTTTTTATAACATGGAAATCAAAGAAATGGGGAAGTAGTAATAATTCTTGTGAGAGTATAAAGGTGGTTAATAGTGTTGTACAAATTGTGCACAAAATTTTTTTTGCTGGGAACGTTCACTCAGTAGTGCATTATTTATTGGTGATGGTAAAGTTTGGGGAATTTAATAGAAAAGATACCAGGTTGGGAAACATATAGCAGCATTGTGAATGTATATTGTGAATATTTATATGATACTATTGAGGAAAATTCAGGGAGAAGATATGACATGTAAATGTGAGTGATGATTATGTACATAATATAGCGATAAGTGTGTTGAAAAGTAATTTCAATTAATAAGGGATTTATTATAATTTGAAAGCATTTTTGTGTAATAGTATTAATGAGTCTATTAGCAGTGTATATGTGTTTCAATAGTAATAATATTATGTATTGTAAGGATTATGTTTATGCATTGGTAGGTGAGTGGAAATTTATATGGCTCTTGAATTAGTGTTATTGTGTTTTGGTGGTGAGTGAGGGTTGTCCGTCATTAGTTAGCAATTGAAATAGGTGTGAATTAATCCATTCACGAAGGATACAGTGTTGTGGCGGATATAGTTACTTCATAGGATAACTGTGATATCGCTGGTAGGTGAGGCAAGTGGAAAATTTGTGCGGTATTTTAGTGTAGTGAGAATCGATCGGACAGCTCAAAGCAACAGAATGGAGGCGCAAAATGTAGTGCTGGACCGGGAAGAAAAGGCGGATGAAGTAGGGGAAATAGATGTAGGAATCGATAACAGCAGGTCATCGGAAAGTAGGGATAGTGGTATTGAAAGTCGGTTGGATGATACGTCAGGGGACAGCTTCAATAAAGATGTACAAATTACGTCAACTCCAATGAACCAGGCAGTAGGAAATCCGACTCGGGGAGGTGGGGACAATACCCATAACGACCCCATACAGATATTGATGAAGATGTTCGAACAACAGAGCAGGAAATTAGATGAAATAGGTGAACAGAATAGGATCGCAGAAGAACGGAGCAGGAAAACAGAAGAGCAGATTAAGAAAGCGGCAGAAGATCAGAAGAAAGCGGCAGAAGATCAGAAGAAAGCGGCAGAAGATCAGAAGAAAGCGGCAGAAGATCAGAAGAAGTTGATTGAAGAACTGTATGAGAAAGTAGACGAACAGAAATTATTTACAGAGGAGCAGATTAGGAAGTTGGCAGAAGAACAGAGTAGGAAATTAGACGAACAGAAATTATTCACAGAGGAACAGATTAGGAAGCTGGCGGAAGAACAGAATAGGAAATTAGATGCAATAGGGGGGCGAATAGAACGCGCCGAAGAACAAATTGAGTTAACGAAGAATGAGATGACTAAAATAGCGGAGCGGGTAGAAAGTCACGAGCAATGGACCACCGAAGAATTAGGGAAACAGAAAAAGGAGTTAGAATCCCAAGTAATCAATCTGGGGGGAGAATTAGAGAATAAGCTATATCAGCGATTAGATGATAGAACCGCTAAGCAGGACGAGAAAATTGAAAGGATACAATTGGTAGTCAAGGAAGAAATGCTGGAGAATAAGAGGGAATGCGAGGAGAAGGTTGTGTCATTACGAACAGAGATTGAACAAATAAAAGAATGCAAGGCATCCCCAATCGCAGCAAGCGGGACGGTACCATTTACCCCCCCAAGATCACTAAAATTTTCAGGAGACGGGAAAGAAAATCCATGTATATTTATGAAGGCAGCAGAACGACATCTAGATGTTATCAATACTTCGGAAAGGTGTAAAATACAATTATTATATTTAATGTTAGAAGGCAACGCAAGGATATGGGCCGATACATTTGATAAGTTTCCCGAATCAGTAAAGGCATTTAAAGATCGATTCCTTGAGCGGTATTGGAATGAGGAAATTCAAATTAATTTTAAAATCAGCTTAATGAATAATCATTACAACCAGTCAATGGGAAGTTTGCGGGAATACGCAACAAGGCGTATTATGGAATACAAAACGCTATCCCCACCGATGAGCGATCAGGAAATAATATGTGTATTGACAAGACAGTTCCCAGTTACGGTGCAGAATCTTTTACGTAGTGTGCAGCACACCGACCTAGAAAGATTCCAGAATGTGTTAGGAGGGTACGACTTGACATTTGCAGGCGTACCAAAGAACAGAAATGAAGGGAATGTTAATATGGTTAGATCGGAACGTAACCAGGGGCAAGGGAATGATAGGAGCAACGATTACCAGAGAAACCAACGCGGAAGAGGGGGAGACGGATGGAGACCAGAGCCGGGGAACCAGAGACCGGACTGGAACAGATCCAATTCAAACCATACGGAGACGCGAGGCGGGGGCGGGAATGCACCCGACCGATTAGCACAGCCTAGCACAAGTAGTGATCAAGGACACTATTTAAACTAATAGAGTCCGCGGTGATAGGTGGCCCCATTGCGGACGCGGAAATCGATGACGTAAACGCGGTCTCCATAAACGCTATGCAGCCGGTAACCTACGATACCCAACCGTGGCGGAGATGTAAGAACTCAACGATCAGAATCAGGAAATGTCCCACGATATCGATAGAATGTGAGGGAATAATTAAAGAAGCAGTAGTAGACACAGGGTGCACGACCACAGTAATATCAGAGGAAATGTATGAGGAGTTAAAAGCAACAGGAAAAGAGGTAATGTGTTTGCCCATGAATAGGGCGTATGTGATTGGGGCAACTCAGAAGAAGTCAAGCCCCATCACAAAACAAATCATGTTTCAAGCCAGAATTGGCAACCAAGTATACGAGATAGTGGCCCTGGTAGTCAAACAATTATTGTATCCGGTAATCATAGGGACGGATTTTCTGGTCGATCACAGAGTAATTATAGATCTAGAACGGCAGGTAGTAGAACTGGGGAGCCAGGCGGTAGGATTTGACCTGGGGATGGACGAAGAATACGAAGCGTGTACGGGCGTAATGGCAGAAGATTCATTAGAAGAACAGCTGAGGCAGCAAAAGGAGAAGCAGATTGAGAAGTTTGCGGAAGAACAGAGCAAAGAATTAGGTAAACAGAAAAGATCCGAGGAGGAACAGAATAGGAAGGCGGAGGAACGGAATAGAAAACTAATAGAAGAACAGAACGGGAAGGTGGTTGAAAAACAGATTAAGAAGCCGGCAGAAGAAATGGGAAGAATCACAGAAGAACGGAATAGGAAGCTCATCGAAATATGCAAAAAACCGTATGGGAAAGCGGAGGAACTGGATAGGAAAGATGAGGTGCTAAAATTTCAATCATGCCATCAAGTAGATGCTAGGGTAGCGGTAACAGATAGAAACGAGGGGATGACGAACCAAATCCATGAGGAAGTCAAGACAGCGGAGGGCAAAACGGTGGAGGTCCAAATCGAGACCGAGGAGGATGTTTATAAAGTGAAAGTGAAAACGGAAGAATTGAAGTTAATAATGGAAGAAGAAATGGAAATGAAAATAGAAGAAATGGAGCGTATAGTAGAAGAAGAAACCGTGGAAAATATACAAGGGTGCGAAGAGAAAAGAGTACAAGAAGAGTTTAAACAGGAAGAAGACGAGAAAACGTCGCCAAGTGTCAAGTATGGGGTGACACAAATTATGCCTCCAAAGTCGATGAAATCTCTGGGAGATGGGGCGGAAAACCCTAAGGTAGTTCTGCGAGCAGAAGAACGGCACCTAGCATCAAACAACATATTGGAAGGATACAAGATCCAGTTATTACACCCAATGTTAGAAGAGAACGCCAGGACATGGGCAGAGAATTTTGGTATATTTCCGAAATTTTTGAAGGAATTGGAAGACAAGATTTCCGTACGAAAGCGGAGCGAAGAAACCCAAAGAAACATCAAGAGCGACCAGAGGAACAGCCATTACAACTACATTACGGGAAGTCGTAGTGAATACAGAACGAAGAGCATTATGGAACCAACAACATTATTTGCCCCTATAAAATATCAAGGAATTAGTTGCATGTCAACGCGACAGTATCTTGTTACCGTGCAGAGCCTACTGAGCAGAGCAGATCATACCGATTTAGGAAAGGGTTTGAAGATATTGGAGGGGTACAACTTCATGTTTGCAGACGCCCCAACGAATGGGAGTGAAGGAGATATAGGCAGGTCAAAAATGGAACGAAGTCAGGGGCAAGGGAAGAGTGATGGTATGGTCAACCATTGGTACAAACGTAGAAGAGGTCGTAGCTGGAAATGGGATGATACCTATCAAGATGTGTTCAACACGCTGGAAGCTATGTCCTACAACTGTGATTTAGGAAATCACTGTCAGCAAAATGGGAATGAACCGTCGCACAAGAGACAAGACATAGTAGGACACTACAAGCTTCAAATCGGAAACCTGGTTCAACATGTATGGAAAACAGTGAAGTGTAAATAAGTGCAAGATTAGTGTTAATATAAGTAATCACATGTTAATTCGATTTTAGGTTATAAGTGTATATAGGGCGTTGAGCAATATGCAAAAGAGTGCAACCATCGGCAGTGACGATGTTACTGGTGTGAATTTTTCCAGAAGTGGAAAAAATTCAAAAAAAGAAAGGGGGGGGTGATGAAACCCAGAATATGTGTTTCATTACACTAATTAAATCATTAGTGTAAGAAACCAATTGCTATTTTGAACTGCGTGGTGCGCGCGCTGAGCGCGGCGCGCCGGGGTCGGCGAGCAACCGCTGCCACCGCCGACGGTGCCTCCGCCGCCGGGAGGCTAGCGTGTGAATTTCGGTTGGAACTGGGCACCGCGCACGTGCAAAAGTTCGTTACGAGAATCGCGGACGAGAGCCGTTGGCAGAGCGCTGACCAGAGAGACGCCCGCGGAGCGGCGGCGAGTGCGGACGTGCCGCGAGAGCTCGCGAGTAATACATGGACACAGTAGACAGGCAATATAGCCGTGGAAATATCTGAAACTGTAGGATATCACAAACGTGTAAATAGAACATTAGAAGTATCAGTATAGTGAAAGATTAGTGTTGGTAGAATAATTGATGTTGTTCTTATTAGTTGGCGCGGTGGAAACATTCTTGAAATTGCGCGGTGCAGAACTGTGACCAGTATACAGAGTAGGCGCGGGTTGTGTAATTAAACCCACTGACGGACAGTGATTCGAGGAAGGTGCGAAGCCGAGGTGTCAAGATCCTGATCGGGGAAGAATTGCTGGAGCATCAGCCGTGGGCGATACCATGCCATCCGACGCTGACGGCCCGCAGCAGTAGCAGAGGTCGACAATCCGGTCGGCACGAGCGGTTCTACGAACTTCATAGGTATTCGATCTGGGCCCCGAAGGTATGAGAAATGCATTTCACTCTTAATCTTGGTACCAAGGCAGAGTATAAAAACGTTGTCTAATCATGTAAATAACAAATTTGATTTAAAATAAATCTTGTTTATAATTGTATTTCAATTTATGATTAACCACCCCAACGTTGCACCAACTTATACAGGGACCCATTCACGTAAAAGATACCCTCTCTTAGTGTTATATTGCAGTGAAAATACCCGGCACCACCAGGTATGTCACAATATATATATATATATATATATATATATATATATATATATATATATATATATATATATGCATATATATATTGTAATAATCATAAGATTGCACTCAACTAGCCCCACGTTGGGACCAGCCAAATGTAATAATCATAAGACTGCTCGGGGGAGGGCGCCAGGTTCAGCTCCTGAAATATAACTGGATGGAAGAGTTGGGAGGTCAATGAATCAGCACAGAGTCATTTGTGAAAAATGATAATTTATTCCTGGCACCAAAAGCTGCCAGGGAACTTATATGTCGCAATGGGCGACGCAATTTTCAATTAAATTTACTTTGTGGACTGATTGTCCTAATTACTAGTTGCTAATTCTTTTACAGTTAACACATCATGCATACTTTTTGATGAAGCGTGCTATTCATCACTTGAAGTTTGCAGGGCCTGAGCGCGGCCACTTATAATTTCTCGTCGTTACGGTCGTTCGGCGAGACGGATTCGTCTCATAGTTCTTTCACCAGTGGTTGTGCTGTCCTCACGGGCAGGCCGGGGTGGTGGCCGCGGGCGGAGGCGTAGGCCGTCCCAAGTGCGGGCCGGGGGGCGGCCTCGGGCGGAGGCGTCGGCTGTACCAGGTCGTTGAACTTCAGCGGCGCGTCTCTCTGCAGGTCGCCAAATCGAACAGGCTCAGCGGGTTGAATGGCCACGGGCGTTGATGTAACGCGGTGAGCAGTCACTGAGCTCGGCGCGTGAGGCGGCAAAGGCTACTGGGCCGATGCGGAAACAGCGCGGGATCAAGTAGTCTTCCGCCCGAATTTTCTCCGCGACAAGTCCGCAGTCTTGTCCTAATTATTCCGATTCTGGGAAAGTCTTTCCCAAACTCGCGTCCCGATCGTAAATAACTGAAGTAGTTGAAGTGACTGACGTGACCGAAGTCTCTCAGAAGTAAGTGAAATAAGCTTGAGAAGTCCTCTCAAGTGCTCTAGTGCTCAAGTCCCCCCGTGCTCTCGTCTCCCAGTCTAGTCTCTCAAAAATACTTAAGTGCCTTAGTTCTAAAAATCTTTAAGTGTCTCTCTTGATTTCTACTGTGCATCACGTTTTATGAGAAATTCCCTTTCCCCTTCCCCAAAATGTTCCTAGCTCTGGGTTATCCCTTCCCCCCTGGTGAAGCTTCCCATTGGCTAAGGGTGGCTGCGTCGCAAAATTTTGATTAGCCAATCATGTGGCAACTTTCCCGTATCTTTCCGTCGATGTTCTCAGTCTAATACTGGATTCTTTCTCTCGCTCGCTCCTCCCTTTTGTTAGTTGCTCCGGGAGCTGATCGCAGCTGTGTAGACACGTGCGCGCGAAGAAAGCGCATTTCACGGATTCCCGACGGCCGACAGGGGCTAATCGACTGCCTTACTGTAATGGCCCGTGCAGGGATTCGGGTGCCTACCCAGGCGTGTGCCGAGGCGCGTGGCAGAACGAATGTGAGAGGTTAGCATTGTTCGAAAAAGGTTCTCGCTTACGACATGTCGTAAATGCGTCGTCTTCTTCGCCTAATTGACACCCGGCCCAACCCATCGGAGCCCGAATTCCTCGATCGCGCGGCTGAAGGAAGGGCGCGAGGGTGGCGCTTTGTTCGGCGAGAGGGCCGGCGAAGGGCAGCAAGTATTTTTATGGGGGGCTAATAAACATTCCGCCTCTGAAGACAGGGGGGGGCTGGGTGCGTTCGGGGCTGGCCCGATGCGCGGTCGGGGGGTGGGCGGCATGACGAAAGAACCCTCCGCGGCGGTAGACGCGTCCCGTTGACCCACTTATTTCTGTGCCGCGGCGCGAGCTATTCCCAGCTGCAGGAATTATCGGTTTGTTATTGGCGACGCCATAATAAAATTATATTTAATTAATCGGTGACGCCACATTAGCATCCCCCTCCCACTAGATTGATAATTCGAGTTTCTTTGTTAATTTCTAATAAAGGGCGAGAATTCTCAATCGTCGAAAAAAAATAACAGTGGTGTCACCTAAGATAAAGACATGCTTAATTTAATTTTTAATTGGAGGCTAAGATACTGCGCCTCTCTGTCTACATTGCTAATTTTCTATCATTAAAAAAACTTATTTTTACGATGCTTACTTCTAATCGTGACAACTAGTGTCGTATGGGTCGCAGGTTCTGGCGAATTGTGGGCAGAGTTCTCTGAAACGTGACATTTTACTTTATTCTTTGAAATAAAAATCGTAGATTAAAAAAATCTTCAACCTGCCATAACCCCGTTCCCGTCATAATCCCGTCATAATCCCCGAACCAGTCTTCAACTCGTCATTCAATCAATTCTCCGTTGTCCGGATGGGTGGTTTTCTGCCTGTGCAAGTTAACAAAAATCTAGTGCCGTGAATATTTTGTTTTAATCAAGTTTCCTAACATCTCATCTACATTTTTCGGCGCCTCGTTCTCAGGTACTGTAGCTTTGTTAATGTGCCTCTCTTCTAGGCAAATTCTGACTCCCGTCTTTCTTTTACAACAACAGGATTTAATTACACCGCAACACTTCTCTCTCTTATTCCCTCATTAATCTTTCCCCCCAGTAGTTTCATTAACTCGTTCCCTCATTAATTATTCCCCCAGTAGTCTCATTGACTTGTCCCCTAAGTGATTACTGTGCAGGATAATTATGGTCGGCAAGGGGTATCGTCAGTGACGTTAATCCGAAACAAAATCCTATAACAGAATGAGTTGGACGCGCGAACACATTCGAAAATTAAAAAAATACCTGCTCTAGCTAGGAGCGCTCGTGGTCAATAAAGTCATTTTCTTTGCTCTCATTGGGCTTATGACCCCACTCACGTCTTCCCCCTTTATTCTAGGACGCACGCAGTGTACTGGTTCTATTCCGCCGTCAACTTCATCCGTAAGTGCAATTTCCTTACCCCCACCAAAACTCATAATATCTCTGGAAAAGTCAATCACCCCATCATTCTCCTTTTAAGAAATTAACCCCCCAAAATTATATCGTGTTTTAAATCCTCTATAACTAGACAAGGGATGTCAAATAAATGATCTTGTACCTGAGACGAGATAGGGGCCTGCTTATTAATTGGCTTACTTCGTTTATTTCCTACTCCGATAACTTAACACTTAGCAGTGGGCAGCGTTGGCACGGGCTTACGTTCACTTACAAGGCGAGAAAATAATTCTAACGAAATGGCACTGATTTCACTGCCTGTGTCGACCAATGCACGGACAGAAATTCTATTCAATTTAAATTCTAAACGGGGCATTTCCAGACACGCTCATTGACTTGATTAGCCTCCCCATTGCCAAAATCGTGGAAGGCGTAACCTACAGATATCGTTTCATCGCATGGTATCTCTGCCACAATTCGTTCGGGACCCAGATGACCCAAACGTTTCTAGTTTGTCGAATTTGTTCTTACGTTATTATTGCCGCTAGTGCTGGGGCCGTTTCTCTCTGTTGGATTTTCCGGCCTCCCCGCGGGCGGTACCGAAGGCGGTCGCCTCTCATTGTTCTCAATGCCGGGCCTCATCCCGTCGCGTCGCCACGGTGGCTGATAGCGTTGACCCCCATTTTGATAAGGCCTGGGATTTCTCTCACCCTCATCATCAGGAAAGTTGATCCTGGTGCGGTCGAATTGGGCCAATAATTCCTGGAACCTGTCTAGGTTCTCGCACCCTACACTGTTGATTAAATTTTGTACATAAGGCGGAAAATGAGCAGTGAGCAACCAAATAATTTTTTTGTCGCCCGCGTACGGGTCACACAATTTAATGGCCGAAATTTTGCCCATCGCGTAGTCTAAGTATGACAACTTGCCACGCTCGTCCCATCTACTTTCTAAAATTTTCCTTTCAAACTCGTAACGAGTTTGTTCCCCCCAGAATCTGTCCAGGAATTTGTGTCGGAACTCCTCGTAACTGCTCGGGAACGGAGTGAGTGCTGTCAACCAGTGGGCGGCGTTACCGCGTAGCAACTCCTGCATGAACCTGGGTTTGAGCGAGGAGGGAACCGATTTAGTTAGAGTCATATAATTTTCGGCTCGATCTAAGAAAGCTTTCGGGTTCTCGTCCGGAGATCCCGAAAAACGAAGGTTTTGTGGGGGCGCCCACGAAAATCGCAAGCCTGCCTCAGCCGTGGGAGAGTTTCCTACTCTGTTTTCTCTGTCCCTCTCTAAAGCCTCTTGCACTAAAATTTTGACATTCCGGTCTATCTCTTCCCTAAGTTTAGATTGGTTTCCCCTCGCGTATTCCCCTTGCGCAGTTTCTATCAAATTTATTTGTTCCTGTATTCGGCTAACCTCCGAGCTTAATTTCTTGTCGATCTTATTAATGTTCTCATTAAGCTCCCTTTTAACGTCGGTTACGCTCTTTTCTAGGGAGTCATCTAGGCCCTCCATTTTATTTTCGAAACCCCGTAGTCTACGGTCCATTTCGGTTTCTAGTTTGTCAAAGTTGACTTTCGTTTCGGCCCTCGAGTGGCCAAGCTCTTCGGTCACTTTCGTTACATGGTTTTCGATTTCCGCGCATTTCTCCCCTACCTCGCATTTAAAAGTTTTTATTTCTTGACCGAGCTGTTTTTCAAGATGGCCTACTTTTTCCGCCTGCGAATCGAAACATTTCTGCAACTGGTCAAATCTTTCGTCGCATTTAGTTTCGTGTTCCGAAAAACGTTTAATGAGTTTCTCCTCCATTTCCCTGGCATTTTCCGCGATTCGGCTAACAATGGTTTCATTAAGTTCATCCTTAGTTTTCTGAATACTCCCTTTTAATTCTCTAAAATGTTCTTCCTGTCGCGCCTCCTGCCTTTGCATCAATTTTAGAATTTCCGCTAAATCGGTTTTACTGTCGCCTTGCGCCGGTGGGTCACTCGAACTGTCTGAGCCTGCTAGATCGACACCTGATTCGTCGAGCATTTTTACTGAGTTCTCTTGTTCACTTAGTTTACTATTATACCGCACACGCAAACACCGACACACGCAACACAGTACAAAAACAATAAAAAAAACAAAAACACAAACTACAAATACATCAAACAGAGTACACAAATTATTGACCCTCCTACAACTTTCTTCCATCCATTTATTGCGGTAACTTGTGATTTAAGCTGTCGCAATAGAATTTTGAAGGAGCTGAACCAAAAAAAGTTAATAACAAAATATTTTATGAGCAATCTGACTTCTTAATCTCGGGGTCGCTTACTGGGGTATTTAACAATACAAATCGAGCCCCACTTGGGAAAGCCAAATGTAATAATCATAAGATTGCACTCAACTAGCCCCACGTTGGGACCAGCCAAATGTAATAATCATAAGACTGCTCGGGGGAGGGCGCCAGGTTCAGCTCCTGAAATATAACTGGATGGAAGAGTTGGGAGGTCAATGAATCAGCACAGAGTCATTTGTGAAAAATAATAATTTATTCCTGGCACCAAAAGCTGCCAGGGAACTTATATGTCGCAATGGGCGACGCAATTTTCAATTAAATTTACTTTGTGGACTGATTGTCCTAATTACTAGTTGCTAATTCTTTTACAGTTAACACATCATGCATACTTTTTGATGAAGCGTGCTATTCATCACTTGAAGTTTGCAGGGCCTGAGCGCGGCCACTTATAATTTCTCGTCGTTACGGTCGTTCGGCGAGACGGATTCGTCTCATAGTTCTTTCACCAGTGGTTGTGCTGTCCTCACGGGCAGGCCGGGGTGGTGGCCGCGGGCGGAGGCGTAGGCCGTCCCAAGTGCGGGCCGGGGGGCGGCCTCGGGCGGAGGCGTCGGCTGTACCAGGTCGTTGAACTTCAGCGGCGCGTCTCTCTGCAGGTCGCCAAATCGAACAGGCTCAGCGGGTTGAATGGCCACGGGCGTTGATGTAACGCGGTGAGCAGTCACTGAGCTCGGCGCGTGAGGCGGCAAAGGCTACTGGGCCGATGCGGAAACAGCGCGGGATCAAGTAGTCTTCCGCCCGAATTTTCTCCGCGACAAGTCCGCAGTCTTGTCCTAATTATTCCGATTCTGGGAAAGTCTTTCCCAAACTCGCGTCCCGATCGTAAATAACTGAAGTAGTTGAAGTGACTGACGTGACCGAAGTCTCTCAGAAGTAAGTGAAATAAGCTTGAGAAGTCCTCTCAAGTGCTCTAGTGCTCAAGTCCCCCCGTGCTCTCGTCTCCCAGTCTAGTCTCTCAAAAATACTTAAGTGCCTTAGTTCTAAAAATCTTTAAGTGTCTCTCTTGATTTCTACTGTGCATCACGTTTTATGAGAAATTCCCTTTCCCCTTCCCCAAAATGTTCCTAGCTCTGGGTTATCCCTTCCCCCCTGGTGAAGCTTCCCATTGGCTAAGGGTGGCTGCGTCGCAAAATTTTGATTAGCCAATCATGTGGCAACTTTCCCGTATCTTTCCGTCGATGTTCTCAGTCTAATACTGGATTCTTTCTCTCGCTCGCTCCTCCCTTTTGTTAGTTGCTCCGGGAGCTGATCGCAGCTGTGTAGACACGTGCGCGCGAAGAAAGCGCATTTCACGGATTCCCGACGGCCGACAGGGGCTAATCGACTGCCTTACTGTAATGGCCCGTGCAGGGATTCGGGTGCCTACCCAGGCGTGTGCCGAGGCGCGTGGCAGAACGAATGTGAGAGGTTAGCATTGTTCGAAAAAGGTTCTCGCTTACGACATGTCGTAAATGCGTCGTCTTCTTCGCCTAATTGACACCCGGCCCAACCCATCGGAGCCCGAATTCCTCGATCGCGCGGCTGAAGGAAGGGCGCGAGGGTGGCGCTTTGTTCGGCGAGAGGGCCGGCGAAGGGCAGCAAGTATTTTTATGGGGGGCTAATAAACATTCCGCCTCTGAAGACAGGGGGGGGCTGGGTGCGTTCGGGGCTGGCCCGATGCGCGGTCGGGGGGTGGGCGGCATGACGAAAGAACCCTCCGCGGCGGTAGACGCGTCCCGTTGACCCACTTATTTCTGTGCCGCGGCGCGAGCTATTCCCAGCTGCAGGAATTATCGGTTTGTTATTGGCGACGCCATAATAAAATTATATTTAATTAATCGGTGACGCCACAATATATATATATATATATATATATATATATATATATATATATATATATATATATATATATATATATACTAGCTGACCCGGCCACGCGTTGCTGTGGCTAAAGTTTTTGTTATATTACATTATAGTAAACAATCTAAGAGGAACAATAAGAGAACATCAGTCACGGAGTCCACTATGCTTTTTCACACAGATGGTATTTGTAAAAAAATATGGTGATCTCCTTATTTGACTTTCTACTACTATAACCCTTTAGTACAATGAAATTATTTACCAATAAAGACGAAAATATTGATGTTGGTATACAAATTCACTGGATTGAGATTTGAAGGGGAAGTACGTTGAACACAATTAATTAAAATGTTCTTACACTTGATATTAAGCAGAAATCAATAGGTACAAAATAAAAATTTATCAGATTTATTATTTCCATTTAATTTGTATAACAAATATAAGTACTATTCAATTATAAATACTTTCAAATTCAATTTAATTTAACACCAATCGGTGCACAATGTTTTTGGTTAACCTGTCTTTAGCTAACTCAAATAGATTAGACGGTTTCCCAACACGTGAACACGCAACATATAGTTGCCCATGAGAAAAACATGGATTTTCCAAATCTAAACCACAAATGGACATTGTTTGACCTTGAGATTTATTTATAGAAATGGCGAAAGCTAAACGAATTGGAAACTGTAGCCTTTTGAAGGGTATGGTAGAATCTGATGGTATCATCGGAATACGTGGCAGCAGGACCACTTTTCCTTTAAACTTCCCAGCCAAAATGGTTGCTTCAAGAATGTTTCCGGTGATCTTTTTGATGACCAAACGCGTACCGTTACATAATTGAGGTGGATTCAAATTACGGAGGAGAATAATAGTGGAACCAATCTTTAATCGAAGATTATGTGGTGGCATTCCAGGGATATCTAATGAATTTAAAAATTCAATCGGAAAATTTACACTTTCATTTTCATCAACAACAGTATCGATTGATTTAAAAGACATCATATCGCCTGGTAATAACTGTAGTATCTGGAAGTTAATTTCGTCAACATCAACGTTTTTGGCTGCCAAAATCGCCCGTTGACTAAGCCATTCATGATTCAAATAATTATTCTGTATATCCGGGAAAATACTCTGAATCAATTCATTTTTATCCTGAACAACAGTGCAAAAATTGTCTGGTAGTTTAATGCATTGCGTATTTGGTTGCAGTTCTATTTTACCGTTCCCAATATCTAGTAGTTGTTCGGAAAATATTTGTGCTGATGGATCATTTTGCAATTGTACTCGCATATTTATGGTCAATCGAAGTGTTTCAACACTTCGCCATAAGAATGATTGTTTCAAACATGCATTAATCTCATCCGCGAAAGTAGAGCGAGGTATAACCGGTAAGGTCTGCCGGAAGTCACCAGACAAAAGTAAGATAGCACCACCGAAAAGTTTATTATTGCTGTTTAAATCTTGCATAGTTCTGTTTAATGCTTCAAGTGAATATTTGTGTGCCATTGTGCACTCATCCCAAATTATTATAGAACTCTTCCGCAACACTGCAGCTATTCCACTATTCTTTTTGATGTTACACATTGCATCTGGTTTATTATGAACGTCCAATGGCAGCTTGAATGGTGAATGTGCTGTTCGCCCACCATCCAGTAAAGTAGCCGCAATGCCTGACGATGCTACTGCTAATGCGATTTTTTGTTGCGACCGTATTTTGGCAAGAATCAACGATATTAAAAATGTCTTACCGGTTCCACCGGGTGCATCCAAGAAAAAAAAACCGCCTTGTTCAGCAGCAACAGCCAGCATAATCCGATCATAAATAATTTTTTGTTCTGCTGTCAGTAATGGTTCACTGTTCATGATAATTGTTGCTAAACTTTCATGGTCATATTGATTTTCTCGTTGTAAATCGGTATTGACTAAGTCGGTGGCTGGACGATTAGGTGATGGCATACCATAATGATTAAGTGGTAAATTTGAAATAAGAACACATAAATCCTCGATCAAGACCAATGCTTCATTGTACATCTCTGGTGTATAATCTATGTTTTGGCATTGATTTGTTTGTCTAATTCGGTGCAATATGTCTTCTGTCATACAATTTTTATATTTTTCCCACAAAGTTTGTGCTTGCGAGGGATAACATGTCGTCAAAATAATTGCAAACAACTGACGAATGTTATTCGGTGTTGATGTCAACGCAGCATCAGCAAGCGTTAAGTCCCAATGGTTATCGTCTTCTAGCAATTGCAGTTCACGACATGCATCCTGGTATGTATTGAATACTCGACCATTAACTGTTCGTAAAAATTCAAAAGACGTTGGTCCGGGAACATTCACCAATAACAAACGTAAATAGAAGCACTCACGTTGCTTTGGATGTACCGTGTAAAGTCTCCCCAATGTCTTAGCTTTGAATATGCCTGTAATGGAAGGATGTGGTTTTCCTTGTTTCCGTGGCTCCCATTTTTTACTGGATTTGTTCCATGTGAAATAACGTGGAACATCACCAAACACCAATGTCTTCGCGAATTGGCCAAAAACATCAGGTTTTTGACACAATGTAAAAAATTCAGTTAGAGTCGTTTTCGGAGCTTCGAACGCTCTTTGGAGAACATTTTTTTCAGTGAAGTATACACGTTGACCGTTTTCAAGATGTATTGCCAGATGTTGGACAGCAGGATCTCTTTCGTGGATGGGAAAGCTGAGAATATGCCAAATAGCTTCATTGCTGCTAATGTATCTGCCCATTTGGTATCGTGCTATTTCGTCATTTTTATTTATGTTTTGTACTTCAAATATGGCCAAATCACTGCCTTTGTTTACATATTTACAAATATACTTAATTGATTTAACAGAACTGCAAAGCTCAACATTGATATGAGCTTTGTAAGTTTTTGAAAGTAGTGGTGAGTATGGTACCACCCACTGATTATCAAACTCAACTTGATTTGGAAAGTTCGGCAGTCGCATTGTAAATGTGTGGCCACCATTCTCAGTACTTCTGCGGCGATACATTGGATAACCATCAATATCCGTGATCGTGTCATTCGTATACGGCTTTGGGAATTTTTTTTTACATTTTCCATTTTCCATGCACGGTGACGTCATGTTGAAAGCACCGCATGGCCCATGGATCATGTGTTTGGTGACAATATCAAATAATTCTTGATCAATTAATGGGTCTGGAATTTCGGCTGAAATTATTTGATCGATTTCTTCAGGACGGATTCTATCTTTAAGCCAAACCAAAATGTGGGCATGAGGCAAACCTCGCTTTTGCCACTCTATCGTATACAGCCAACAACGTGTGATACCAAAAATTGAATATTTAACAATAAAATCAATTAAGGATTTCAATTTTTGTTTAAACACACGTGCAGTTAAATCATGACGATGAATGGCTTGTTGTTCTGGCAATAGTAAAGTTTGTATCTCTTCCCAATTCGGATTACATGTGAATGTAATAAATAAATCCGGTCGGCCGTAATGACGTACGTAAGTCATCGCATCTTGTATGTATTCCTGCATGTTCCGTGGACTGCCGATGTAGCTTGAAGGTAAAATGAAAGCATTACCGATGTCAATGGGATTTAAATTTCCATCGATGTTTCCAGCAACAGCATCTCGTAAGTGAATATATTCTTCCGATCGTAGTTTTGCCTGGTTGAATCGAAGGAATCGCAAGCGTTCGCTTTCGACCTTAGCATACATATCAACAATGTATTGATGGAACAGCTGACGATATCGAAGGATATAATTGTCTTGATGTTGTCTAACCATTATTCGGTGTGCGTAGTAGTTCATTGAGCTAACTTTATTATTTCTGTAATCACCTAAAAAAATAAAAAATTAAATGCAATACGAAATTAAAATCTATACATACAGTAAGAAAGTAAATAGATAATTGTAAAATTTACCGGTATTTGGATCATACTGTTTGATATTAAGGTGATATTCATCTTGTCCTTGCCAAAATATCAATGGATATTGTAGTGCGTCATATGAACGGTGTAGATCCGAAATCGTACTGACAGTGTTGTCTCGCCGTGTAATTTTTATAGATCTTTTGTCAACTGGATCACCAACCATGATAACAGCAACCTCATCAACAGTTGGAGCGTTGAATCTACCAGCATGTTCACCTAATGGTACTTTGTCGGCTTTTATGACGATTTGATAATTGTCATTTTGCAGTCGTGGCGAAACTCTTTTGATCAATTGAATTAGTTGATTGTGATCTTCTAAAAAATTTTCCAATAATATCACAATTGCTCTTTCCTCTGCTTGTTCAATAAAATTATACAGGCACCGAGTCGTCACGCGCTCTTCACAATCGCCCATAAAATAAATTTGAAGAAATTTCGGATTGTTATCAGGCATTGGCATCAGTGATCCGATTTTATGGTACACCTGGCCTTGAATTTTGAATGTAGTTTCAAAATTACGTCCATCGGATGCACGATCGCAAATTTTAGTTGCCCCAAATGACGTCATTTGGAAGCAAGAATTAAATTTGCGTATCTTACGCAAAAATAATTTGGAATCATCTGAATTGCCAGTAAGAAGGGATAATAAAGGCTCCGGCGGAGCGGGTAGAGGTGACAGCACAACTTTTCCTGATGCGCAGCACATGCCGGCTGCTTCATTCCGAAATTTTAATGCCTGACAATATTGACATACTTTATCCATTCCACCGATAGCAATTTTTGAATGCGCCGAGTAGTTAATATCTGGTGCATATTCATAGGCAAGCCGAACGAATGATGCACGTGTTAATGAGCGGCTGATCCGTTGCCTTTGTCGATCTAATCCTCGTATTGTAGCTATGTTTCGTTCTCGTGCCGCTCTTGTTCTCGTAATATTCTGTTGCAGACGTTCGTCACGCTGTTCTTGAGATTCTTGTGTACGACTTTCTGCAGTCCTGATTCTTTGAGCTGCATTTCTTGTTTCGATTTGTTCTGGTAATTGCTGAGCTCTTTCAACACGTTTGCGTCGTGACCCTTTGCTGCTCGCGTTGTTGAGGTTAGATTTTTTCGGTGGCATTTGACTGAAAATAATAATAATAATAATAATAATAATAATAATAATAATATTAATAATAATAATAATAATAATAATAGTTTAAATATTAGAAAGAGGAACTGAAAAACATGTTATCATAGCACATTGAAATAATAAGTGCAAAATAATTTTAAATGGAGGTAAAATAATCTTAATATATATAAATCCGTTGCCTTTGTCGATCTAGTCCTCGTATTGTAGCTATGTTTCGTTCTCGTGCCGCTCTTGTTCTCGTAATATTCTGTTGCAGACGTTCGTCACGCTGTTCTTGAGATTCTTGTGTACGACTTTCTGCAGTCATGATTCTTTGAGCTGCATTTCTTGTTTCGATTTGTTCTGGTAATTGCTGAGCTCTTTCAACACGTTTGCGTCGTGACCCTTTGCTGCTCGCGTTGTTGAGGTTAGATTTTTTCGGTGGCATTTGACTGAAAATAATAATAATAGTTTAAATATTAGAAAGAGGAACTGAAAAACATGTTATCATAGCACATTGAAATAATAAGTGCAAAATAATTTTAAATGGAGGTTAAATAATCTTAATATATATAAATCTCGTGTCACAGTGTTCTTATGATATTCTCTTGAATACGTTCGTTACACTGTTATTGAGATTCTTGTGCATGACCTTCTGCTGTCCTGATTCTTGGAGCTGATTTTTTACCATAGCAGCGCCATCTATTGATTACTTACTCAACCCAGTCGAAAGGTGTCGACATCTGTTAGAATCATTTGGAGTTAACAGATAATTGCTTCATTGTACATCTCTGGTGTATAATTATGTTTTGGCATTGATTTGTTTGTCTAATTCGGTGCAATATGTCTTCTGTCATACAATTTTTATATTTTTCCCACAAAGTTTGTGCTTGCGAAAGTTTGTGCTTGAAATTATTTACCAATAAAGACGAAAATATTGATGTTGGTATACAAATTCACTGGATTGAGATTTGAAGGGGAAGTACGTTGAACACAATTAATTAAAATGTTCTTACACTTGATATTAAGCAGAAATCAATAGGTACAAAATAAAAATTTATCAGATTTATTATTTCCATTTAATTTGTATAACAAATATAAGTACTATTCAATTATAAATACTTTCAAATTCAATTTAATTTAACACCAATCGGTGCACAATGTTTTTGGTTAACCTGTCTTTAGCTAACTCAAATAGATTAGACGGTTTCCCAACACGTGAACACGCAACATATAGTTGCCCATGAGAAAAACATGGATTTTCCAAATCTAAACCACAAATGGACATTGTTTGACCTTGAGATTTATTTATAGAAATGGCGAAAGCTAAACGAATTGGAAACTGTAGCCTTTTGAAGGGTATGGTAGAATCTGATGGTATCATCGGAATACGTGGCAGCAGGACCACTTTTCCTTTAAACTTCCCAGCCAAAATGGTTGCTTCAAGAATGTTTCCGGTGATCTTTTTGATGACCAAACGCGTACCGTTACATAATTGAGGTGGATTCAAATTACGGAGGAGAATAATAGTGGAACCAATCTTTAATCGAAGATTATGTGGTGGCATTCCAGGGATATCTAATGAATTTAAAAATTCAATCGGAAAATTTACACTTTCATTTTCATCAACAACAGTATCGATTGATTTAAAAGACATCATATCGCCTGGTAATAACTGTAGTATCTGGAAGTTAATTTCGTCAACATCAACGTTTTTGGCTGCCAAAATCGCCCGTTGACTAAGCCATTCATGATTCAAATAATTATTCTGTATATCCGGGAAAATACTCTGAATCAATTCATTTTTATCCTGAACAACAGTGCAAAAATTGTCTGGTAGTTTAATGCATTGCGTATTTGGTTGCAGTTCTATTTTACCGTTCCCAATATCTAGTAGTTGTTCGGAAAATATTTGTGCTGATGGATCATTTTGCAATTGTACTCGCATATTTATGGTCAATCGAAGTGTTTCAACACTTCGCCATAAGAATGATTGTTTCAAACATGCATTAATCTCATCCGCGAAAGTAGAGCGAGGTATAACCGGTAAGGTCTGCCGGAAGTCACCAGACAAAAGTAAGATAGCACCACCGAAAAGTTTATTATTGCTGTTTAAATCTTGCATAGTTCTGTTTAATGCTTCAAGTGAATATTTGTGTGCCATTGTGCACTCATCCCAAATTATTATAGAACTCTTCCGCAACACTGCAGCTATTCCACTATTCTTTTTGATGTTACACATTGCATCTGGTTTATTATGAACGTCCAATGGCAGCTTGAATGGTGAATGTGCTGTTCGCCCACCATCCAGTAAAGTAGCCGCAATGCCTGACGATGCTACTGCTAATGCGATTTTTTGTTGCGACCGTATTTTGGCAAGAATCAACGATATTAAAAATGTCTTACCGGTTCCACCGGGTGCATCCAAGAAAAACGCCTTGTTCAGCAGCAACAGCCAGCGTAATCCGATCATAAATAATTTTTTGTTCTGCTGTCAGTAATGGTTCACTGTTCATGATAATTGTTGCTAAACTTTCATGGTCATATTGATTTTCTCGTTGTAAATCGGTATTGACTAAGTAGGTGGCTGGACGATTAGGTGATGGCATACCATAATGATTAATTGGTAAATTTGAAATAAGAACACATAAATCCTCGATCAAGACCAATGCTTCATTGTACATCTCTGGTGTATAATCTATGTTTTGGCATTGATTTGTTTGTCTAATTAGGTGCAATATGCCTTCTGTCATACAATTTTTATATTTTTCCCACAAAGTTTGTGCTTGCGAGGGATAACATGTCGTCAAAATAATTGCAAACAACTGACGAATGTTATTCGGTGTTGATGTCAACGCAGCATCAGCAAGCGTTAAGTCCCAATGGTTATCGTCTTCTAGCAATGCATGCATCCTGGTATGTATTGAATACTCGACCATTAACTGTTCGTAAAAATTCAAAAGACGTTGGTCCGGAAACATTCACCAATAACAAACGTAAATAGAAGTACTCACGTTGCTTTGGATGTACCGTGTAAAGTCTCCCCAATGTCTTAGCTTTGAATATGCCTGTAATGGAAGGATGTGGTTTTCCTTGTTTCCGTGGCAGCACAACGCGTGCAACGCGTGGCCGGGTCAGCTAGCTGATTGTTGTATTCTTAATATATATAAATCTCGTCTCGTGTCACAATTTTTGTCCTCAATGGACTCCTAAACCACTTAACCGATTATAATAAAATTCGCACACCATGTGCAGTTCGATCCAACTTGAAAGATAGGATAGTTTAAATCTCAAATTATAGTCGCAATTTTAATTTATTGCTAATTATTTGTCTGTTATTATTTGACAGTCACAATTATCTACAATTATTACAACAATCAAATTTGTAATAAATTAGCAATAAATTAAAATTGCGACTATAATTTGAGATTTAAACTATCCTATCTTTCAAGTTGGATCGAACTGCACATGGTGTGCGAATTTTATTATAATCGGTTAAGTGGTTTAGGAGTTCTTTGAGGACAAACATTGTGACACGAGATTTATATATATTAAGATATATATATTTATATGCAAGTGAAATATGGAATAATAGACGTTCATGGAGTAATAAGCGGCAGAGTTTTCAACTTGAACTGAATTCTTTGAAAATTGAAATAATATAGTACCTTTGCGAGCATTTTCGATTCAAAGACTCTCAATATAACAATATTGGAATTTACGTTTCTTACCTCGCTCTTTTCAGTTTTCTTCCACTGAGTGGAGTGTTAAAATCTGAAACCGAATACCCGGACCATTAGAATGCACGAAGACCTTTTGTGTAGACCTATGCTGTTTCTGACCTTGCTTGAGACAAAGTTGCCGCCATCTATTATCACTTCGGTGTTCTGCAAATTCTTGCCGGTTCCTAGAAGTTCCCGTGTTGGTCTGAGACATCTACTCTACGCAGAAAGGAGGCAATGCCCTCAAAACTGATAGCCTTACACTGGAACTTGGCGTTGTTAGGAGTACGTGATCTGAATGAAAATCCACTTGCCTTGTTTGAAATAACTCAGTGTCAAGAATCGTGGTCATTGACCTCTGTACTTCCCATTAAAGCACGTGCGTGACTGTCAGAGAGCCCATTTTGTTTGGAGAAAAATGCGTGGAGTGTCAGAAATGTGATATTGCGGTTTACGAACCAGATCTCTCTACCTTGAATGTTGTGTAAGAGTAAAAATATGATTAACAATGTGTCTATGGTACTTGCCTACTCAATGGGAGATAGTCGTAAAAAAGGTACGAGTTTTTAATTTAGAGCAAGCAATATTCTATGCTATGTAAAGTATAAATCTCAGACTTTTTGCGTGTTGATACACCAATTATCAATGAAATGAACTTAATTAAACACTGTAAACTTCATTATATCCCGTAAGTTCATTAGTTTCATTTCACAGAGAAATAGCAAAAAGTAGGTAATACAATTGGTTACACTGCATTAGATGTACGCAATTAATTTAGCTTATCTGCATGATTTTGAAAGCATAAGTTTGATTATGAAGATTACTCCGCCCCCGTTTTACATAATTTGATTTGCACATAGTGAAAGTGTGGAAGAGTAATTTAGTGAAGAATATGTCAAGCAGTCACCGTGCGGTATCAGAGATCGTATTTAATCCCGTGGACTTGTGTTTTAGAGTGCGCTGGCTTTCGATATCTTGATGCCGGGTTTCCGAAATCAAGCAATCCTTCAAATCAGACTAAAATATGCAGTCCTTTCAAATACAATTCACCATTTTATTTCTTTCTCTCCCTCTCTCTGTTTCTCTCCCTCTCTCTGTTTCTCTCCCTCTCTCTGTTTCTCTCCCTCTCTCTGTTTCTCTCCCTCTCTCTGTTTCTCTCCCTCTCTCTGTTTCTCTCTCTCTCTCTGTTTCTCTCCCTCTCTCTGTTTCTCTCCCTCTCTCTGTTTCTCTCCCTCTCTCTGTTTCTCTCCCTCTCTCTGTTTCTCTCCCTCTCTCTGTTTCTCTCCCTCTCTCTCTTTGTCTCTTTTTATGTCTCAATCTCTCTCTTTCTATCTCTCTCGTTATTTGTCTCTTTCTCTTGTTCTTTGCCTCTCTCTCTTGTTCTTTGTTTCTCTCTCGTTCTTTGTCTTTCTTTCTCTCTCTGGGTCTCCCTCTTCATTGTCTATTTGCTCTCGGCCTCACTTTCTTTTTTCTCTCAGTTTCCTCCGTTTGGTTTCCTATTTCTCTCTCTCATTCTCTCACTCTCTCTCTCGCTCTCCTTCCCTCCCTGTCTCGTTTCTGTATACATTCAGTTTCTCCCGGCCTTATAATGCTATCGCCTCGTCTTTGCCTCCTTCAGTTTCCGATTGATATTCTTCTCACGTTTTCCATTTCTCCCCTGCCCTGCATTCCAATTCCTTTCAGAATCGCCGCATATGCTGTACGTCGTTGAGAGGTGCGGCATCTTTGTTGAGAGTTACTTTCGATCTGCTACTTCGTCTCTTTGTCCCTGATTCCCTGGAACAGAGATTTTCTTCCG
The DNA here is from genome assembly GCA_038098605.1 of Gryllus longicercus. Lineage (NCBI taxonomy): Eukaryota > Metazoa > Arthropoda > Insecta > Orthoptera > Gryllidae > Gryllus > Gryllus longicercus. The sequence continues at coordinate 2,351,428 of JAZDUA010000232.1, read as the reverse complement.
CCTCCTCAATAGATCAGTAGCAAATTATTATTTCGTATTTTTCTTCCATTCCCCTTTCTTGTCTCTCTCCACTTTCTATTATTTTTTCTTTCTCCTCCCTTTATTTCTAATTGTTTCTCGCTATTTCTTACAATCATTCACTTCCCCGGTCAATTTAATTGTGTACATTTACTGCTTTATTTCCTCACATAGGGTCTCTAGTTCACTTCGCTCTCCCGATTTTCCCATTGTTCTTTTCTCGTGCTGTCTCCGCGCCCTCCGAGTGCCCTGACGCGCAGGGAGGGGCGGCCGGCGCTGGGCGGTGCGGTGTCTTTGCTGCTCATTGCTCATTGCGCTCGCCAGTCGCGCAGCCGCCGGCCCGGCCCACGTGCGTCGACAGTCGCTGTAATTTGCTTCTGGAAATTCGTGCACGTCTCGTATCTCTCTCTTATTGCCGCGTATGATTTACTGCGCTCCTGAATAAATGCAAGATTTACCCGGCTACAGGTTGCTCGCGAAACGGGAGACACGACAATGCGGCGATGTGGAGGGATTCGCAATAAGACCAGAACGGGGTTCGTGCATTTAAGAACAATGCAATGGCCACTGCAAGAAAATTCGAGAAATGATCTTGAGAATACGTGAGCAAGAACACGCTAAGCTGTGATGTTAATTCGTTGCTGACATGGAGGAGAAGAAGAGTAGTAGGTGACTTCGTTGACTAGAATACGTCATAATTCTGCGACATGTTTCTCAATAGGCAAAAAGATGCATTGTGTGTTTGTGTCATTTTGAGTCCATTTTTTAAGAAACAGAGAAAAAGAATATGTGTGTGTGTGTGTGTGTGTGTGTATACGCAGGTGGGAGTTCTTTGAGAGCGCGTGACAAATATGGAAACCAGACTGCCTTCATTCCCTGCAGGTTCACTTCTCTCAGATCAACTTCTCACATTTCTTAAGCAGTGCACTTCTTCGCTATTTTGCATATGAAGACCTTTCAGAGACGTGTCTCAGGTGTCGTCTTAATACTAATTCGAGAACATCACCTTGACTTTCTCTCTATGTATTATTGATGTTTTCGTAATACAGTACTAATGTTTCTTCAACAATAAAAAAATATTTCTAAGTACTCACATGAAAAGTTTTTTTTTTTACTTTTGAGCAATAATCTTGACAATCATTTTCAAAATTCGTTATCTTTTTCTTTCCATGTGTGCATTTACGCAAAAAAGCAATGCCTTCTCAAAAAATTGCCGTTTTCAACGACCTAAAAGTAAATGCCTCTTGTCATGAACCATTTATAGTAATTGGTTTTAACGACCATCAGACAGATGACTCAAAAAGTCTCTGATCCGTCCAGTATAATTCTCCGTCGATTTCATAAATAAGACTAGCGTGCGTAACTTCGCAATTAATTTTTTCTAAGGTTTTCCTTTGTCTGTTGATGTGAAAGGACAAAGATGGCATTCAGGGAGAAAGGACATCTCTGTGAAACCACATAGCATTGATTCGGGGTGGGACGAAGACTAGATGTAAAAAAATAAGAATTACCATCCATTAACGCGAGTGACAGGTGATGCATGTCTTGCCACCTTTTTATTGCGCATCCATTAGGTTTTTAATTAACGCCAGTCCTGTAATGTTGCAAGCAGGAACGCATTCGTCACCGATATTAACCTTCCTCACCCCAACAATATGCCCGACCATGATCTTCTGGAACATATAAGCCAGATCACATTTTCTTTACACCTCATGGAATTAACATTGCATATGTTTCAGTTCATTTTCAACATATAGAATCTAACATTATCGATTTTCATCAAAACATTTTACTTAAGAATTGGTCAGCACTAGCTAACAATGGCGACAATAGTAACCCCACTGATGAAAGAACTGTAAAGTTTATATGACGACCAATTGTGCTATTTTTAAAAGAAACTGGAGATACTTTTGAATTCTGGGCATACCAGTAGGGTAGTAATAAAAACTAAAATGTGCCCTATCGTGCGTATCTTCGGTTCATAGATGCTACCTTTTGTCAACATCACTGTGTTTTACACATATCTTCGTGGACGCACAGATAAAGTGTGTTCTGTTCTATGTAGTGTACACTACATAGAACAACAAAAATACGGATTGTGTTAATACTCAAAAGGAGCTAGCCCTTAATTCATAATGAAGAGATACATTAACAAGATGAGGAATAACTACCACTCGCACGACAACCTTCGCAACAGAAAACCTGACCATTGTATCCCCTTCACATTCTTTTGAAGGAAAAATACGTGAGTGACATGTGTTTTAAAAGAATTGAGTTCCTTCTATCCCATTCGAAATCCTGATATTCGGGATTTTTTATTGAGCTTTTCTTTGGTATCTTCTGATCAGTTTCTGGCTGATGTCAAAGCATTGACACAAAAAGTACAGAGCTTCCTTCCTTCTTTCTCATCCTACCCCATTCCCCTCCTTAGTGTAAGTTGATGCCTTTCCTACACGACCATCCTTATAGGAATGCGATATAGATATTGGTGTTTTCAAAATCACGATGTGTTTGTAGAAATATCCATGTTCTTTAACATCGATGTTCTTACGTTTTTGAGGTTTTCTTTGTAAATGAAAATTTCCCAAACTCGCAATAATGCAAAAGTTAAAATATGAAATAATAATTGATAGTACCACTATTAGTTCACGTGTTTGAACCAATGATCGATGTTCGAACTACCTTCGTCAAACTATTGTCCAAAATATTTTTCTTCTGAGGTTCCTGATGCCCTAGTATTTTCTATGTTTTCGTCGTGTTTTGCCCATGTTCAGACGGTCAACGTATAAGCTGTGGACGTAGAGGGCCAGCCCCCTTCTTCCCATTTAAAAACGACGATGGTTTTTGGTCGATGTATTATTAACATTGATGATTGATGGGCAGGAGGGGGCAGGAGGGTGCGGGAGGGGGGCCTTGAAGGACCAGCCCGCGCCTTCTTCTTCCTCTTTCGCGCGTGGAGCCGTCGCACACACGCGCGTGTCAAGACGCGCGCACCCAAATCAAAGGAGTTCTCACGAAGGAATCGCCTGAAACAGGACGTGGGATGAATCGCAACATTATTGAATTTAGAGAACAAATAAGTTCTTGAATCTGTCAAATCTCGAATCTTACGAATTAATAACAATAATAATTACTATTACTATTATTATTATTATTATTATTATTATTATTATGGTCTTCTAATCTTCCCATATTTTTGGTGAATGCCGGAGCAGTACCGTACCAAACGGGGCTCGGACCACGCGCAATCTTTCCTTCCCTTGACTTATCCTATCCTACCCCTTACACTTACATTACACATTTGCACTTATACTTATGTGCACTGCACTATCACACTGCGGGGGACCGGTCGGTCGGGAACTTGGAGCTTGACGCGGCTGAGGCGGTACCCCGCTGACGGGAGGTACCTGGTTGGGGAAACCCCGCTAACCGACGGTAGGTCGGCGCCAGATGTCGCCATGCAGCGCGGCAAGATTATCCCAGCAAAAAGGTGCACTACACGTTTGGGACTAATGACCTTAGCAGTTGACGCGCCCGGATTCACTAGTAATCAATAAATCAATCAACCAAACGCCGTATTTTCGGTAAGCCATTGCGGATCCTAATTTTTCGACGGTTCCTGTTCACTGGAGTCATGTGCAACGCCCTCGAATGAGACGGGTAAGTCTCAGTGAAACTGTATCACTAACCCGTGATTGTTAAAATGAAATGCACCAAACTGATGTCTTGACAAGTTGACCAGGTTGACAATGATTGATTGGATAGTGATTTCAGGGCATCAAGCAAGCGTAGTGCATGTTTTTGTCTCTGAAGGAATATTTTCTCTCTGGTTGGTGAGATCCGGTGCCGACCTACACTCCGGCTTTTTCCCCAACGATGTATCGCCCCAGCGGGGACAAGCTGGAAGCTTTCAACTGGGCTCCCGGCAGGTGTGCGGTGGTGAAGTGCATGTAAGTGTGTGTGTAAGCAAGGGGTGAGGTTGAACAAGGAAGAGGAATGAAAGGTTGCGCGCAGTCCGTAGCTCGTTTGTATGGGTTCTTCTCCGGGGTTCCCCTGGTGTTGATCGGAAAACGACTGATTAGAGCAGCCAGCTGCTAGAAGACTCCTCCAGACAGCGGCTGAATTAGAGTTAGCTATGTAGCTAGTGTCGAAAGGGGGATAAAACGTGTTCTCAAAACGTCTAACGAGAGATATTGTAGATTCGGGAGGCCATGACGTTTGAAAACGGGAAGAGCCCTGCAATCCTGACGACCGGCTTGTAGACTAAGGTTTTTGCGTGATACATCTCTGACGCAATTTGGCCCCCAATTCCATCAAATCGCTTCTTTTTTTTCTTTTTCTTTTTTTTTTGAATTTCTTTCTTCGGCAATGCCTAGAAATATTCTTAATGCACAACCATCAGGAAGTTACATAAGGAGAAACGGTGTTGAGAAACGTCTGTGCAAAATCTAATAATTTCACAACAAAAAGAAATAAGAAATATTTGTTCATCTAATTGACGAGAAGACGATGTGCAGGTTTTTTTTTATTTTAAATTACTCTCCTTCCTCCTATTTAAAGTAAGTTCGGGAGGTAAAAGAAAATGTTTGATTTATTTGGCAATAGCATTTGACATACATTAAAGGAACTAAAAGAAGATAGAATAATAGTTTTCGTTGAAGCTTATTTTTATGCAATTTATCGATATTCGTGAAATTTAATATCGCCCAGTGTGGAGGGGGGGATTTCCTTAGTTGCCGGTCGTTTCTTTTCATTACAGTACAAAATCAATGCTGTAAGGGAATGTCTTTTTGGAAAAAATGAAATTATTATCCAATGATTACGACGGTGATTGGATACTCGTACAACACGATAACCGCAATATTCTCAGTCCTGATTCTATGAATGCAATAAAATAACACTCTTCGTTACCTCACGATTAAACCAAATTCGCTCTTCTATATTCTCTGAATTTTCAACTGACCACACGCTTTAGCAATGACATGAAACAAAATGCGTCCATGGCCGTAGAGACCTAGTTTTGCGATCAGTACGTGAAACGTGTCAGAAGAATAAATTGCTTGAACAATAAACTAACTCCTTACCACACGTACAAAATAAGAGAGACAGCAATGTATTGTAAACATGTCGAGGTAGCAAATTTTGCAATCTACATTCCACGGGTCGTGTCCTTCCCGCAGCCCACGCATAAGTGAGCGCACAAGTGTCAAATATTGTACAGCGTAAGTCTATCGTTACAGGTCAAGCGTATCCCGGGTAATAATAATTTCCTGGGTTAAGCAATGGCACAAAACAACCCAACGTAATACCTTCACTTGCATTGGCGCACTCCGTCCGTTTTTCTCATTTCATTAGTAGCAATTTCGTTGTTGATCATTTTTGAGTTTTCCGATTTTTATTTTTTAGCACATTTATAGTTTATAGCATATTTAATAGTCATAATCTTGCATTAGTCAGGCTATTTTAGATCGTGTTCAAAGGACGTAATGGAGGAAAAATGTTTTATCCGAAAACTCTATGGACAGAAAATTGGATGCATTAACACTTTCACTGTGCGTCAATGATCGTGAATGTACACAATTCTGTGAAGGTCAGAGTAAAGAATTTGAGCTATAAAATGTATTTAGGGCAAGAGCTGAAAATGAAGGTTAACTTTACTCAATTTTAGGAGTATTTACATATAATACTGAAGATTGGAATTAGTAACAACTTTAGTTTTTTTTTCCTCCTGTAGGTCGAAGGTCTACATAATGAGGCTTGTTCAAATAAGTATTCCTTTTTAGTTGTATGTAGTAAACAGAAGCCATTGTGTTCTTTTATACCCGTCCTTTGAACAATAACACTTGTTATTTACACAATTTTTTAACTTCATTAATATTATATTTGAAATGAAAAAACTTCCTCTCAGTTGAAAGTGCCAAATGAATTATATTTCCCCTTCAGGTCTTGATTAAATTAGCTCGCAAAATTGCTTTCCCTTGCTCTGAACTGGGCTAATATTGGCCATAAAAACCACTTTGATCTCGTCGGAATATTCTATTTTATCGTTGAGTCATTAAATCATCAATATTAAAGAGAGAAGGTTCGTTTCGCGTGGAAAAGTATAAATAATGCATACACAAGACAAGATTTCGTTTTCAAAGGAGCGATATATAGTTCCGACGACTCTCCTTGAGCATTCTGTCTACATATTTCAATCTAGAGGAAAGACGATCAATACCTCTTTGAATTGTTTAGAAAGCTTTTTATAAGTTTATTCATTAAATCAAAAACATGCCATTAGTGCATTAATACAAAATGGAAGAAGAGTAAAAATGAGAAACAGTGCCCATTACAGTATTTGGGGTAATGCATAACGGGACCTGAAAATTCTTAAGTTAGTTATCCGGAACCAAAATCTCTCATGCGGAGTTCAAGAAAACATGCGTATATTTTATCTCATTGGTTAACTCATTTAAAATGGGTTACTGGGATAATACACAATGCTTATCAAAATTGATTTGGTGGGGGAAATGAGACTATTTTTACAGATGAGCCACTTTGGTTGATTGTATATCATGACGTGCGTTTGTAAAATTTATGTACTTACATTTTTTTACTTTTACATTAATAGATCATATAACACACTCATAAAATATTATAGAAATACTAAAAATATATCATACTATTCTCTAATAGCCCTGAAAAATATAAAAATCAAAACTAAGACGTTTGAATCAAGGAACAGTTTTCCAATACTCGTTCCCTGTCCCGATGAGCTGTTGTGAAGCGTTGCGAAGTGTTTGCAAGCCTTTCCGCGAGGTGCGCGGAGAGCGGCCGCGCTGCGCCTGCCAGTGAAGCAAGTGCAAGGGAAGCGTGACGAGGAATGTGGGCGGCTGCCAGGGCAGGTGGGCAAAAGGTCTCATGCGCTTAGTCGCCCAACCCAACTCCCTTCTCTTCCTCTCTCTGTTAAAACAATGAATCACTTATGCTAGTATAAATAATAATATTCCTATTATTATTATTATTATTATTATTATTATTATTATTATTAAATGCAAGACAATGCTGTTTTGGGAACATCCCACATTTTGTGCAAAGTATTGAACAAGTATTGTACTTGTAAGTCCCTAGATCTGCTCCTTAGGGAGCTGGTTGAACCCGAAGGAGACTTGATATTCAACCAACTCATAATATTTTTATTCGTGACGTAGAGGTATAATAATAATAATAATAATAATAATAATAATAATAATAATAATGTGTGACAGTGCACAGCTAGGACGATGTCAGTCGGGGTCTGGAGGAGAATTCTAGCGGCCGGGTGCTCTGATTGGTAGTTTTCCGAGGTTTCTCGAACAACGCCAGGCGAATGCTGAACCAGTACCTAACAAAACTGTCCATGGACAGCGCGCGATCTTCCTTTCCTCTCCCTTTTCTATAATCATTCATTATACATTCTCGCACTTCACATGTCGACAGACGTGTTGGGGGCTTGGAGCTTCTCAGCGTTGCAGCGCTAATGGGAGATACGTAGGTGGAAAAGCCGAAGCCGACGGGTAGGTTGTCGCCGGATCTCACCATTCAGAGAGGAAAGATCACCGTCTCCCGTGGGAAACGCGAAATAAATCAATAGTGTGTGTGTACACTTGCATTTGGGGTCAGTTAAATTGACTTTTGGCAGCTGTCGGTGTTCTCAGGCCTGATGCCTGCTTTTATTTACTTTTGTAACGTCGTGTTGCGCTAAAACACGGAGACAAGCACGTAGCAGACGGCGGGTATCGTAAGGCGGGGTAGGGTGGAGGCAATGAGGGCGGCAGGTAGCGCCGAAGGGCCTACATAAGGCCACGAGAACAGTGCCCCGATCGTCTTGTTTCCCGGCAGGTGGTGCGTGTGTTTGTGCGAGTAGGTGCACGAGGGCAAGGCAATTCATTGTCGTGACTAGCGAGACATGTAGATGGTCTCAGGGTAGAGCGGTCCTCCGCACAGGGAACATTGATCGTATGTTGCGGTGTGGTAGCCGTTCCGTAAATTATCTCTCCTAGCAGAGGGCTCTATTTATTTAGTTAATTGTAAGCAGTGTAATTGTTTAATTGTGACTACGGTCTAGATTGTGAATAAATCTACTGTTTTTAGAAACCACTCTCGACTGTGTTCTGATTGCACCCGTATGACGTCACACTATATCCGCGTCTGGAGGTAAGTTGCCATTTTTTTGCCTCTCATTCGGGATCCGAACCCTACGATTCAGATCCCGAAAGAATTTTGGCAACGAAATGCAAAGCAACATTAAATTCAACTACTGTGTGTAGGAGAATTCTTGCGGCTGGCTACTCTGATGAGTGGTTTCTCCGAACAAAACCGGACGAATGCTGGGGCTAATTCCTTAAAAAAACGGGCCACGATGTTTCCATCCCCATCCTTGTCTCCTCATTTTACACACACGCGCACATACTTACATGGACTACACTATCACACATGTCTGGAAACCAGTCTGGAACTTGCCTCGATTCGATTCTTTATTGATTGATTGTATAGTGATTCCGAGCGCGTCAACGGCTAAGGTTATTGATCCCCTAAATGTAGTGCATGTTTTCCTCGGGAGGTGGAAGTGCTCTTCCCATTCTGAATGGTGAGATCCGGCGCCGACCTACCGTCGGCTCGTGAGGTTTCCCCAACCAGGTATCTTCCAACAGCGGCGCTTAGGGCGTGTCCCAGCCAGCGTCTTGGTCTCAGTAGGATTTTCAACTCTTCAAGAATCCAAGCGACTGTTAGCCGGAGTCGAACCCACACATGAGGTTGTATGATCTGAGGTTTGTAAGCTAACCACTCACCCATTGGTGGATTATTTACTGACTAATTATTTAGAAGCAGATAAAAGCGGTCTGAATGTTCGCTCTTCGGATCGTCGCAAAACTGTTGGCCACGAACTAGAAAATAAATTAAAGGGTTTAGATCAGTAAGTGAAAATGACAGAAACTCAATTTCGGACTATCACAGCTTGCCCAAATAATGACTTAAATGTTTGCTTTCCACACAGCTTCAGACGTGAACAAGCGCTAATGGATCATATAACCTTACTGCTAGGATCTCTTTAGTGCGTATGTTTCAAATACAGTTTACTGGAACATGTTATCCATATTTTAAAATACTAGTTGTTTGATTGTCTACAAAAACAAGCAACAATTTTGTTTTTGGAAAGACGAGCAAAAATTAAAGAAATGTGGGAGATATCTGTATGATTATGAAGAATAGTGAAATGGAATTACAAGCGCAAAGCATGTTGATGTATTTGGTTTGCTCAATTAATGAGCAACCACACAATGTACATAAGTGAATTTCTTCATTTTGTTATAAAATTGTGTATTTTTTGCGATGTAGACAGGTAGAAAAGTAACTTATTCAGTAATAATTTTTGGGATGTAACTAGATATGTTCTTGTAACTTGTTTACAAATTCCATTCATTTCTAAATGGATATCAAATTTCCATATGTAAATAATGATAGAACACAAAAAAAGTAGTTTGTGATAATTTCTTCAGTGACTCTGTTATATAAACAACCTATTTTTTGAGAAAGTTACTTATTATTGAGAAAATATGGCAGCATTATTGTGCAAGAGTTTTTTCAACAAGATAAAAAGTTCGAGTTACTCCATATTAACAGGCAACACGTCTCGTCAAACACGTCTTTGTCATGAGGTTTTATGTACACGACATGACCCAAATAGAGCAACAGCATAATTTAACGTTCTAGGAATACATCATAGATAACCATTAACATTGATTAACCTTGCTTTAATAAATATGTGGAAGCATGTGTCGTTTTCATGATTCCAAGAAATAATTCTACAGTAGAAACCTTGTATGGAATCAAACATAAATGGGAAGTTGTACTGTGCAAAGAATGTAAGCTGTTCATGCACTTTTCAACTAACAACGATATTACCAGAGTCCTCTTGTTGCCTTTAGGTTGGAAGTGAAATAAGACGAAAATTATAATTCTAAATATTTTCATGCTTTCTCATAGTAAGTTCTAGGTTCTAATTTTCTCTCATTTGAATCTTTAACTTTCTTAATTAAATTCGGTGGTACTATTGCTTGCACATGATACACAATGATTTGACAAAATGCTCTGATAATAAAAATGAGTATTAATACTTATTAAATATTAAATATTTTCACCATAAAATCCTCGCTAATTAAATACGTTTTAAAACGTGTTTGTAATTGAACATTGCGTGCTGACCTTCAAACAAATTAGATTTGTTAATTGAAATGTCTGTAGTTAATTTCTTTCAATATAATAATTTTACGTTTATATGATCATTACTTGAGTACATGGGAGTCGATGCTATAATGTTGCAGCAGTAGTTTTGATTCTTCTCACTTCATAAATATAATGATTTTTCTATATTCCACATTTCAATACATGAGAAAACTAAAGTTATTGCAATAAACTATCTGAACCACTGCGATAACATCGTCCAAAATAAAAAGCGGGAAAATTGGAAACACTTAAATATTGTTTTGCGTCATTCAGTACTTCTAGGAAGGAACTATACAATCACTTTTCACCATCCTGCTATCGACCTATACGTTAAAACGTAATACATCACATATGTACTGAAAATGTTCTCTAGACACGTGCGAGAGACGACTGCTGAACTTTGTTTATACATGCTCGTTAATTTTGCATTTTAAAACGTTCTTCGAACTTATAAATTCGGTACTTCTGCTTCGCTAATTTTAAACTCACTCATATTTTTTGCTGGCGCAAGACCAAATATTGAATGCTTTGAATAGATATATTACAACTTGCGCAATGAAAACACGAACAAATGTCGGAAGATAAACGTACTTTCTATTCATTTTACGATATTTACGAATTTTAGGATATTTACGAATTTTACGATAGATTTCCGTGTTTACCGATTAATAATAGCTACATACAACCCATTACCTTCCATTTAAAGCAAAAATCATTAAATTTAAACGAGAAAAAACGTTTAAACGAAAGTCCTTAGTGTTTTAAAAAATGTATACATATTTAAATTAAAATTTCAAATTTTAATATTTTATTTGAAATGACATCGGAATTGATAATAATCCAATTTTTTTGTAAAGCCGAACGAGACGAACGGATATTTTCATATCCAACCTACACTTGCTGCACCTTTCATTATCACTTTCCCGTATACATACGTATGTACGGAGTAATATATGTAGTATAGGGGACGTTTTGTAATGCTGCACGAAATAAATTTCGGCATTTCGGCTAAAAAGTGTATTTTCGGGGAAAAAATTCATTGCCAGGTTCTGATAACGAAAAAGTGGATACATTCAGTTGTTAATTAAGAAAGAAATTCTCTAACCCGTGATGTAATTAAAATCCCTGTTTCGTGGGTTCTTGATACCGCCCAATTGACGGCAAAACGTCTGTCCGTCCGAACGTCTGTCAGTCCTCCTACTACTATAAAATTGAAGAGAGATTTTCCTTGAAATAAAATTTATCTCCATCGTGAGTTTTTTTATTAAGGTCGTTTACATTTTTTTGAAAATTGTAGACGTTTTCGCACACTATTACGTGTAATATGTGCAATTTTAAAAAATTACAAAAGCTAGATTTTTTCAAAAAAGGCTCCAAGTATTTATATAAAACTTTTAGTAGGAATAGTAATAAATGCACTCTATACGACGACACAAACACGAAATTGCTCTATTCTTTTGTTGTTGTTTTTTCATAAATTACAAAAATGTATTTTTTAACTTGCCTTTCACGTCTTTGGTATTTACATTAACGGCAATTTGTTCACATTAATTTATTTATGAGTAAATGTGCTTTAAATAATGATAGATAAAGTTTTTCAAAAACTTTACCGTTTTCTGTTAAAATTAACTCAACATTCCGCATTTTCAGAAAAATTCAAACGCCCTTTTCTTAAAAATCGCTTCAAATTGATTCTTCAAACGTTTCAAACGTAACGTTTGGTAACTGCACTGTTTAAGATGACATAGAATTAATTTTTCTGTATAATTCGTTGTTGTTTTTTATACCAATGTATATTATTTTAAATATCACCTTTTTAAATATAGCCTTTAATATGCACATTTCCAGCGATTTGTAAACACTATTGCATTTTATACTGGAAGTGCTTGAAATGACTTTTATGAAGATTTCAGAAACTCAATATTTTTCTGTGAAAAGTGGTTCAATTTTCGCATTTACTGTGGCGATTAAACGCCATTTTCTTACAAACAGCTCCAAATTTTTCAAAGAAATTTGCCATTTAGGCCAATGTTTTACGGTTTTTTTAATATTCTTAAAATAGTACTCTTATGTTCTACTATTATGAGACTGAAAAATTACTTTGGACGACGATAGATGGCAGCTGTTAAGAGAATGTGGCAAAACCGAATAGCTAGCTGAGATCAAAGGAAATAGAAAACGAATACGGGAAAGTCTGTGCCATTCTGTAGTTTCATCTTGGTTAACAATGTCTTCTTTTAACATATGCTTTGTCTCATTGTAATTTACGTTCATTGCAAATGATATCATTCACTATTCCTGCTTTTACATTTAAGGGTGAGGCAGGGCCGTCTATTTAGGCAAAACTCTTCTCCGACGACCGATGCATCTATGATCGGCACGTTTACTTTCCCTTTGCAAGTCGAGTTATTCGACTACTACACTTATGTTTCATCAGATTTCTCCGATTCATTTTATTGATACACACAAGTATGTAGTTGTATGTAGTATATATTTTACATAGTACTTGTGTAGTTGTATATAATCGTTTATAGTATATAGTACTTAAACGCAGTTGTTTAACTACTTTTGGATTTTAAGTCGTTATGACTTCTTCGTTCTACAAATTTCCATATTCAAGGTGGAAGCATACCCCTTTATTTTATTGATAGTCGTGTCAACAACCAAATGGCCTCTTCTAACTATATTGTCTATATCTATATTGTCTTGGTACGAGTTTCCTATCTGAGACTCAAGTACGCAATAAAAGTTCTATAAAACAATTTCGACACTTGGGACGACAGAGTCATTGCGGCCTTCCGACCTGAAGACCCCATTAAGCATTACATTCTGGAGAAAGTTCATGGCCGACAGCTGTCGAGCTCTCCTGCGGAGTGAAGGCGGGGGCCGTTTCTTGGTACTTCTTGCGGATCCTGAAGCGGCCGTCGGAGACAAAGGTGGGAACCACGATCAGTGGGTAGCTACGCCCAACGATGCTTAGCTACTAGTGACTTCTAGTGACGAAAAGTGACTCCCACTGTAGAGTAATGACTACTGATTACTAGCAGTGACTAGTGACTACTTGTGATGATTAGTGATTATTGAAATGATTAGAGGCTATTGTGATGATTAGTGGCTATTGTGATGATTAGTGGCTATTGTGATGATTAGTGGCTATTGTGATGATTAGTGACTACTTGTGATGATTAGTGACGATTGAGAATAAGGAGCGACTAACGAGACGGCTAGCGGGAGGACTGGGGGCGACTGGCACTTGGGCGTTTCCCAGAATAGCGATTAGACGAGGAACTATACAAACGAAGTATAATGTTGTTGCAAATTAATGTCTTCTAGAAATACTGGTCCCGATTCACGACGTAATTGCGAAATCACAATTGAAGTTTAGAAGTCTAGGCTCGAGTTCTATCAGCGGATTTTCGACGTCAGCTAGAGCTGGATTAAAACCAAACTCTGGTTGCATGAGACCTCTGAACGGCAGTTCTTCTCAAAGGCTGTTTCAGCTGAGTAATTCCAGGCGAAAGCGGTAGCAGAACCCAAAACAACAGACGATGAACCGCACGCAATCCTTACTTTCCCGAGCAGTGCTTGTTTTCATCTCTAGGTCAGAGCGATGCGCTGATCCCATATCCTCGTATGACCTCCCTTAGAGATGGAGAAAATTGGAAACTGGAAAAAGGAGCTGCGAGTCTCTTGAAACACTCATTGTCTGGAAGTAGGAAAATGGAAAACCGGAGATGAGGAAATAAGGAACGAAGGTATCTGATTCAAGAATGTCGAAAACCAATCGGGACTTCGTAATCCACACGTACTGTGAACTTCACGAGATCTTACATCTGAAAAATTTGAGATACTGCATTCTCATGAATTCTTGATTCTAGCCAAGTGTACTTTTCCAATTATTACCCTGACAATTTCGTTAACTGAAACACTGGATTCATAATTATTCGTGTAATAGGATTTACTCGAGGACCTTCCCTCTTTATGTTTCTCTATCTGTAAAAAGTTTTTTTTAAATCCCTTGATCTGCGTTCTCGATTCTCATACAAACGAGTTACCTCCACTCACCCCCCTCGCATGGATATTGAAGCACTTTGAGTTAAATGGAATGGAATGGAATCGAATCGAATCGAATCGAATCGAAGTAATGCCTTATTTTACGTGGCGAGACTCGGGCCATCAGGCCCGCTCTTCCGTCTGACCACGCAAATTTCGCTACGCCCCTTTCACCAACTAGCGGAGAAAGAAGGTATTTCTTGGGCGAAAAACAGGTGATTTGAATTTAGCTCAGAGGCGTCATTTAGGCTTAAGGATCTTTTACATGCAAGTAAATCTACTAACATGGGACAGTCGGCTTTACTTCCCCTCCGAAGGAAGGCGTACGAAGTTTTTTTTTCGCACTTTCTTTATTTTGTAGTGGCTGTCCGGGTGACGCCACGTCGAAGGCTATGGTGGCAACGTTTTAACTATCATTTTGTGGTCTTCTTTGGGGCTTTAGTGCCCCAACAACATCATGGCGCACTACAGCCCCGAAGAAGACCACGGTAAGATGGTTAAAACGTCGGACACTCAGCCTTCGACGGAGCGTTCCCCGGACAGCCCAAATCGTGATCTCTTTATTTCTATCTTCTTAGTCATAACACTCGTTTTCTTCTGTTGTGTAAGACTATTTAACAGTATTAATGATGCTAGATGAAATTTCACTAGTTTTCAACTCGCAAACCACGATGAGTAATTTTTGATTGTAGGTTTATTACATCACCTCTTTATTTCTGTCGGTGTAGAAAACAACACATTTAGTGGTAACAATGAGAGCAAGCTCATTCAAAAGCACCCTTAGTAACTAAGGGGCTAAGGAGCTAGATTAGTAAATATTGAAAAGAAGATAGTTCATACATTTCCTAGGAGATGATAGCTATGAGGGAACTTCTTATTGCGATTTAGATTTTATTTATTGAGGGGCTTCAACAACAGAGCTCATTGAAGTAGTTGCGTGATAATCTAATGAGTAGACGGTCCGACAACGATGAGGGGGTGATGAAGAAAGCCTGAATGAGAGGCCAGAGAAACAGGAGTACCTTGATAAAACCTGTGAGAGCTCCCTTTGTTCGCCGCATGGATGGACCGAAGGACAGAACCCGGGTGCCGACGCTTGAAGGCGGATGCTCGAGCTATCGCGAGCCCCCACCCCCGCGTGCGTTGGGGCGGCGGGCGGCGGGCGGTGGGCGGCGGGGCGGGCGGCAGACGAGCGGACAATGCCGGGCGCCTCGCCCCGGAATCACCGTCATTAGTGCTAAGCAGATGCGCGCCCGCCCATGTTGAAGCGACGGCGCTGTTGCGGGACGTGACGGTGACAGCGCAAGCGGCGACGAGCGACCTTGCGTTGCGTCTCCTGAGAAAGAACTGGTTCGGATTCCGATCTGCGCGGCCGCAGCCGTCTTCGCCATGCCATGCCTTGCCTTGTCCCCTGCCACTGTTCTTGCTCGGTTTCCTCGGGCACTCCATCGACGCCGCCTCTCCGACTGTCGCCTCTACGTTCCTCTCTTCCACACGATCACCATTGTTGCTGAAGCTGAAGAGGTCTCCCTCGTTCCCGTCGCTGGAGAGTCATTGTTAGCGTCATTGTCATAGCGGCATTGTTGTTAGCACTATTGGAGACTTAAGTGACACTTAGCTGGTGATGTCATTGTTGTCGTTATCCTCTCTGCTACCGTTAAAACCATTCTCATTGTTATGGATATCATTGGAGTCATTGTTATCGGCAACCATTGTTATCGTTACCGCCATTTCCAATCGCTACCGTCACCATTATTGTTACCCTTACCCTCCTCATCGTTTTCATTATAGTTACCAATTTTGTCAAAATTTTCATTGTCAAGGTTGTCACTAAACTTGAAATTGCTTGTACTCATTATTTGTTTTTATTGCCTTTTTTCCAAAAACACATGTAGAAACGTGTGTACAAATCGTGTATACAACGTGTGTATGAATGTTCTGAAATTCTAGATGAAACAGGAGTACCGGCTGATTGAAGCAAATACAGAAACAATATGCCACAGAAACGCCCTTGCCCCGCAATGCAATACGGTAAACAGTACTTTATTGAAGTTTTATTTTTTTAATCAAGTATTCAGTCACCAATGAAAACGCGTACTTTACTTGTGCGCCTATTTACCTTTACCTATGTGCCTATTAACTCGTAACACTTAATCTCTCTTGTATTATCAGTTGGTATCCGTAGTGTTTTAGTAACAAATAACCATTCTCTGATTTCTCCGAAAGACTGTGCAAGTCATTTGTGCATCTTAAGCCAGTACGATTATAAAAGGCTATCAATATCAATGTCGTAAAATGAGACTTTTTTCTTTCAGCAATACCAAAGATACGGATTGTGTTCTTTATTTTGCATCATATCGTATTTTATTTACTCTCTACGCTGTCTTCGAATCTTCTCGCGCTTGTTTCGGAAGTTTAAAGATTTATTCTTGAACAGGTATGTAATGGTTTATTGTCCATGACTTTGCTTATCTACCCAAGTTCAATGCATGCCTCTCAATAGAAATCCTTCAATCGAAATTGAAAAAAAAAATATGAAAGGAGCGGTGTCAAGAGAGGGAGCCCGAAGAGGCAAGGTCACCGAAGCGCTGATGAGAAGCCAAATATTAATAAAGAAAAGATCACGGGGTCTTCGTAAGCACGCAACCGGCCAATCGTAGTTTCCGGGTTCAGAAATTACGCTACGTAAACTTAAGTTTTTGTTCAGGTTGAGTAGCGTGAAGGGCAGCTATTAGCATGAGACTAATTCAAGATTCTCTTCATGAGATGTAGCCAATCGGGAGTCATTGCCTTGCGCCCTTATTAGTATAATGGTCATCATCATTAACTGAAATCTGCATGATATTCACTTTAGATACCTAAGGTGGAATAGGAATACCATAAACATTATTCATTTAACAGTTTGTGCTGCGTCAGCAGCTTTCTAGCAGCTGGTCCTTCTCATTTTTCGTGCTACAGCTGCTACACGCTGCAGTCAGAGGTAATAGAGTTGTGTGTGTATGTTAAGTAGTGCTTAGTCGGAAGTTCATTTTTCAAGGGCTCACAAATCAAAGTTTGTCTCCAGTGAACCGAGTATCCCTTTTTATCCACAATGAAAGGTAAAAATCCTGTATTTTGTTAGATAATAATAGTTTAATTGCTCGAACGAAAATAAGTATCTATCGTGCGGTTGTGCAAGATTATTTCAACTAGTGTGCTGCTGAATACTTAATATTTCTTTGCCCTTCTAAATTATTTATTGTATTATGTTTTAAATAACTCAAGTAATTATTTTTTAATTAATTTGTTTCTAATATTTGTTTTCCAAATATCACCTCTAATTCTAGATGCTGCTATAAAACTAGTGGTGTTATAATAGCGTTACTTGTAACGGACACATAACACTATAATACTATTTTTCTAATCTTTAAAAGATTGTATTAAATTACGTCATATGCGTCAATTGCATCATGTTATTTCTCGCATACAGCTCTATCCATTCCAAAGGTTGAAAGAAAAAATATGAGTCGTTTTTGGGGATTTTTTTATAATATTCTCTTTATTTCGTACAAAATTATGCGAAAATTACTCATTTGAAAAATGCACATTACCTGACTTAAAGATCTAATTTTGGGAAATAGATTTTATTAATAAAGATCTTAATATTCAGTTTTCAATCTGTAAGAAGACGACGAAAAATTTACTTTGGCAATTTTCGAAAATTCGGAGAATTTAACGATAACGACTTTCGCCATTTTAATAAGCTTATTTGTCGATATGTACGAAAAATTAAAGAGAAAATTGCAAACATTTTTGAGAAAATTTTCAAAATGTCATTGGAGCTTCATGTAAAGAATCACCTCAAAACAATATACGTTTTAAAACGAGGCCATGGTACCACCCAGATCGATAAAAAGAATTTTGGTTGTGTGTGGGTGTTTGTGTTGAAGGCATAACTCAGGCACATACAAGGCTTTTGAGCTGTATCTTGGTGCAGAGGCCAGGTATGGGTTGTTTTCGTGTTGTGCGAAAATGTTTACGATTGGTGTAAATGGACCGGCACGCAATTTTTAACCATAATAACGCTAAAGTTGTCACAAATTCCCCTTTACTTTGAAGAACAGAAGTTGCGTGAATGAAATAATGCGTTATGCAGATGTCTCTGTTGCCCCCCCCCCCACACACACACACACACACAAAATACACACACAGTCACATCTCCTGGTCCATAAGGTTTGGGGACAATTGGTAAGAAAATAAATACAGATGCGCTTATTTAATAGCTTTCACGTGATACAAACGAGTTTCTATGGGCCGTGAAATCTCATTTCTGGTACTGACACTTATGAAACTATTGGAAAAAACTAGAGCGTTCCGTTGGCTCCTAATCATAAAATATTGAAGAATTAAAACGGAAGTAGCAATAGTAGCATACTGACTTCCTGAACTTTGATAAGAATAAATGTTATTTGTTTATATTATTTGAAAGAATTGGATTGGAATTTATTGCAGAACAAAGGAACTTCTTTGTGCTACCATTTGACTGACGTATCTGACATCACTCATAGCTACACTATTTGGTGAACATATTGTTCTGCCCTCTAGAATGTCAGCGAAATAATCGTCTTGTCGACACTCTTCGAATGACGTAACACTTTCATTCTCCAACCATTATAACCGAAATATGTATCAATATATCCTCAACATCGAGCGACGCAAATAGTGAACAGTATGATAGTAACCATGTTGTGTCCATGTGTAACCATGAGTGTTGTGGGAACCTGAGTAAAGCCAAATAAATTTCCAGCGCTACTGCCCATGCCAATAGACACGAACCCAAGAATACGAGTTTTAGAGCATCAACAACCTTCACATTTCTGAGCTCGCACGCACGCACGCACGCACGCGTGCGTGCGTGCGTGCGTGCGTCCGTCCGTCTGTGCGTGTATGTGAGGCGACTTCGTCAGCCGCTCTACGCCGTTTTGTCACCCCGCCAATTCCGTGCCCTCGACCGCTAGTTCCGGCCTTCCACTTCCGTTATTGCCGGGCGCCTTCCGGCGGCGGTCCAGGGGCGACAATGAGCCCAATGCTGCTGCGGTGCGGGCCCCGCACGAAAGAGAAATCGGGCCGGCCTCGCGACGCCCACCGCGAAAGGACCACAGGGGCCGCCATTGGGTGTGCGGCGGGTTGTGCTAAACATAATGATTGACTGATGATTCCAGATGCGTCAACTGCTAAGGTCATTAGTATCGTAAATGTAGAGTATTTTGTTCTCGGATGGTGGTGGTGGTGATGATGGTGACGGTGATGATCGTGATGGTGATGATGGTGATGATGATGGTGGTGATGGTGCGGGTGGTGATGGTGCTGGTGGTGATGGTGCTGGTGGTGATGGTGCTGGTGGTGATGGTGCTGGTGGTGATGGTGCTGGTGGTGATGGTGGTGATGGTGATAGTGATGATGGTGATGGTGGTAGTGATGACGATGGTGGTGGTGGTGGTGATTATGGTGATGATGGTGGTGATGGTAATGGTGATGGTGGTGATGGTAATGGTGATGGTGGTGATGGTAATGGTGATGGTGGTGATGGTAATGGTGATGGTGGTGATGGTAATGGTGATGGTGGTGATGGTAATGGTGATGGTGGTGATGGTGATAGTGATGATGATGGTGGTGGTAGTGATGACGATGGTGGTGGTGGTTATGGTGATGATGGTTGTGATGGTAATGGTGATGGTGGTGATGGTAATGGTGATGGTGGTGATGGTAATGGTGACGGTGGTGATGGTAATGGTGATGGTGGTGATGGTAATGGTGATGGTGATGGTGGTGATGATCTCCCGCTGGATGGTGAGGGCGGTGAGACCTATCTGACGGTTAGCTGGGTTTTCTCCAACCAGGTCTCCCCCACCAACGTGACACCGCCACAGCCGCGACGAGCTCTAAGGTTCTGACCGGTCTCCCGGCATGTGTGTAGTGCAAGTAGGTGTAAGTGTGTGAGAGTAATGGTTGAGGATAAGGATGAGCCACAGCAGCCGGCTGCTGGAATTATCCTCCAGACAGCGACTGAATACGTCGTAGCTATGTAGCTTGTGTCCAAAATGCTGCCACTGTAGGGACTCGAACTTAGGCCAGACGCTCTGCAGTGACATCAGTTGGAGCGCTGAGGCAACCCTTCCGGTGTGATAAAAAAAGAAGATGGGTATAATAAGAAGATAGGCGTAGGTTGTCTGAAACAAGTGTGAACAACTGCCTTTCTGAACCCTTTTTCCATTTAACCTTTGTTATTTACATATGACCATATGACATATTTTACAAGTAAATAAATAAAATGTATATTACAATACGAACGAAATTCAGACTTTGATGATTCAATTAATAAGGAAAATAATATTATGTTAACCTTTCCAGGATTGCGAGATGTTTCGGAGAGCATACAATTAGTTAAAATGTTGGGTTAAGTAAACAGGAAAATCAGGTATTAAATATGTTTACAGAAATGAAATTTTTGATTGCGTAAGGCTGCAGAGTTTATTTTAAAGCTTTTGAGGATTTATTGATCCTCTACCTCGCCTTTCCCGTGCACATGACTGTGAATAAGTATTTGCAATCAGATCAAAAAGCAATGGAAAAAAAATTACGCGCGCCATACATATTACAGACCGCAGGCGAGAATGATAGCATTTCCCTATAGTATTCGTGATACAAACATGATGACGACGATTGCTATTCTCATTACTGACAATAGAAGAGAAAGAAATTTACGCCTGTATGGACCGCATATCCATAAGCAGGTGCTTACGCGAGTCATTTCTTTTGTCTTTGCCAGAGCTCTGCCTCCCAACTCAGCTCATTTTTAATATACAAAATAATTTTAATATTTCATATTGCTATTTTTATCACCGCGAATTAGTTGTATGTGTATTTTCAGAAGCCTTAAAATGAGGAAACGAAATGTACTCGAAACGTTGCATGTCATCATGGTTGTAAATAACAACTTTACCCACTGAAAGTTTGTTTATATTTTTAATCCCTCAACACCTGGATAGTAAGACTTTTATCTATCGTAATTTTGGTGTGAAAAAGTTCATTATTAGTCATTTGCCTGTATCTTCTAATCATTGATGTTAGGAGTGATAATGAGGAATGAATGAGGATGAGAGAAATTATTACGCATGTATTGATATGTGAAGTATAGATACTAGGTTGCATAAGGAGGTTAAATCATTTAGTCCACAACTTACCATGCATGCAACTTAGTCGTGTCAGTCCGATTATGTCAACAAACCCGTAACGAAAATGGTGACTTGATGCAAACGTCATCTTTGGTACCACACGAATTGTGTAAGGAAAACAATATTATAGTGGAGTGTTCTGATCTATTTAGGCAATGATAAATATCTATACAAATCGTATTTAAAATGAAGTCAACTTCCTGGTTAAAATTTTGTAAGTGTCCTCATGACGTAAAATAAACTAGCTTGAAAAATAGTTACTACATTTGCAATTAAATATTGCATTTAAATTCTATTTTCATTTATAATCTCGCGCCATTTTTATAACCTCCCTCATGACACGATAGCTGTGATACCCATATTGCTTATGAATTGCCTGCTGATGTGGTCCAGACCATTGCACTAAGCACTAACCATGAAACTAAAAACGTCATAAACCTTAAATAATGACAGAATGTCAGGCTGTGAGCTCCACGTTTTATATAATTATTGGTTCCTCAAAATTAAAATGCTTTAATACGCTTTAATACATTCACGAGCGCATTAATATTATATCTGCCTAATACAGTGGAAATAATGATAGAGAGGCGCATGTGGCCTTTACATACAGCGTCTCCCCCTCCCCCACAAATCTTGAAAATCAAATCTTAATAGACCTCTAATCTGTCGGATCTACACAAAACGTCTTGAAATATTGAATTCGTTCAATCTGGATTTCAATAAAAACGCTTATATGACGACTCGAATGTAGAATCCATAATCTGATCAATTGAATTTCGGTTGGGAACTTGCAAGCACACCACCATCGCATATATTAGTTTAGCACCACCGAGGGCAACTCGATAAATAATACTTCGAAACAGAAAAATACGTTAATTAAGCGTGATCGTAAAGCAGGCGTGCTACGAGTAAAACGCATTTCAAGCAATAGATGTAGCGTGTCCATGGTGAGGGACGCCCCATGCCAGGTAAGGTCCTTGACCATTGCGGAAGTGATCGGGGGCACAAAAAAGTGTCCAGGAAGATGAGGGCAGAGAGTGTTGCGTCAGCCTGACCGAAGGCAATGCCAGCGCGCGCAAACAGCGAGCGTCGCGGGCGCCACTTCCGCCCGGGCACCTCCTGCCCCGCCCCGCCCCGCCCCGCCCCGCCCCACCCCGCCCCCCTCCGCCCCGCCCTGCCCCGGCTCACGAGCCACGCCCCGGCCGCTGTGCGCGCCGCCCTGATCGCCTCCAGCGCGGCCTCGCCACCGGCACCGCTTCCTCCACGCCCTCTTCCCGGCCCTCTGCCGCCTCGCCGTATTTGCCACATCTTATATCAGCATTAGAGTGCACGTGAGCTTGGTGTGTTTCTCCATCTGGCATCCGAGAGTGTCCTGAATATTAACTGACATGGGGTTTTATTACGGTCTGGCGCTGATCTGGCTCGGACGTGGCTCGGACGTGGCTGGGACCTGGCTGGGACCTGGCTGGGACCTGGCTGGGACCTGGCTGGGACCTGGCTGGGACCTGGCTGGGACCTGGCTGGGACCTGGCTCGGACCTGGCTGGGACCTGGCTCGGACCTGGCTCGGACCTGGCTGGGACCTGGCTGGGACCTGGCTGGGACCTGGCTCGGACCTGGCTCGGACCTGGCTGGGACCTGGCTGGGACCTGGCTGGGACCTGGCTGGGACCTGGCTGGGACCTGGCTGGGACCTGGCTGGGACCTGGCTCGGACCGGGCTCGGACCGGGCTGCGATCTGGCTCCAATGTGGCTTCGATCAGATTCAACGCTTGACTCGTGGACACAGAATGCTGCTTTAAGCGTTTCAATGAGAGCCTCCACGGTCATGAAGTAATTTCGTGACAATACCTTTAGTAGAGGTTTCTTTAGTAGCCGGGATCGAACAGCTGAGGTTTTTCGAAATCTAAATCTGAAGTAGGTCAGAGTCATGTCCGGCTACTAATTTCGATTTCTTAAATTCTGTAAATTAGTTAGTAAAATAACCATATCAAACTTTTTTAGAACGAACAATTTTGCATATCATTAATATTGTAATTAAATCGCCCTGTTTTCAATTACGTCCTTGAGTGGCTCAGGGCATTAATTGACTTCACTGCAGTGTCTCTGTCCGGGAGGTGCTAGGTTTCGAGAACTTCTTTGTTTCTTGTCATAGGCTCATCCCTTATTTACACTCACTTTTACATGAACTATACTTCTACACATGCCGAGAGACTAGTTGAGAGCTAAAGAGTTTGACCCGGCTGAAGTGGTGCCTCACTGGTGGGAGATACTTGGTTGGGGAAAACCCCGCAAGACGACGGCGTCGGATCTCGTCCTTCAGCGAGGGAAGATCACCGCCTCCTCCAGCAATAAAACATACTTACGGAACTAATGACTGTTCACGCCCCCGAAAACCTCGAATCAATCAATCAATCCTGTTATTAATTGCCCCTGTTACAGGATCATGCTTCAAACTTAAATGGCGAGTTTCTGGTTTCCTGAACCCATAGAAGTGCGCCGTGTCGGCGAAGCAGTTCATCTCAGAGCCGCGCGTCCTCTGCATTGCTCGCGGGTCTGCTCCGCATGCACACGACTGGCCAGAGCGTTGTGCAAGGACCGCGCGGCATCTACAAGCCGTCAGACTCCGACGCCCTTGAGGAGCGCTCTGGCCATTTACTGAATGGCGCACGCGGGGAAGTCCGCATCATTAGCGCTTGGGGACGCAGCTCTGCTCCCCGTCCCCCCGTGCAATACGGTTAGCGCAGGCCACGAGGACGCGCTTAGATCGAGGTGGATGGGTGCATTTGCTGGCAATGGAAGCCCCGACCGATTCAGGCTGACCGCTTAGATACGCATTGCTGAAACAATTTCTTCCCTAAATTTCCCGGCGAACCCTCCATGAAAAAAAATGCTTTCCGTACATACAGTGTAGCCTCTGATAGCACAGCATTTTGCTTTATCTCCGGTCTTTGTCATCTGCCAAGGATTTTCTAGGGGGTGTGGAGGACGGGAGGACGTGCCACGAGACAATGGGCATCAGACCTTTGCTCGGCTCTCAGGATGGGGGTGAGGGCAGGATGACGAAGAAAGAGTCGCATGCATTCCTTGGTCTTTTTTTGTGAATTGCTTCGGCATCCGATTGGAATCGATCTGAAACAGCCGACCAGTTCAACCGGCTTCTAGGATTCTCATGGAAGTAACGAAAGGTGCCGACCCAGGTGTTTTGCTGGTGTCGAAAATCCGCACCCAGTTAGGTTCGTACCTGGATCCTCTGGACGAATGCTTCAGCTGCAAAACCTCCAAAAGAACTGATGCGAAAATGTTATGTTCTCAGTGGTTCTCAACGTAAAACAAGTTAAAAATGCATGTGTTGAAAATATAGAAATTCTGCGATTGAGAATTTGAACCAAAGGATATGGCAATCACACAGCCAGGAATTACATGAATGTACATCTAAAATGAGGACGATCTGAGCCTTATCATTAGAGTATGACTCTTTAAGGTCATAGTTTTTGTTAGATTTGCGAGAGTATTACGACGTCAACGTGAATTATGTAATTCAGCTGATTCAGTGTTAAACGGATTAAGATTTGCATGACTATCCTGAAACGCGTTGAGTCAAAATTCATCGAAAATCCTTGATTCCATGGTTCACAGAAGGACATACAATTAACGGTAGAAAGCCAACACTAGCACTTGTGTACAGGGGACTCCGCCTAGAAAAAATTAGATACTTTTGCATAGTTCTCGACTTATTTTTTGGTTGCAGTTCTCCCAGGGCCTCGCAATTTAAAGAACGGAAATATTTTTAAAAAATGGGAATGAATGAAGCCTACGATGATTTCTATTTTACTTAAGTGCATTTATTTTTCTTAAATCAATATGTGTAATGTTAGAACTTTATTACCCCACGATATAGAATAGCGGAACATTTACTTTGATAACAATAGTTGTAAATACAGACTAAAAGAGGGTTAGAACAAAAATTTGTTTGAATTCGAAATAATATAATTGAGATATCACATTTTGAGTGTTGTTTTGATGTAACGAAGAATTTGGAAACTGTGAAGGATTACGTTCTCTGGAATCTCTATTTTATCTCCCAGTCACTGTAAATATCCCGTCCCATCGCAGAAAGAAAATAATTTCCAGAGTGATCAGTCGTGTATTTCATTGAGCCTTTCAACATTGCAGTAATGTTTTCTACAGTATTTCAGATATAGGCACCTTCATTGTCAAAGACCTCTTAAAAGAGAAGTCTTTTACAAACTGTCAACCACTTTAAATTCTGAGAGACAGGGATCAGAATAAAATATATTCTGGGCTTTCTTTTTCTTTTTAAAAAACGATAGGCTCAAGAACGCCCACAAATTATGACTTTCAACAACTAGTTTATTTATTTTTATTCATTAATTTATATTTTTAATAACTTCTTAGGATAAATTCTAACGCTCCTTGAATCCGTCGCTAGAGACAGATGCCTTCAAACGCAATGTGACAAACGTTGCCGTTATATTTGGGGACAATTTTCAGTTATTGTTATATTTACAATTTGTGAGTATTGTGACCAATTTCTCAAAGTGTATTACCGTAATCACAGCCTCCGATTCCCTCTACAAAGTAGAAACAACACACACTCAAAAGGGTATTGAAAACCTGCAACTTCCAGGCAAAGAAATTGAATGTGTTATAGACTGTCAGCGTCTCATGCTGCACACCCCGATCTCCGCTCCACTCTCTCGTTGCAAGGAGAGAATCAAAAGAGCAGCTCAAGTACGAACACGGCGCACAAGCCTTCTGAATGAAATCATTCGTGGACGCTTAAGGAGTATCCACGTGGGCCGGCGCTAAGCTATGGCTAGAAAGTTTCTGCGTGCCCTTTCCCACCACAGCCGTCAAGTCTCGGTAGGAATTCCCCAGACCGTTCACCCTCCCTGATCTATAATCGCTTTAGCCTCATTGTTCGGTTTAAATTTAAATGACATTGATACATGTGAACTTCATATATTTCATTATTATCATTGGGAAGCTGTGTGTTAATTAACGGATACATTATGCTTCAAATATTTTTGACAACTTAACACAATCACTGATTAATTATTTAATAATCATATTGTCACTTTTTACACAATATGCAACGTTTTAGGAAACTTTTTTCTCATCTTCAGGCAATAGAAAAACCACACAAACATATTAAAACATAAATCTGAAACCATCCTCATATCCAACTTCCATAAATAATTACGTAGCAATCAACCAGGATTTTGTGATTGATAAATCTAATTATTCAATAATAAATCAGTGATAAAAAAGTTAAGTGGTCTAAAATGTTTTTGAAAAACAATGTATCCGTATTGTATATCTATTTTTCTTTTATTTTCTCTTAGCATAATATTTATACGTTGTTACTGGTGTATTTGATACATGTATCAGTGAAAAATTATTTGCGTCATTGTCACGAGAATGTAGAGGCGTCTAAATGGTAGTGCTTATTCCTAATCGTTGATAACCCATTCATGTTATCACTCCACAGAATATGAATGTCATGCACGAAACCAACATCGCATCATAAAAATTGATCACGTTTTGATGAGTATGATGACGCTGAATCGGTAGGGTGCTTACCGTTCGTGTTTATATTGCAAATTAATTGTATAGAACAAGAAATAGATTGGTTCACATGTCTCCAAAACAGAGGAGTATTGAAAAAAATAGAAATTTACGCTTCCTATTATCGTTCAAAAATGTTACAACTTTGAGACCCCCCCCCCAAAAAAAAAAAGTTTGTTAGCTCCCGATTTTCCGGATTAAAATGTCCCCTAATAATAAATGTTCCAAATTTTGTCACTCGCAACAAAGTTAATAAAGATGCAAGTACGTCTGTTCAACATCTATTAATCATCTCTGACTATACAACACAGCATTTCAAATGTATAAGCTGATGAAATGTATGCAGTTGTTCCTGCATGGGCAGGAAAATGTCGTTGAAACAGTCACAAAGAAGGCAAAATTTGATATCTTCGGTAACCGTTTACATAATAACTCGACAAGACTTAAATACGAAAATTCTATTTCTACATTTTTTCTCTTTACATGCTCGGTTAGGTTTAATGTATGATACCGAAAAATTGGTTATTTTCGAAACGTCTGTGTGTCTGTCTGTGTCTGTGTCTGTCTGTGTCTTAAAAATTT
Organism: Gryllus longicercus; assembly: GCA_038098605.1. Taxonomy (NCBI): domain Eukaryota; kingdom Metazoa; phylum Arthropoda; class Insecta; order Orthoptera; family Gryllidae; genus Gryllus; species Gryllus longicercus. The sequence goes on along the minus strand of JAZDUA010000232.1, from coordinate 2,323,723 downwards.
TTGTGACAAAGGCCTTTTTAGACATTTAGTATTTACAGTAGCGCTTAAACGCCATTTTCTTAAAAATGACTCCAATTTTTTCAAAGAAAATTGTCATTTACTGTGACGTTTTACTGTTCTTTAATATCCATATTATAATAATCTATTAGGAAATTGAAAATTAAGATAAATTCAAATAAATATACTTTAGGCGGCGATAGATGGCAGCTTGCAAGAATATGTGACAAGTTCGTATAGCTAGGCGAGACCAAAGGAAATAGAAAACTAATAAGGGAATGCCTGTGCCATTCTGTATCACCACTAGCTTAGAGCCTCTATGCATTTCCTTAAAAGACATACTCCTTTCCCACAGGATTTTGCGAGTTATGAACGGGTTTGTATAGGGCGTATAAATTTCGTCCCTGGCTGCAGTGAAAGAGATGAATGGAAAGAGAAGGAAATCGAAAGAATATCGCACGTGGTCCGCGCCCGTTGCGTAGAGTGCTGCTCCAGCATTCGCCAAAAGGGATCAAGGAAACCGTCGATTAGAACAGTAACCTGATAACTCGATACCGGTGGTCACCACGAACTTGCTGATGTTGAACAAGTTAGTTACTTCTGGCAAAAAAGGCGAGATCGAATCCGCAACCTTTCATTTATTGGCAATCTGTAGCCTTTGTCTTTGCACAACCATATTAATGCTTGTCATGATTGGTTTTCATTGGAATTTGAGAGTCTGAAGATTGAATACCTGCTTATCTGACCTAACATTGCAAACGTTTCGCAAAGTGAATGTAAATCGAAGATTCTTACTTCATTGAATATATCATTTTAGAGCTTTCCAGTGCCGTTTGAATATACTCTGTCAAAAAAGCATTAATATTGTAACATATTCGGACAGTAATAACTAAATGCATCGTGGGTGGAAGTCTTGAACTGGATTTTCCTAAACGGAAAGTAGTTGGGTGAAACAGGTTTGTTGCCAAGCGGGTAGTGCGTTATTAGGAAGAAAAGAGTGCATTGTTTCTCAAAACGCTAGAGCTCCTGAGCACACTATATTATACTGTACTAAGCTAAAAATTATGTAATCTGCGCAAGATAACTATTATTTTTTAATTTATTTCACAGCATTGCTTTAATAGAAGAAAATGAAATTATCATTCATCGTATTTGATCATGACACTTAAGAAGATTTTCTGCATAAAGGTCCTTTTGTACAATGGTCGACATGGGGTCGCAAAAAATCGTAATAATGTTTTTCTTCCCTTCTGATATTTTCATTGAGGTGTCGGAAGGAACGAATCACACTTGAAACGAAAACGGTTACGAAAGAGAACAGATGTATGAAAGACTTAGCATAATATTTAGATAAAATTATTGAAGGGACTGTCAAACGGGCGAGAATCAAGAGGAAACAAAATCAGGATACATATTCTTCACTGACATATAATTGAATTCACCTTCGTAACTCAGGACCATAAATCTCGTTTTGGAACTCGCAGTTTTAAATTCAAGTGTTCAGAGTACTGTGACTCACAGTCAATCAACGAAACCAAATGTATCAAAAAACCTCTTGACGGACTGATTCATAGAATTTCGTCGTGTGACCCTTCTGTTTTATGAAATAATGAATATGCTTATTCATGGATTAATATGCAGTCACTTGAATCTGACAGATTGACAAATATACGGAGTTAGCGACGCTGTTCTATTTCATATCTGCAATATCCGATTATCTGAAATTGTGCAAGATTTTGAAAAATGCAGAAAAAATATTTTTGTGAAATGTAAAAATGGGTAAGAGAAACTGTGGGGGGGGGGGGAATGTGCAGGAAAATATGCGTGTAAATATGTAAGCAAAATGTGTTGAAGAAAATATGGGAGAAGCATGTTTTGGGAAAATGTTAGGAAAAAGTGGGATAAATCATACAAATTGTTCAATAGAATTCTAAACACCAGAGTTGATAATTTAGAGTTTTAATGCAATATTTATTAACTTCAGAGTTCAGATGCGGAGGCACAAACATATACAAGCAAGTTCATTCAAAAATGTTTGTCAATGGAGAGTAGAGAGTTCTTCTTCTTAGTGATGGGTAATGTTTGTATAAAATGATTGAGATTACTATTTTTAAGGAAAAATTATTATCTGAATGTGCAGTATTGTTATTATCACATTCAAATAGTAGTTTTGCTGTTATCTCAATCATTTCATACAAACACTACCCATCTTTATTTCATTTTCAACATACTTCGATCAAACTACAATATCACTTAGTCGATAATTAGTTATACTTACATATTCTTAAGAAATCATCCTAAGAGTTTAAAATGTGTGTCAATAACAGTGACTGTCAGTGAAATTTTCAGATATCTAACAAGAAGTGTGTCGAAAATTTATAAGTATTTGAAGAATAGTATTGAAGAAATTTATAAGTATTTGAATGGGAAGACAATGAGAAAATGTGATAGTAGACGATGGAAAACGTGTATGGAATATGCCGCGAAAATTGAAAGAAATGTATATGACGCAGAAATGTAGTGAACGATAAAACGTAAGGGAAATGTGTGGAAAAATATCGAGGACAGTTTGAGAGACAAGTCGCAAAAATATTTTGGAAAATGTAGTTGGATATATTTTGGGAAAATGTGGTGGAAATAAGAGGGACTGTAGAGAGTTTGTGGGATATAATATTCCGAAAAGTCGGAGAACGCAAGGTGAAAGTTGAGGAGGAAATACGTTGGATTATGTACGAAAAGGAAGCGAATGCGGGGAAAATTTCGAAAAATGTTAGAGAAAATGCAAGAAGTAGAACGAGAGAATTTCGGGAGAAGTAGAAGAAAATGTAAGAGGAAATGTTGAGGGACTTTGCAGAAATTGTGAGGGGAAATTGGAGGAAAATGACGGGAATTTGACACAAAATGTGAGGGGAAGTTGGTGCGAAAGTGAAGGGAGTTTCGGAGAAAATGTGGGGTGAAATGTCAGAGGATTTTGTGAGAATATAGGAACAATCTTGCGGGGAAAGATAGAGCGTTAAGGATGTGGGATGAAACGTGTTTGGTCCGAGCGGCGCGTACTCCGGAAGCGACCTTGCGTGCGGGCGGCCACGCGACCTGCACGCGCGCGCGCGCTGGAGGCGAGCTGGAGCTGGATCTTGAGCTGGAGCAGGGGCGGGGCAGCGGCCCATCCCGCCGCCAAGGCCGCCTCCGCACGGGGCACTTTCGGTTTCGCCGAGAGGACGCGCGCGCCGTAACGGGACTGGGCCTCCGTCCGCGGCGCGGAGACGCACCGAACCGCGCCCAACGTGCGTCACTCCGGCCGCCGCTGCCCTGCCCGCCGACGCCATCGCCAACGCTTCTGGAGCTGCGGCGCCTCCGCCTCCGCCTCCGCCTCCGCCTTCACCTCCGCCCCCGCCCCCGCCCCCGCCCCCGCCCCCGCCTCCGCCTCCGCCTCTACCTCCGCCTCCGCCTCCGCCTTTGTCATCGCCTCTGCGTTCGCAAACACCGCTGATACAGTTTCAACATCTCATTCATGCCTATGTCAAAATCTTCAAGCATTGACACTGTCGTATGTAATAAGTGAAGCCGTCGCATACCATAGATTCCAGCTCATGTGCATGAATTATACCCAGTGTCACGCTCTCATTCACTCATATCTGGACATCTACCTCCGCCTATTTCCATTTCTCTCCCCTTCTCTGTCATTATTATGCTGCATATGCAGTCGTTCGTCTCCTTATAACTATCAAACGGAGTCTTCCCCTTTCCTCCATTCCTCTCTCTTTCCTCTCGTTGATTATCTTTCCCCTGTCATATTTCTAATTGAACGTATAATACCAAGAACCAGAAACTTAGTACTATGTTTCTCGGATGGTTATGAATAAACAAAATACTGTTTGGATTATATTAGAAGAAAATAACACGCTTTTGATTTCCACACTAGGCAACTGATTTCCACCATTTCCAAACTAGGCTTGCTTGCTGCATTGTACTGAAGGGAACTGCTGCATATTAAAATAGAGGCACAATATTACACAGAGTTATTTCGTTAAAAAATATTTATTTATTTTTTAGAGAAAAGGTAAGACGCAGAATGTAAATGATTTTAATATAAAATAGATTTTGACTTAATTAACTTCTATCTACTGAAGACGTCTGTAAACCACTAGTTTGTATTTTATTTAAATATAATATTTAAATATTATTCACCATTTCCTCTATGGTACAACAAGATTTCTGCTAGTTCGACTTAGATTTCAGATTCGTAGAAAAAATAGAAAAAAGAAAAAAGTAATAAGTAAATGTAAAAAGAATACGGGAACTCTTCATTTCGATATACGACGCGCTTTTTATTGAATCAAGAAATAAACATAGTAACGGAATGTACACATGATAATAGCAACAAAAGCTTGCTCTCAAGCTACATCAAAATGTTACTCTGTATATTGTTCATTGAATGATTTATTTTCATCTTAAGCTTCTGTGTAATGCATTTCTTCACCTACTTCAATTGGTTTTGTTTGTTTCATTTTACCGTAATATTGTTGTAGCATAAATTTTGATAAGTTATATATAAGATAAATATGGAAAAAAAGAAACTATATTTACTTTTCTTCACTTTGCATAAACAATGTAGTTTTGAATCGGTTTATGTAAATGATTCTGAAATAACTAAACATCTTCTTAAATTATATTGCTTTATCTGCTCATATTGAACTTGAAATTATACTTGAAATTGTACTTTCTATCTTATTTTCATATGCTGGATTTAAAGAGATAGAAAAATGTGAATGTAGCTAATAAATTTGTATTTTTATCTTATTTTTAAAAAATCCAAGATTGTATCACAACAAATTGGATTTGTGTGCTATGATTTCAGCAATATTTGGCATTAAATAGTAAAATATATTGAATACTTAGTTTTACTTGAATATTTTTGCGATTTGATCTCAAGGAGGAATTATGGCTCAATTATGACGATTGTATAGAAGGCAGTGACGATACAGAATAAATACATTATTATTATTATTATTATTATTATTATTATTATTATTATTATACAGGATCCAATTCGAAGAGAAATTAAAGCTACGATAACAATACAATTAGAACAAAATGCGCCAATATAATAAGCAGAGCATCCTGTAAATTCTGAATCGTTTCACGCGAGAGTTTTTGGACTCATTTTCTATTCCCCGCAATTCGCTTAAACGTAATGATGATAAAACGTTTGTAAACTGAATGAAAAACTGAATAAAACATAAATTAAATACAAACTACTACTGATTTCATTATTTTATGGAAGTTTATTAGAATCAAAATCAATTATTATCTATTGGACACTCTGCATCTCAGCTTTTTGTTGAATTTGCGATAACATTTTAATCGAAATAATAATTATTTTTACTAATAATATATTATAATTATAATTTCGATTATGAAATATCGCAAATATTGTTATAAAGTTGCCTTTAACAAAACATTTATTATCAAGCCGCGGTAAAATCATTCCCAGTTCACTGTAATATTTTTCCAACGTCGCTACCCGAAGTATGAGAAACAAAAAGCTGCGATCTCGGGTCTTCACAGTTATTGACAAGTCAGAAGCACCATTGTAGCCAGTTCTACTGAAATATGTTACTCGCCGTTTCAGTATCCGTGTCCGCTTCCGTTTTCAACGTCAACTTGTACCGCCATCACATTCGCTGGGAAAAATACTTGTTTGGAGCCAACAGATTTCCATGTATGATTCATATTGTATCGTGATATATTGTGCAATATAATAAGAATGTGCCATCGCTATGGCCATCGTTTGAATCCACATCTCCGTGCGTTCGGATCGTTCACTCTGCAGTCCAATTTTATTCTTGGATTCGCGGTGTGACGGCGGCGGCCGCTGCGGCAGCGGCGGTAGTGTCGGCGGCGGCGGCGGCGGCGGCGGCGGCGGCGGCGAGGAGGTGGCGGCGGTGGCGGAGCTGGAGCGAGGGCCGATCCAAGGCCTCCTGCGACTATATAAGCTTCCACGCAAGGCGTCTTGGCACGCAGTTGGCCGTTTCTCGTCAGTTTCCACCTGCACGGTCCCGATTCCAGCATGTACAGGCTTGTAAGTAGCTCAGGCGAGCCATTTGCCTTTTCTGATAGAGTTGCTTTCGAAACTGGTTTGGTGGGGCGATTGTGATCGAAAAAAATTCATTCAATCAAAATGTTATTGTTCTAGGCGATGGGGTGTGTCTAATTAATTTTACTTTGCAAAAAAAGGACATCATTTCATAAGAAGTTTGGATGTGATGTGATGTGCACACAATTCTTTTTTTTTTTTTTTTCCGTTCGCATTCCTGAAAACCTTTGCCGTCACTTGTGGGGTAGAGGAAATTCTTTTTAGAGATACAATAAAGTAAATAAATTGTTCCATTGCCTTTCTGTACAAAATCAAAAACTGAAAAATATTTGTAAATTGATTTGTTTTCAAATTTCAAAAATTTTCAAGGTGTATAGAACAATACTAGAACGACAATATTGAAGTTTCCATCATTATGTCGTCTTAACCAAACTATAGTGTACAGATTTTGCAGAGAGTTTGAATTTTGAATGAAATTCTCAAGTTAAAGGCAAAAGGGAATCGTCTACCGGTTATATTCGTTGTAGATAAAAAGATAAAAATGTCTGTCTTCCACAGACTATTCAATTGGATGATGTTCCTCCAAAAATGATAAACTTCTTGACAATTAGACGTTTCAGTTCGGAAATAAATAAATCACAGATGGGTAAAAAAATACTTTTTATTATTTTAATAGAAAATATATAAAGCGATCATCCATTCATACTACATACTTTTTGTGAAAGTAAAAATCTTCGGAACAGCCAAGCACAAAAAAGCAGAACTTGAACTTGATAACATCTTGAACGGATTCACAGCTTAACTTTGTAATCAAACACGCTTCACAGAAACCAAATTTTAATCGTTCAATTGACATCCTCAAAATAGATTCACTATTTCCGAGGAATAGAAAGCAAAGTAAGTTGAATCTCATAGAAAAAATGTTTGGACTGCGATCTAAAATCGGTTCATCACAGTACGATGCAGGTAAAACTCGGAGAAACTGAGTCGAAGATAAGGCTATCGTCGTAAGAGATTTATTTTTTAATTTTTTTGAAACGGAATTTCCAAAATCTGGTGCTGGATTCTTCAATCGGCACGGAGCTTCCATAACGGAGACTAAAAGACGTCGCTTCGTTCGCAGGTTGTGCTCTTGGCGCTAGCAGCCCTGTCGGCGGCGCAGTACCACAACCCGTCCCAAGCGCAGCACGCCGCCATCTTGAGCGAGCAGCGCTTCCTGTCGGGCGACGGCACGTTCGGCGCCGCCTACACGCAGGAGGACGGAGTGCAGTTCAAGGAGGAGGCTGACCAGGACGGCAACCGCCGCGGCTCCTACAGCTACGTGGACCCGTCGGGCCAACGCCGCACCGTCCACTACACCGCGGGCAAGGACGGCTTCCGCGCCTCCGGAGACCATCTGCCCGTGGCCCCCGCCGCCCCCCACCCCGTGCCCCCCCAGCCCCAGTACCAGCCCCAGCCCCAGTACAACCCCCCTCCCCAGCCGAACTACAACAACTACAACTCCCAGCCCCAGTACAACCCCCCTCCCCAGCAGTACAACAACTACAACCCTCCCCAGCAGAACTACAACTCCATCCCCCAGCAACAGTACAACCCCACCACCCCTCCCCCTCATCGCTTCTACCCTCCCGGCAAGCTGAACCTCAACAGGACGCCCGACGGTTTCAGCTTCAGCTTCAACAAGAGCTGAATTAACTCTTAGTCCTTAGTCTGTAGCCTTAGTCATTAACTTGTTAAATAAACTATAATTATTATTATTTAAACCACAAAGATTACTTTTATTTCACCCATCTCTTCCCTTGCCCGACTTAGTGGATCTTCACCCAACATGAGGCCGAATGTAAAACCTGCCCATAGACAAGTCGTCCTTGCCTCTAACCCCCTTCCTACTTATACGTCCGTGTCCTCATCTCTGATTCTCTTCTCTGTCAGATTCCAAAGGCGTTCATCACGCCGTCACCGTATGTTTGTACCATGTAAGGCACTTCCTCGATATCGCGAGGTATAACGCAAGGCGTAGAGCCACATTTCGTCGGAATGACCTTCAAAAAACGAGCGAAAGGGAGCTGGAGGTCACGGCCCTCGCTTTCGTTTGATCCCTCCTCCACCTGCATGAAGTCATCTCCAGAACCCACACACAGCATTATACGCCGGGGTCTCCTCAGAGGTGCTCTAATGACTGAGGGTAAAAAGCGACAAAGACGCGTGTGGGAACGCAGGAGCCGCTGCGTGACGCGCCCAGATGCATCGGCATAATGAGCAGATGTACCGCGGCCGGAGCGGTCGGGATCAGAGTTAGGCCGGTTGCCGTGCGACGGGCGTTGGCGGGAGCGGCTAGGGCGGGGTCTGCGAGAGCCTTACCGCACGCGGCTCGCGAGTGGAAGGCCTTGGAGGGCGCGAGTGCCGTTTTTGCGTGCAGGCGGCCAGGAATTCGTAGCTATCGTCACCGTAGCCGCCGCCAGCGTCGTCGTCGTCGTCGTCGCCGCCAACGCCACTGCCACCGCCACCATCTCCACCACCGCTACCATTACCGTCATCATTACCACCATCGCCGCCGCCACCACCACCACCGCCGCCGTCCCCGTCCCCCAGCCCCAGCCCCTGCCCCCCCCGTCGCCCCGCCCCCGTCGCTCCACGACGCCGTGCTCGCCGCCGCCCTCACCATCGTCACCGCCACCGCCACCACTACCGTCACCGTCATCATTGCCACCATCGCGCCACCACCACCACCACCGCCGCCGCCGTCCCCGTCCCAACCCCAACCCCAGCCCCTGCCCCCCCCGGCACCCCGCACCCGCCGCTCCCCGCCGCCGCCGCCCTCACCATCGTCACCGTCACCGCCACCGCCACCGCCACCGTCACCATCGCTGCCGTCGCCGTCACCACCACACCACACATACCCTATCGCCACTATTTCTTGCACCTCTACCACAACCCCCACCCCATCACATACCGGCGCTGTCAACGGTGTCCTCGTGGCCGTCTTCTCCTTTGTCATTGTGCCAGCGCCGCCACCACCAGCACCACCACCACCACCGCCGCCACCACCACCATCGTTTCCTGCGACACCGCCGCCGTTGTCGTCGCCGTCGCCAAAGGCGCGTCGACTCCCTCACCGTCGCCGCCCTCGCTACCACCATCGCCTGCATTACCATCTCACCACCACCACCGCCGCCGCCGCCGCCGCCAGCGGCCAGACAGATCACGAGCCCGGTGACCTCGCGGGTTGCGCGGCGGCGACCACACCCATCACCTCGGCAGGCAGCCGCAGCCGCGACGCCGATCGCTTCCTGGGCCTCGCGTGCAGGCCGCCCGCCGCACACCGCTGGAGCCAACTCAGGCGGAGGAAGTCATAATTAGGTAGCGGTTTGTCGCCCCTCCGTGTGGACACGCCGCCAAGCGAGTGTTTCTGTGCAACTCGAACTTCATTACGCCTTAATGACACTAGGGAGCTTTTACACGGAATAGTGTACAGCATCCGGCTGCAATCTCGATCTTGTACGCATGCGTAGATACACAAAAGTAGTGAGTTTTTGCACGACGAAATATTACAGTAATGACAACTATCTATTTTATACGCATGTGTACTTCGAGTTTCGTATCATTTTCGTGCGCCTGGGCATGCGCAGAAGATAGAGATTGCAGTCGGTTGCTTTACGTTAACCCCCCAAAACAACTCAGGTGATGGGCAATTACACATGCCCAGAACGTCGATAGAGCAGTCGAGTGCTATAACGCTTCGCCGTGCAAAAACTCACTAACGTGGCTCTTTTTTCCGAGGTGCATTCGGTATGGTACGTTTTGCGCATGCGCGTTGCTCTGGAGCAACACCAGTAACGAAGCCTCCAACGGTGCATATCTCAATGCCGTTAGTTGGCTCGTGACGTGGACCGTCGTTACGTCATTTTACTTGCGAATAAGGCAAATATGCCAGAACGTATCGTATCCGAGGAAATTTTATCATGAACCTAAAATAATGTGGGTGTGCGTATCTGGTAATATGCGTTGCATGCTTATCTGAAGTTGTTCAGTTTTTTAACGACTTTTTAAATTGATGCTTCAGTTGTTTTCCATCCTTGTAGCTGGATAATATGTTTACAAAAATCTGTGTAGGATGGACGATAATACTCATGTGCTCATTCTTGTCTTACAGCCCTGTTAGTATTAAATAGGGCTGATATGTTCTCAACAACACTCCTAGAGTTGTTGAAAAGTAATTATTGAAAACTTACTGATAAAGCAATTAACAGACAATAAAAGAAAGTGAAAGAAGTGGAAATAATAGGAAAACATTAACTTATTTGATAGTTTTTCTTTGCTGGCTAAGTTGTAGACTCCAACCCCCTTCTTGTTTTATTCATGTAATCTACTCGGTGACCAGTTACTGAATATTTCCTAAATTGCCTTTGTAAAAGCTATATAAGTTCGAATGGTTTGCGTGTTTCCTCATGTAATTAAGGGTTTCTTGAAACGTTTGGAATCTGCATGCAAGGTGTCTTTGTTTCGTAATGAATATTTTTTGCCCGACAATCCACTTTTATTAGTGACTTGTTTATAGGTGGTAAGACGATGGACTAAGAAAACGTTATATACCTGCAAAGAAATTTCGCAAGTTCGAAATTCGTTTTATATCTTCATCTATATACTTATTACGAATATTGTGTTCTGTATCTTTCTCGCTTTTTCTAGTGATCAGAACTTTCACCGTTCTGAGCGTTGCCTTTTGGCGAGTCCAACCTTGCAAGAAAATGCTTACTTCGAACCTATTCTCCATTCTCAATAGTCATTAGATAGCATGTCAAACTTTGCGCATGTTTCTTAACATTTATTTTACTGTTTACTACGTAAATTTTGTAATATAATGATACGTCGAGTTGTCAGCTCATTCATGCAATAACAATGATTTGATGTCTTTCATTAAAATCCAATAAGTGGAGCTGTTTCCACGTTAGAACTCTAGTTCAATTTAATCAGAGAATGGCAAGGTATATTGCTATCCAGTAAAATAGTAAAATTTAGTTTTAATAAGTTAGCAGTTTATTCACCCGGATCAAACGATTTACAGTCTCGTAGCACACTGTTGCTTAGGCGATTGCACAACTTCTACAGTACTGAGGTGTGCAGACTTGTTGATAAACTCGTATTCAAGAGAACTCGTATTTGAAAGTAAGTAGAAACAAATAAGCAGATGAATAACGATGAAAATTAGTGTTAGATAAACATTGAGACTTACCCACAGATTGAAAAAGTACTTCGATCTGAAAGAAACAGTAAATCTCGTGATGACAAAGCAAAATACCCTGTTACGTGACGCCTAAGTCGATGCTGCCATTGCTGCCATTTCTTCAAACAGATCGAGAACCTTTCTACGTCGGCCGAATAAATTGAAATGCTCAAAATTATGGACTAAAAGTGCCTCTACTACAACACATCGTTAGAAGTAAATTAGATAATAAAATCAACGTATAATGTATTTACCATCATGCCATGTGCAATGTGCAAAGTAAACAACTAGTACAAACAAGAATACAGTTGGTAAAAATGTCACAGTGAGAAACAGAAAAACAACGATGATCTTCTTTTGAAGAAGGCGACTATGGTTACAGCAAAAATCCAACCATAATTTACACATTTATGATGAACCCACATGAAATAAAAATGTAATTATTTTATAAGATATTTTCTAATCTTTATTGTAATGTGAAGAAATTAATATGAAACCGGCAATTGAAATACTATCAGGAAAATAATATAAACAATTAAAATGCAGTCATTTTCCCTTTTAAATTCATAATTGTGGAATCACCTTCGGTGGATGAGGAGGAGAAGAGCTGAATCCTCAAGATCGATCCCCAGGCGTCTGTTCACCCCTCTGAAGGCAAATATAATGTAAATTTACTCTCAGACTACAATTTGCAAATGATGGATTTATTGCGATGTCTGAATATTCTTCTGAAGATGAGGGCAGGTTGAAAAGAATGTGTCTTGCATGTGAATGCCTAATACTACTTGTACTCACATAATAAATGTACTAAACATACGTATAGTTATTATACAACCTTAATATACTACACCTGATCACTTTTTATTTTCTGAAGTTTTATCGAATAAAAATTGTTATATTAATTATCTCCATTACGCAGTCCTTGCAAGTAACAGAGCTATTTTTATAGTGTAAAGTTATGTTTCTAATCGAAACTCAATATCGAAGAAGTATATAAAATTGACCACTTTTGTACTTTTATTTTGTAGTTTTAAATTGCATGTAATTTGTATGTTCTGTAATTGTAACCTTGTAATTCTGGTCTGGTAGTCAATGGCATCTATAACGTGTTACATCATTTCATAATTGGAATTTTATTATTGGAATATCAGGTATTTATAAATTTGGCCACCGAATAGATAAATAGCTCAAGAGAACGAGGTCATAATTGTTATATTTTTCTCATCCCCGTTCTTCTTATTTTTCTCGATCTTTTCCTCCGTTTGGTCTTCTTTTATTTCTTCTCCTCCTTGCCCTTGTTATCTGTGATCTACTTCATGTCCTTCTCGCTCTTCTTTTTTTTCTTGCCCTTCTTTATTTTCCTCCCCTTCTTCTTTTTCTCCTTTTCTTCACTTCTTTCTTTTCTTCGCATTTCATTACGTCTTTTCTCCTTCTCCTCTTCATTCTTCTTATGCTTCTCTCTTTTATTTTTCTTCGTGGTGGCCTTTTTTTCTTTTTGCTCTGTTTTCAGATAATTAGACTGTTTTCGAACTTTAGTCTGACATCTGCATATTCACAGTAATGCCAGTCTTTTCCCATGTCATAATCGACCAGTAATCTCAAATGCGCATGAAGTCCCAAAACCCCCTTCCGCACGGTAATCCTCCCCTCCCATCCCCTCCCCCCACTTCTCCCGTCAGCTCATCAGTTCTCTTTTAACATCGTCTTTCCTCGTCACTCAAACTAGGTACGACCCAGGGCGCTTCGGCGTCCGACGACAGTTTTCAGCTGTTCCACCAATGACCACCATGGACCACCATGGACTCGACCAAACATCGGTGAAGTGAACATATATAATTCTCATCGAAGCAATGATATCGCCCAGATATGTTGCTGATAATGAAAACTCGTCTTTGAGGCTCTACGTAAGGCCTTAGCAAATATTTAACTATTCATTTTTTGCTTAACTCAATCAATATTTGCCTACCGACTCGTAACTATAATTTACCCTGCAGCAAATACATTGAGGGTGGGGTGTGCCTGGTGAGACTTAGAAGAGCCTTCTCTCACTAGCCTCACCTCCCGAACCCGCCTCATCGAGTTGTCGATTTGAAGGGCGAGAGCGGAAGGGGCTATCTAATGGTCGATGGATGCCAAGCAACTGGCGCCCTGTGCGTGTGGTGCAGTCCGTATCCGAAGAGTATCAGTTGCATTGATAACAAACTCATAGCGGCATGTATGGATAGGGGGAAGTTGCAGCTGGCTGACCAACAGAAAACAAACCCTCTTCAATGCGTCACTATAGCATAGGAAATTAACTGCCGGGGATAAGGCACGTCCTAGGCCTTAAAACCGAATTCTGTTTCTTATGCCATACTGTACAAAATGAGACCTGTTTGGACGTCCTTTTACAGAGGAAGGTGCTCCCACTCCATAGAATGCGTTGTCGCAAATATTTGGAGATTTTTTTTCCCTTTTCGAACGATTTAATAGATGCAGAATGCTCGCACAGGTCCAATTAGAACTCAAATTTGTGTATCCTTCATTAATAATTTTCTGAAGAATGAAATTTGTTCAAAATGGTCTTTTCTTTATAAAAGTTTCCTTGTGCTATTTAATTTATCCTTTTAATGAACATACGTATCAGAATTCTTAGTTTCATCCCACTTTCCCCCTGGCCGTTTTTATTAGAAAACTCTTATTCAGTGGGGAACATTTATTCCAGATGAACAAGGAAATTCTAATATAACAAGAAAATTGCTGTCATTAGTCTTCGTAGCATTAAAATGTAGTCTGTTGTCAGAAATATTTAAATTTTTCAGCAAACATACAAAGCCAACGTTGTATATTAGAATAAATTAAATGTTGTTTTCAACGTTGTACGTCATGCGATATGTTAAAAGTATGGGACAGATTTCAAAAGTTACAGTTCTGACACACACAGGCAACTGGTCACTTCATATAACGGTATACTGATTGAGTATTTTGTGTCTCGGGACGCTTCAACAGCTAAGGACGTTAGTTGCGTAAGTGTAGTGCATGCTATGTCGTGGGAGTCGGTGTTCCTTCCACATTAGAGGTATCCTCCGGAAGCAACGAACAGCCAACGCTTGCGAGACTTTCCCCTCGAGACATATCCGTGGTATTGAAATGCACGTAACTGTAACTGTGCACTTATGTAAGTGGAGTAAACGGGAGACAAAGATGAGGAAGAAAAATTGCACTCGCTCAGTGCCCCGTTTATTAGGATACTGCTGAAGCATTCGCCTTGTAATGACCGGAGAAATTACGAAAAACTACCGATCAGACCAGACGTCCACAAGAATTCTCCTCTAGACATAGACAACTAGACAACTAGTCCTAGCTATCTAGCTGGTGTCGAAAATCCGCTTCCTTCAGGATCTCGCTGAAGTAGCAAGTAATTGCTGTGAACCAACTCAGCCGGTCCAAATCTCGAGAAAATCCGCTGATCTGGCAACGCGGGGCAGCAAGTGACAGAGCGGCGTGGCGCGGTGGCGGCGGGACCGCGCCGGGCCTCCGCAGGGGACCTTGGCGGGGCGGTCTTGAACTCGCCCTGACCCTGAAGGCGCCCTCCCCTCCCCTCCCCCCCTCCTCTCCCCTCCCCCCGCTCCGCTGCGCCGCGAGAGGCCCGTGGCGGTCGGAGGCTCGGGCGTGGCGGAAGCGGGGCGCGTCGGGGCGCCACAATGCGCCGCTGCACCGCGAGCGGCGTGTGGGGCGTGGCTGCAGCCTGCAGCCTGCGGCCGGGAGGCGCGCCTCGCCTGCTTCTCCGGGGGACCAATGCGAGCGCACGTGCTTAGATTTATTTGTTGTTTTTTATTTATTTTATTTTTATTTATTGTTCTAAACTAAATAGTCCAATACTCATATAGGTGGCTCATGGGATCTGGAGATGCCGCTGAAGTGCCTCTGACCGGAATGTTCTAGGGTCGAGTATCGTCAGTAGCAGGATTTTCGCAACTGGCTACATAGATAGGTCGATTTCAACCGCTGCCTAGAAGAGAATTCTAGTTGTCAGCTGCCCCTATCGGAGGTTTCCCGTTGTTTCTCCAATCAACACAAGGCGAATGCCGGAGCAGTACCCTAACAACCAGGCTACGTCACCGCGCGATCCTTCCTTCCACTTCCTTGTATTGTCCTAACCACTCACACTTACATGCACTATTATCACAATAGTATCACATGTAGGAAGCCCAGTCAAGAGCTTAGAACGTCTCCTGTCTGGGACGATGCCCCGCTGGTGGGAGATATCTGGTTGGGGAAAACCCCGAAAGCTGACGTGCCAGTGCCAGATCTCACTATCCAGCTGGGGAATAACATAGTTACCTTCTGCATTAAAAATATGTACTACACTTACTGGACGAACGATCTTAGATGTGAAAGTGTCGGGAAACACCAATCATTCAAGACTAATGGGAAATTTTTCATTGATTGGAAAGTTGCACTTTGCGGAAGTTTTGAATACAATGTTGAACAATAACGAGCCCACTACACCACATTCGTGAACATACCTATATTCTTCCTGCTTCCAATGACAAGAAGGTTTTTCCTCGTCAGCACAGGGAGATAATGTATTTCTGTCTATACAGAAACTAAGAAACATAAAATCTCATTGTTACATCACATAATTTCCTAATTAGTTTCAAATAAACCAGGGAAAAAGATAAAATATTGTTAATGTCCTTATCATTTGAGTATATTGGAAAGTATACCTTTCAATTTTACCCTATAGTGAATATGAAAGCAATATTTGGAAAATGAATATTGATTGAAAATTTGTTAACCGACATAAATATAAAATACTAGCTAGATTCCTGAGAACATTCCGCACATTGTAAATCATTGTTTAGAAGTAAAAATAGATTCACATGGACTAACTTTACAGTCTAACTTCATACAGCCGTGATTTGAATTGCCCGTTGTGTCCTGTTGGTCCGATACTGTGCGTAAGTAAACACTTTAATGTTAATAAGCGTTTATTAACAAAGAGAAAGTCCACAACCCGTTCGCTTAAATGATATAGAATATCAAATAGTCGATTTCATTCATTTGTATATTTTGAGATACTGCTTGTCTCTCACCACCAGCGTTGTGATTGGACATACCCAAACAATCGAAATCTCCAAAACTTTAATAAAAGATCTAAAAAAAAGTCTCACCGAATTAAAAATATTGCTCAAAGTTTTTAGGTTCCAACGTTTACATGTTACGCACTATCGGTAGATCAGGAAATGTTACATCAATCTATTTGATGCAAATTTCGGAAGTAATTTATCTGTAACAAATTAGGAGTTTTGTGAGGAAGGCAGTAATTTTATCTCACAGGTACCTGTTTTCATCTGATGTAATAAAAAAGATTCATATGTTATCCTCAGCCATTGCGAAACTTTTTTGTTTGTTCTTAAATGTTGGTAAAGTTGATATAAAGACCATTTTAGTACATTGTCAACAAAAAATTCTTATTTTAAGTACAGTGTAAAACATCATTATTCTTCCAATATTCTTCCAATATGTTCCTAACTCACAGCTCACTTTCTTCTAATGAAAAAAGATCAATGAAATATATGTATTAATCCGTGAAACTAATAATATTTATATATGACATCAGCATTTCCACAATACAAGGAATACTAACTATACAAGTAAATATTACTTGCTGCCATTCACGGCAATTCAAAGACAAAGAGAGTAAGGAGTTATAAGATTGATTTTTTATTATTTTTCAAGTAGGATATTGTAGGTGGATGCAAAAATCAGTTAGTTTCTTTTCTCAACAAAGTGTCTTCCGTTCTCTTCTCGTCATCCTCTTCCCATTTGTCCTCTCTACCCCTTCCTCCCTTTATTTTTCTCTCCGGCCTTTCTTGAACGTGTATCTATATTTTCTCGCAATACCCGCCGCCTTTTCTCTGACAGTCCTGGTGGTGGCCTAGACGTTGCTCTAACGGTGCATTCCCCTTTGCTCTCGGGTAATGTACTTAAGTGGGGAGTGCTTCACTATTGCGTAAAGCTTATTCCCTTCACCTTCTCTGGAGTTTATGGTACAGAAGATTGCCGTACACTTGGATCTCATTTTCGAGAATATTTGTTTAAAAATTTGCATTGAGAAAAGATAAACGCGAAAAATAAAATTGAATACCACGTCAGTGCTGTTATAAACAGTTTCTTCTTTTCCTGTTTTGCCCTTAATTACATATTTTTAGGAGAGATATTGTTGATTTTATTAATTTATCGGAACTTCAATATTTCAAAAATGTTCACAACAACAAAGAAATGATTGTAATGTACCATAAATTAAAATTTTGAGTATTCTCATTTAACAATTTTTCCCACATAATTTTAAAATATTTGCCAAGTTCTTTTATTCGGCCACCCATCGCATTACAACTGATTTTCAATTCTTCTTAGACACTAACACTTTATAGAATAAAAAATCGCATATCATAATATCAATTGCGCATTCGTTATTTAAATTGTATTATTCGCATTTATAATTTGTTAAAATCTACTCTTTCATAAGAAAACTGCTACAGGGAAAAATACGTTATTTTTTATTATGTAAAATTTATTAAGATGATTCATACGTCAAGTTGAAATACTTTCATTGATGAATTTGGTTTTCACTTATGATACCACTAACTCAGTATTATTCTCTTCATATTAATGATAAATCAGTAAGCTGATTTCCTTGTATTTGTCTAGTTGAAATATTGCTGATAATATTTTGGCTATTGAATTTTTATCGAATTTTCTAAAAGACATCTTGCAAAACCGATGCACATGACATCTGACAACTATTCAAGGTGCGAACAATACACTATCTCAGGAAAATACTACCTTATCTAAATAGACATTTCTTTTACATATTTGCTCTCCCAAGTATTCTCTTCTCAGAGATAGGATCTTTAACATTTTCCGATATTACTTTCAATATTATGACACCGGCAACGGCCTTGTTACATAAGCGTTACTAAGGTGGCAATAGCCAATCTCTCCAACAACTCCCTTGTGAAATATAATTTTTCCGCCTTAACTGTTTCTTGCTCCCCCTTTTTAGTCTTATTTTGTTTGCAACTTCGGCCATTCGTATAGGAAAAGCATTCCCTATTTTGTTTCCCCTTTTCCCTAATTTTCTGATTTCCCTGATTCTGTTTGTTACAATCAACCACGTTTAAATTGTGTTCATTGCATAGTAAAATTGTGTATTTAATTATTCGAAACATTTTTCTTCTGCTTCTCAACAAATTCTAGAAAAAATTATTTTCTTATTTTTCTTCGTATTATTCCATATTCTTGTCATCCCTTTACCCAATACATTCATTTTCTTTTATTCTCTCACCTACTCTCTAGTTTAGTTTTTACTTCGTGTCTCTTTCTCCCTTCATTGCCCTCTGCGTTTCCATGCCTGCAATTACGAGTATGACCTCGTTTAATTACAGTAACATCTCAATGTCTATCTTAAAAAAAGAATTAATGAGGGATTTAAGAAATTATATTGGAGGATAATGGCTATTTGACTTTCTATCACACTACTATGTGTTGATCTACAAACTTCTGTTGATCAATAAGAGGTCAACACAGACGTTTTGATATTGAAGCGCAAACTGGCCCTGGTGGCAGCCGTGCGAGGCCACAGTTTCAGTTAAACCCTTCGTGGCATCAAACTACCGCCGTAGCCCTGCCAGTTCTCAGAATCCTTGTCATTCTCGCAAGCTCACTTCGACCTCCCCGACACATATACACTCTCATTTTCGTCAACCTCCCCAACTTCCCTTCTCGATACTCCACCACTCTGCTTTGAACTTCGCGTTATACCTTAGTTTCACGTTTGCCCGCTGCAATACACACACACACACACATACACACACACATGCACACACACATACACACACATGCACACACACATACACACATACACACACATACACACACACATACACACACATACACACACATACACACACATACACACACACACACCCATGAGCGCACGCGCGCGCCCTTTACCAGCACACTCTCTCTTTTACTACCTCAATTGCTTCTGCCCCCCCCCAGCTTCCCAACCACCATTACCCCACATCGCTGTTGCCACTCATCTCTTCTGTCTCACAACCCCGCAATCCCACAGTCCCGCTACTCCCCAATCTTCTACCACGCAACCGCGCTCGCCCTCAATCCCGGTACGCCATAACACCGCTAACTCGCCGCAGAGCCTAACCAAACCAAACCGTACTCTCCCTCGTTGCACTTTACCTCACGAATACCTTTACATCTCCCATCGCCAGACTCCTTATCTCTTTGCTCTCGTAACCTGCTTCCCCCGACGACGAGGGGCGGGGTCTCCACGCGAGCGGCCGCGGCGGTTGTTCCGGTTCGGTTGGCGCCCGCCGCGGAGGCCGCGCTCCCCGTCACTTCCCCTTTGTGCGCTGCGCAGCGCTGCGCTGCGGTCGCGTAGCGGTGCACGCCCCGCGCCTTCCGGCCCCAAAGGGCAAGGCCCCTGCGCCGCCCCACCGGGCGCGAGGCTGGGCGGCGATCGCCGGAGGGGGCGGGGCCGGAGGCCTGGGTGGCGGGGGGCGCGGCCGGTGGCGTGGGCGGCGAGGGTGGCTTGGGCGGCGGGGGCGTCGGGGCAGCCGTGGGCAGCGGGGCAGCCGTGGGCGTCGGGGCAGCTGGGGGCGGCGGGGCAGCCGGGGGCGGCGAGGGCGGCGGGGGCGGCTTTGTAGCGTCGTGATGAATTAAGACAACAGAATCTCACAATACGTCTACATTAATTTGTGTGTTATGTACAAGGATAGCTTGGTTTTTAGTAAAGAGCATAGATTCGTTTCTTCACCATTTCTTTAGCGGAAAAGAGATGATAAATCAAAATAACAACCATTGACTTGTTACAATTGGTTTATTGCGTACATGGTCCCATGGTAATCGGTTTTCAGTCGTCACGTGGGACCGTCTCTCATGAAAGGATGAGAGAGGTAGAGTCTGCGAAGTTGCAGCATAAGTGGAGGCGGTGGCATGGGCAGCGGGGGAGGCGGGGTGGTTGGATGATAAGGACTGGGGTGGCGAGGGGGGCGGGGGGGGTCGGAGAGGCGGGAGAAGACTCGTTGGAGAGTGCCCCTCGGGCGCGGGGGGTCAGGCAACGTTCGCGGGGGCGACAGAGGGAGGTGGCTGAGAGGACGGATGGAGGGCGCCAGGGACGGCGGGAGTACGAGAAGGGACGGGGGATGCGGAGTGGGACACGGGTGGCTACGAGGTAGATGGGATCCGGGCGGCAGACGTTGGATCCCGTGGGGGGTGTCGGTGACAGCGCACGCTACAGAGCGGTCGGAGGCTAGAGCCAGCTCATAAGCGGCGGGAAAGACCCACAGCCCATGCTGCACAGCTCACTGCCCACTGTGTAACGGCGAGGCGACTCCGGTGGCACTCACAGGCACGTGCCTATTACACGCTACCTAAGCGCTCGCAGTCCGTGCCGACACGTTTGCACGCTCTTCGCGTTATTGAATTGTCGCCTTCTGCCTGGTTGTACTCACGACTATTGCGCCCTCGTAACTCGAGCATTTCCAACACTTAGCACAGGGACGCAGACTTTCGAATCGAGGAGCCGCAATGTCCTCAAGGAGTAAGCAGGGTACATTTTGGTCACAGAGTATCTTAAACACGAAATATTTCTTCACTTGCTAGAAAATGTATATTATTTCTGAATGCTCTCTTCATTTAAAACAAACGTCATAATGAACGTTCCAATGAATACTTAACATATTAAGGACCACGGTCTCTTCATATTGCTTTTGTATTTTAACCAGGGGTGTAAAATATGGATTTTCAGTGTGCCTGTTTGCTTCTGCATTTGAAACGATGAAGTTGCATTGGAATGTAGTGATCGTTCAACCTTGGTTCGAATGGGATTGCTTATTGTTGGCTCAATAACGTCGCTATTTCCTCTCACGCTAATTGAGTTGAATGTTTTCCAACATTGTTCATTTTGTTACTTAACGTTGAAACATAAATGTGTCAGTGTTGGTAAAAATAATAGACATATTTTTTTCGTTTTCAACAATAGTACTAATAATACAGTAAACCCTCATTAACACGAATTCCAAGGGACCAAAATTGTCGGAGTTCGCATTATAAAAAATCGTGTTGTCCAAGTATTATAAATGAATTACCGTAATCCTTTGTCAGGACCAAATTTTTGTTCGTGTTACAGCGAAATTTATGTTAAGAAAGTTCGTGCTATTGAGGGTTTACTGTTTTTTTTTCACGTATTGTGGAATGAAGCAGCGACTTCAGGATATTGCGATAAGCCAGAAAGCCCCTGTTTTTATTGATATCAATATGTCATCAATGTATTTGTAAATAGCATGTCAATGCATGTAATTTACGCATATCGAATGTATTCAGAATGGGGCAAAGTGAAGGAGTATAGGTTGCCAGGGCGATGGGTAACATGGGGACATGCCGAAAAAGAGGGGCACAGCCCTTTGTAATATATGTAGAATATGTGTGTTGGAGGCGTGGTGAGGCAAAGTAAGGTAAAATTTTGAGTATTTAGTAGACAGTTTTAGCACCAGACATCCTTAAACTCAATTGATCACGTGACTGACGACTTTATACGGTCGTAATGAACAACATTCAGAAGAGTTTTGGCATATTGCGACTTTGCGTTATGCATTATAACAAAAGCACATTTTAAACGTTGAACAAAGAAGTTGCATAATATATCAAAGGGTGTAAGCTAACATTTAAACCACAATACGAGTCAATAGTACAACAAACCTACGTTGTGCACGTAGTTTTAGATTTGTGGCCCTCCGCAATGAGTAGGCAGGCTGAAATTTTGATTCGACTTTTTTTGATAACTTAGGGTATATCTTAAAATGACTTTCGTTATGAGCATAAGACATAATCTAATCCGATGATATGATTTCAAACTCTTTTTCGTGAATTTCTTTCCTATCATCTCTCCAATATTTCCCGTTAATTCTTGCCAGCGTTGTGCAGTTGTTAAGGAATACTCGTAATTGTAACTGCCTCACATACGAGAATCGGTTAACAGAGTTGGAAAAACGCAACCCTTCCTTTTTATTAGCAGCCATTTTGCTGTTTGTAAGGTAACCATAGGGACACCTACTGACATGCACTATATATGAAGATATAATGTCGTATCTTAGAACTAAAGTAAGACGTCATGATTTTAAGGCCCGTCATGTGACTGTTAGTGCCTAACGCCGCTATCTTACGCGTGACGCTAAAACTCTCTATTCTCGTTATATCACCAGCAGTGGAGAAAACCACATCGGCTGATGCGGTACGATCGCCGTCAGTTAGGACGCGCTGTCGATTGTTAATATTATCTATCAGAGGGAAGTTGGTAATACGGATTGGGGTTCAAAATTTTCGGAGTTTGAATGTCAGTAATCTAAAGATGTGAAAAGTATTTTTAAATGTCAATTTAAATTTGAAACAGAGTTTATATTCAGAACAAAATTTATGATAGGAAAGAATCCTAGACGTTTCTTGTATTCAACAATTCGTGTTGAACGTAGGTAGTCGCGAATAGATACACACACGAAGTATTGATAGGGAATGACCGCGGACCCGTGATAATTTATTGTAATTATTTGTAAAAACTAGTAACGAACTGACAATATCCCTGGTGGCATTTTTAACCATAATTTGGTATTGGGAGAGAA
Source organism: Gryllus longicercus (assembly GCA_038098605.1). Lineage (NCBI taxonomy): Eukaryota > Metazoa > Arthropoda > Insecta > Orthoptera > Gryllidae > Gryllus > Gryllus longicercus. Next base: position 2,300,721 of record JAZDUA010000232.1, on the reverse strand, counting down.
TACTGTAGGTGGGATAGTAATATTAACATCAAATAAGCACTAAGAAGAAAGACGGATGGCCCTTGCAATCGGAGAACAACCAAGAAGTCACTGATGCGCGCGAAGATATCAAGCCATGAACTTTGATTTTAAATTAACATTTTAAATTAATGAGCTCATTTAAAGGTGTAAATCAAATGGTGAATAAATGTTAAGAAATTTTATTGGAAAAAGGCTAATAATTTATAGTTAGTTGCCATCAATTAGAACAATCTATTTAATTAACAGAACTTCTAGATATCGCAATTCTATACAGATTGCACGTCTGCATATTACAGGTAAGAATATAGCATGTTGTATGTCGATACCCATAAATAAATGGAAATAAAATCAACATAATAAGTATTCCAGTATATGGCATATTTGTGAGCATAGTAGGGCAAATCAATGATATAAGAACGATATAATATTTATAGATGAATATCATGTGAGTGTCAATGTAATGCCGAAGTGGAAAGTGTTAATAGTCGAAAATGAATATTAAAATGAATAAATATCAATAAAGAGAGATTTATAATAGATTATATAGAGATTCATCGGTATTTTACATTGTTGACAGTTTGTCGAAACTTTTGGGGAAGGTAAATCAGCAAATTGATGGGTGATTCCAAAATAAGAAACAAGATATCCGCGGAAACGGAGAAAGTAACATTTGCGATTGATTCTGATATTTGTGATTGTATGGTTTCAGGAACGAAAAATTTGCTTCGTATTTAAACTTAAAGTGTTATTACTTAAATTATCTCAAGAGAGATTCCAACGGACAGTTCCACACTTGATTAGTGGCTATACAGCTGCAGCTGAAATAGTTGTTGGTGGTACAAACGATCGCGGGCACTCCACGCTGTTGCAGGAACATTGGGTTCAGTAGACTCGTAACAATTACAATAATAAATTTAATTAATTTTGGCTGTTAACTAGCAGTAAATAGTTATTAATGGTGGTATAAGTGATGTGATCAGCGACTGTGTCTCATACATGTTGAATGAGGAGTGAGAAACGTGTGTAGACAGCGCCCGCTGTCTGTGCAAAAGCGAGCTGAGCAGCACGAGCAGCATGACGGGGCTGCAGCCGCGAGCAAGGCCCGGCCTGGCCCCGCCCGCCCCTGGCGCCCGCGCTTGGCCTTGCCGCCGCCCCAAAGAGGCGCCCCCGGCGCTGCCGCTGTTCTCTGCCACGCCTACGCCCCGCCCCGCTCCACCCCACCCCGCCCCGCCCCACCCCGCCCCATCCCACCCAGGCCCCACCCCACCCCGCCCCACCGCGCCCCACCCCACCGTACAGACCGTCGGACCTCGCCCAGCGACAGCGAATGGTCGTTGCCACGTGACGTTCCAGACTCGTACGACCCGTAGCCGTATATTACTCATCTTTGCCCACCGCACCCCACCCCACCCCAACGCGTCCAGCCCCACCGCGTCCCGCCCCACCGCGTCCCGCCCCACCGCGTCCCGCACCACCGCGTCCCGCCCCACCGCATCCCGCCATGCCCCGCCCCGCCTTGTCCCGTCCCGCCCCTCTCCGCCCCGCTCCGCCCCGCTCCGCCCCGCTCCGCCCCGCCCCGCCCCGCCCCGCCCCACCCTTCCTCCCCGCTCCTCCCCTCCCTGCCCTTCCCCGCCACGCCCCGCCCCCCACCCCACCGCGCCACTCCTCACCCCATCCCGCCCCGCCCCACCGCGCCCCGCCGCGCCCCGCCGGACCTCGCCCAGCGACAGTGAATGGTCGTTGCCACGTGAAGTTCCAGACACGACCCCTAGCCGTATATTACTCATTTTTGCTTTCTCGCCTTACTACGTTTACGTAGAAAAGAGTGTGTTGTAATTTTGCGGTAGAAATCGGCGAAAATTCGACAGGAAAACTCTTCTTGGCAGGTCCTGGTAACGAAAATGTGGGAAAAGCCTGTTCTTATATGTAGTGATTATTACCTTTAATACTTTGTGTAATCAGAATCTTGATTGGGTGCTTGATAGCGAAAAATCGATTGACAGCCAAACTTCGTCTGTCGGAGTTCTTCACTGACCCTCTGCCCGTATGACCGTCTTTCCGTCTGCCTATTTGTCTGTGTTCAACGCTAGCGCCAAAGCTGTTCTGCCAATTTTCTCCAAATTGATATTCATCGATCGATTTAAATGAAATGAATCTTGAGTTTGAAACGAATACATTGATTTTTTGGAGTTAAGTACATATAGATCCATGAATATATTCAATTTTTTTTCAAAATGTCTCCAAGTTTTGTTTATTAAATTTTGTCTTCGAATACTGTCAAAGGCCTTTAAAAGAAAGCTCAGGTCTCAATTTTGTTGAAATTTGTGAGTTTTCGAGAATTGAGAAAATTCGAAATTTTTTTCGACGTCTTCCTTCAACTACAATACTGGATGGGGATTTTTGTTGATAAAATAAGTTGTTGAATGACAGATATTGAAATAAAGTAATGTACAATCTTTCGAAAATAGAATTTTTTGCGCAATTTTGCATGAAATTTAGGCATATTTGAAATATTTATTTCCTCAAAAACGGCTACAAATGTTTTTTTACAATTTTCTCGTAAAAAAGGGCACTTATCCCATTTCATGCGAACACTGTATTTTCGAAAAGATAATTTAGGCAAATCTAAATATTATTTTACATTAATTCATTACTATTTTTGTAATTCTAAAAACTGTTTCATTTTTTCTACAATTTTTAACATACAACAATGGAGGCCAGAAAGAACGGCGCAAGTCATATTTTCGTTGACCTCTCTGAATTTCCGAAAAGTACAAACATAAGAAATTATTCGAGAAAATGTGTGCTATTGTAGCAACACTATTTTTAACAATTATTATCTCAAAACCGCTCTAATTGTTTTCTTTAAATGTTTCTTCGTACATAGAAAAAGCTGTTAAAATATTGGATCTGGTTTTATTTTTGGAGAAGACTATATTTTCGAAAATTGCAAAAAAAATAAATTTGCAAAATTGCAATATTAATACTATATTTTTTCTTAAATAAACACGACTAAAAAATTAGATCTTTGAAAAGGTAATGTACATATTTTTTTAAACGAAAGATTTTTTTATGTATTTTTTGCTTGGAATTAATGCAATTTTTTTTTTCAAAAACAGCTCAAACATTTTTCTTAACATTTTTCCATGGAAAATTATTTAGAATGTTCCCATTAATGGAAGAAATATAATTCACAAGTTATAGTAAACAATACCATGTAAAAATGAAAAAGGTCGGAGATCACCAATTGCGGGCCATGTCAGTTAATGGGTTAAAAGACTAGGCTTATTAATGTGATGTTGGTTGCTCGAGATCAGGAGAACATCTGAATATTCTTGATAAGCAGAGATGAAGTTTCGACAATAGTAACGGAATGCTTCCATACAATTTCAGATTGACAACACACATTTGGTTCCGTGTGTGTTTTTGAGTGCTAAATGTGTGGATAAGCATCAGCTTGAAAGTTAATTGATTTATTGGTGATGTATATTTGTCATTCCAAATATCTGAACCGAAATGCGTTGTCACTGACAACGTTTTTCGTTATTACATTTGCAGCTTTCGGTTGCTGTCTCACCATCAGATTTGTTGTCTGGAAGCCAGACATTTCACTTCTAATCAGGCAAATAGTCGAATTTCTGGCTTCCAAACAGATATGATGCTGGCTAATCCATAGAAAAAAGTGTTTGCAATGACAAGGCCTTTTATTCAAATACTCAAAAGTTGATAAATTTAAATTGATGAAACAAGTTGAATTCTGCGATCCATTGGATGAGTTGGACACTGATGTTTAGAAGAACTGTTCATGAATTTAAAAAAATCTTGGTTGAAAGAACTGTGCTGAGTAAAATAATAAAAAAAGACCCCATCCTCCTTGTCTGAAGTAAGCATGTTGATGAAAGTCATCAATGTCAATCCCCGAAAACGTGTCGGAAAGTGCCGACTGGAGAACGCCTAGGAGATAGTTCAATTCCAACAGCTATAGTAGATTCACGAAGAAAAAATATTCACTACGCATGCGCGAACATTTTGATGGACGGGTGCGTTCATTTTATTCGTATTCCAATGATAAGATTGAATTGATGGCACCTGTAAAAAAGTGCGAAACGTTTGCACTGCTGTAAAATAATCGTGAAGTTAATCAACCGATCAGCATGTCCAATCAGTGCCCGAACATAAGGCGAAGTGATTCTAAGCCTGACCCGGGTTAACCTATCCATTTTCATTGTTATAATATGAGAGAGTCTGGTTTGCCATTCTGAATATTACTTATGTATCCATTCCCTTAACCTTTGAGTAGGTTATTATCTAAATCAATACTACTTGTATAGTTTTTGTTTTATGGGTATTGCGGGTCTAGCGAAAATAAAGTGTAACAAAATGGTTCACAAGCATTTGAGTCCTATGTACCAATGGAATTTAATTTAGTGGTTCTTTTTATACAAGAAAATAAGAAACAATACGTGAAATTGAATTTAAAGTGGACAATAAATATATTTTTACAATTTATGAAATTTGTACCAGCACTGTAAATGAAGTACCATTTTGCCCTTTTATCACATGATTCTTGTGGCCAAAAGTAGAAAGAATGCTGCATTTTCTCTCAAAACAATCTATTCTAATGTGGTTTACTTCAAAATATTTTCTTGCTTCCAGTTGCACCCGGCCTTCGACGGGCGTTCCGGCAGGGTTCCTTCGAGGCGCCATTCCATGATACAAACAGCAGTAATCAACAACCACCTTCGAAAGTCGCAGTACGTAAATTCAGTAGCATTTTGACTGTCTCATTACAAGCGAAGCATTATACTTGTTTTGGTTTCAAAGAATGTAGGTGTTTTTTAGTATCCTCATCTCTTTTACCAGATTTGGGATGTTTGAGATTGAGTTGTTTTTTTCTTCTTGTATTTCCTTCCCGAGTCAGATTTTATTGCTCTTTTCTAAACTACTTCTGCACATGCTACAGCTGGTTGATAAACGTTTCTTGCGCTAGAATGTCACCTGAAGGTGACACCCTGGATTTGCGGCCTGTAAAATCTACGTTATCAACAAGTACTTTCCAAATGACAATTACTAATTAAGTATTTGCAATTTTGAAATTGCAGTAAACAAGTTATTGTTTATTTGTACTTTCTTTATCCTCCAATTTGTTTAGGAAGAAAGAGAGAAGTGCATGATGTGCCAATTTTACTTCAAGACATCATGAATAAATTAAAACAATAATTTCCTAGTAACAGGGGTGTCAAATTTCCATTTCAGTATATTCAAGAAAGGACAAAACACGTGTTTGGTGACCCCAAATAACTCAAATTCGTAAAGGACTCTTTATAGAAAATGATCAAAGATGTGTCACCTGTAGGTGACATCGGGAAAGGCCTACTCTAACATCTGACAGTCCACATGGTGTATTAATCTTAATGTTCTGAATAAAAAATGATAATCAATATTAATGTTCATAAAAGAAAAGGGAATTGTTACAGCATATTAGGGAGGAAAATATCGCATACAGGTACTTCTGAACATTAATGCATGCGCGGCAGTGTTATATTGTGACTTAATCTTACGACAGAGCTATATCGAATTACTGTATTTTACTAGAAGTGCTGGGTGCATGATTGTCGTTTGATTTATCTTGTACGTTAAACGTAACGTGGTTGTTTTAATTGAAGTAGTTCCGTACTTCGGCGACAGTGTGTGCAACTAACTCTGATGCCACACCATGATGATTTCACGTATTGGTATTTATCTCTGGTGAGTGGACAGTTGTACTCGAATTATTTATTTATTTATGCCAAAATCAGTTAAAAACTGTGTGTGACGTGCTATGGGGAGAAGTTAAATTGAAGTTACATTTATGTCCAGAAGCAAAACAAGAGGCCATCTCAGCATTTGCTCGAGGATCAAGAGAACTGGACTAAAACCTGATCGAGATGGAGAGTCATTGATCCAGAAGCTGAAATACAATATTTGCTGTAGGTTCTTTAGAATTATACAATCCAAATAGTAAATAATACCTAAATGTGGTTGTGAGAATTAATATTACTTTTCTGTTGGATGCTCGGTCTCTAATTGTATAGAAACAGTTGTGCAGCAGAAAATATTTTACTCGGGACTTAAACTTTAGTATCAAATTTAATCGTTTAATTTCATCTGGCAAGGTGTTGAAAAATAATGTACATCTATTGTGTGTGAATTTTTTGTTGTGAGCTGTTGATACTATCACCCCATCATGGAGACTATAAAAGCCCTTTACACAGTACAGGTTTCGTACAGATTGGACGTACTTCTTCATGAAAATTCTTGCGCACCTTCAAATTCTTCTTGCAGAAAAAGTACAGTTTACTCTAGCACCTCTGGCGACATAATTCTGCACTAACGGATTTGATGGCGGCGGAAATCGTCCATCCTTTCACTTCGTGGTTAGGTTAGGTGCGATTCGTAAGATTTAGAGTATGGGCGTGGCTCTTTTAACTGCTAATGAGTTTATTTCACTGCCCCTTGCAAATGTGAGGTTACTGAAGCTCACTTCTGCAGCTAAGACTTCCTCCATTCGGAGCCGTTTTTCTGCACACCCGCTAAAAGTTTTTGCAGCCGCAACCATTCTCGTAGCGTCAACTATAATGGCCTTTCTATTCCGCATATTTCATTCATACTTAAAAAAATACTAATACAGTAGCTGAGAACGCCCGTACGCAAATGTCGCGAGTGAATAGGAAGTTTTAGCATCAGGCGTAAGGAGATATCCTTAAACTCTATTGAACACGTCACTAACGCCTTTATACGGTCGTAATGAACAACTTTCAGAAGAGTTTTAGCAATTGCAACATTGCGTTATGCATTATGACAAAGGAAGCATTTGAAGCGTTGAACAGAGAAATTGCATTATACGAGTATATCAAAGACTGTACACTAGTGGTGAGACATTTAAAACACCTTACGAGTCAACAGTAACAATAACAAAAATACATTGTGCTTGAAGTTTTACATTTCGTGGCCCTCCGTGATGAGTACACATATGCAGTTTGGAATTTGGAATCTGCTTTTCTTGAAAATATATGAAATACCTAAAACAGCGTTCGTTATGAGCTTAAGACATAACCTATCCCGAAGATATGATTTGAATTCCTTTTTCGCGAATTTCTTTCCTGTCACCCCTCCAACATATCTTGTTAATTCTTGCCAGCGTTGTGGAGTTGTAAGGAATAATTGTAACTGCCTCACATACGAGAATCGGTTTACCAGAGTTGGAAAAATCCAACTTTTCATATTTTTAGGCGGCCATTTTGCAGCATGTAAGGTGACCGTAGAGACTCCCACAAGCACTATTTATGAAGGTATAAGGTCGTACCTTAGGCCTGAGGTAAGACGTTATGACTTCAACGTCCGTCACGTGACTGTTAGTGCATAACGCCACTACCTTACGCGTGGCGCTAAAACTCCCTAATGTATCGGGACGGCGCCGGTCGGCAATGCAATTGTGCGCCGGCAGAGCGCCGAGGATCGCCTCGTGCCAACTCGAACACAAAACGCGCAGACCGCATAAACATGACTTTTGACTTTTGGTATCTTGAAGTTTATGTACAGTTTCTGTACAAGCATCTGCGCGAAAATTGTTCCTTGTAAAATGGCCTTAAAGGGGAGATCAGAGTGTGGTGGAGATACGAATATGAAAAGTATATACGAAATGCGTCGGCTGCTAATTAGTACACCTGAACTTCAGCTACCTCACATGGTCAATTGGAGACCCTTTTAAGTCATTTTTGGTCAATGGCCATCAACCTCGTGGGTCAAGTCAATTCCATCTTTACTTGCACACAATAAGTGTTGATGACGTTGTTTGAGTATACGTGTCGTTATTGACCCGAAAACTAGACAAATGTCTTCATTGTCCACGAAATTTTTCTAAAATTTCAGTGTGCTTATTAGCTGCCGAAGTTTTTCATACACACCCCACCATGCCTCCAACATCGGGGTTGAATGACTTTCTTACAGAATTCATTAGTCGAACAAAAAAGAATCAGAACATCTCATTATGGAAAATCGTAGTCAGCAGCATACTCTGCCAGCTCAGTTCGGAACCACCTCCACTTTCGTAAGACGCTCTCTACACTCCATTGCGAAAAACACCCCTTGATAAATGATCGCATGCTTAACTTGAACGTTATATCGGTGTAAAAATTATTGTTTACACCGGGAAACGCGAATTTGTATGGAACGTCACGGTTCGCTAGAATCAAATGCGTCCAGCTGATTGCAGACGATTTGAGGGTCTGAGTCGTTGGCTACAAAACTACAGTACAAAGAGGGAGATTTTTACGTAGAGTAACAATGTTACTTCTTAATACACGTCAAATTGGAGTTTTTAATGTGGTTCTAACCAATTTCAGTAGTAAATTTGACAATTTTTTTGAATCTGGAAGAAACGATATTGTAGAAAACACCAATGGCGAAAAATGTGTATAATGAATTAATTATGCAAATAGCGCGATAATAAATCCTTAGTCATCTGTATGAGGGCGCCTTCCAAACATTATCGCATCGTTGTTGATAATAATTCCCCCAAAATTCACCTAATTCTCCCAAAACAGCACTGTCATCAAACTAGTATAAAGGATACAACGTTCATACTTGTTTGAAACAAAAACCAAACAGGCAACTGTTCCAAAACCAGCGATGTGATCCTGTGTGTCTTCCAGTGCAAGTGACCAATCTGTCATTAGAAAGGCAACCCTCTGACCTTTGTTTCGAACGGATCCCGCTGCATTTTATCAGAGCAACGGGACGCGCGTCGACTGATGGCGTGTGCATAAATCAGATTCCACCGCACCGCCGCCGCAACCAGTAACGGTATAATGTACAACCACCACCACCATCACGCATCTCCTTGTATCATTGGTCAGCACTCTTTTTTTCAACGTAACGATGAAAGAATATTTTAAAACATTATAAATTGATCAATATATTTTTAAATGATGGGCACATCAGTCGCATTTTCAATGAAATGTCATGTTTATAATATAATTCATATTTTAATTTATCCAATTTTGTATTGACAAATATTTTTATAAACACACTACCAAACTATTTCTTATACTCGAATCAAAGTATTTTCTACTGCCAAGAAAAGTGTTCTAACAGGGCAGTAATGATCTCGCCTATTGCTTTCCGCTCAGGAAGGCAGTGGGCAAATGGCACAGACAATAACGGCACTCACACCCATGTTTTCAATAAATTGTCCGTGGCACACGACATTATATACAGCGTCTCATCAGTTGCCAACTGCCGCCCATATGTCGAAGTGGCCGGTGTCTCCGCTGTGGGGCCTTGAACCGCATGGACGCGGTGTCAGGACCGCCGCCGCCCCGCTCCGCCCCCCTTTCGCCCCACCCCGCCCCGCCTCCCTACAACCCGCCCCCTCGCCTCTCCACGCCCTGCACGCCCCGCCTCGCCCCACCCCGTCACGTCCCGTCAAGTGTCGCCCCTCCCCTCCCCACCCCTCCCTTCCCCGCCCTGTCGCGCCTTGTCCCGCCTTGTCCCGCCTTGCCCCGCCCTGTCCTGCCCTGTCTCCCTGTCCCGCTCTTTCCACCCTGTCCCGCTCTTTCCACCCTGTCCCGCCCTGTCCCGCCTGTCTCCCTGTCCTGCTCTTTCCACCCCTGTCTCCCTGTCCCGCTCTTTCCACCCCTGTCCCGCTCTGTCCCGCCCTGTCCCGCCCTTCCCCGCCCTGCCCCGCCCTGTCCCACCCTGCCCCGCCCTGTCCCGCCCTGTCCCGCCCTGTTCCGCCCTATCCCGCCCTGCCCCGCCCTATCCCGCCCTGTCCCGCCCTGTCCCGCCCTGTCTCGCCCTGTCTCGCCCTGTCCCGCCCTGTCCCGCCCTGTCCCGCCCTGTCCCGCCCTGTCCCGCCCTGACCCGCCCTGTGCCGCCCTGTCCCGCCCTGTCCCGCCCTGTCCCGCCCTGTCCCGCCCTGTCCCGCTCTGTCTCGTTCCGTTCCGTCCCGTCCCGTCTCGTCCCGTCTCGTCCCGTCTCGTCCCGTCTCGTCCCGTCTCGTCCCGTCCCGTCCCATCAAATCCCGTCCCGTCATTTCTATCACTGCCACCTTAGATAGTGCCGCCACCATTGCCTACGCCTCCACCATCACACTCTCCAGCGTCACCATCACCTGAATCACAAAATACCAACGCAACCTCCACCGCTTTCACTGCGCCCGCCTCTCCACCGCGCTCCACCATCACCCCTCTACCACTATCACCACCGCCTCCACCACCTCCGTGAATGTCATTGTCACTATTGCCGCCCGCCTGCCCCACACGTGACCGTTTTGCGAACGCCGGCGCGTGGCGGCCTCCCTTGATGTCTCCACAGCCTCCTGCGTCTCTGCCAGCGGAAGCGGAGGGGCGGACGAGGGCGCGTGGCACGCAGTGGGACGGGCACATGCTCACGAAGAAAGCAGACTCAGGAAATTAATTTTCAGCAAAGCGTGAGCACGTCGTTTACATTGAATTTATATGTTTCCATTTCGTATTTTTGAGACACCTTTCGATCTGCCCGACTCTCTGACGCCGGAGGACTGATCGATGCTTCTGGGCAAGTCAACTGCTGTGGTCTTTAGTTCCGTATATCTGAGAATTCCCCTTGGTTCATTAGAAACACTCAATTACACTCAGAACAACAACAAAGAACAGAACCTATCCGTCAAATAATGCTCAAATGTACAAATTCCTTTTTCACATATTTACATAACTATGTACCATACTAGCAACTGTTCATTACAGCCTTGGGTCATCAGCAACAGCATCCCGAATCAAAAATTTCCATATTACGAATATTTAGTCTCATTTGTTGACGCCCAATAAATCTTTCAAAATTACGAGTAATTTAAAAAAGCCACTACCAATAATGCGGAAACTGTTGGGTTTCCCTTATTTCTGGTTATGAAAAGAATGACTATAATTTAGGAATGTTTGAAATGTATTATTGCTGTAAGTTATTTAATTTTGTATGTTCGTGATTTGAGTTGTTATTTACACTAAAACGATCCCTATAAATCAGTTTTGCCGGCCTGAGAGAATAATAATAAATCAAAAACAAAAAAAGTTCCGTTAGTGTAGTTAATATTTTATCGGTGAATGTAGTGGTGTTTCTACCCTTCTGTATGGTGAGATCCGGTTCCGACTTACACGTCGGCTTACTGGTAATTCCCCTCTCCGAATATCTCCCTCAAGGGGACATCGCCCCACCCGGGACAAGTTGCAATTACCCGACTAGTCTCCCAATAGGTTTCCCTCTAGAGTAGTACACGAGAGTGTGAATAAGGGGAGAGGACGGAACAAGAAAGAGGAAGGAAAGATAGCGTGCGAACTGTGGCCTGTTTGCTATGGTACTATTTCGGCTTTCGCCTTGTATTGATCAAAGAAATCACGCAAACAAACTCTAAGCTTTAAGAATGCGCACGGTCAGTGGGCAGTTTGTTAGGGGAGGCTCCAGCATTCTCCTGATATTGTTCCCAGTAAGCAGGGAAAACAGAGCAGACGGACACTAAAAGTCTCCCATCATTAACGGCTGAATACGACGTAGAAATGTACCTTGCATCGAATATCTGCGTCTATTCGGACTCGAACCCCTAGGACCTCCTGGTCAGTGTCGCTGCAAGACGATGCTAAGTCGGAGGCGTCTAAGCAACGGACCAGGTCGTTCGCGAAGCGCTATCTCTCGCTTGGGCGACCATGGCGGAGAGCCTACATAACGCCTCAAACCTTATCTACACCGCTCATATCCGCCCGGTGCACATAATATTGGTCGAGATAGGCGATGGGCTCATCTTAGTGATTGAATATTTGCTTATTTGTTGTTTTCTTCAGTACATTGCGAATTCCAAACTAAATACTTAACGCACGAAATCGTCATCGAATTAAAATTTGTTGTAATTTTCATGCCAATTGTACTGTCAAGTGAACTTTGTATCAATTCCTTTGATACAAAGGAAACGTGTGAGGGCACGTGTGAAAACGCGTGCCCTCACATACGAAAAACGTTTTAGGTTTTTTGAACGTGTGAGGGCAGCTGCAAGAAACTGATAATTATGAAATATGCTTACATAATATTTGAATAATATCTTCAAGGGTACAATCTATCTTCACGCTGTAAGGACTTTAGTTTATTATTTCCAATTCATATGATAATAAATGAAATTTAAAAATATTTTTTGTTGAATATGTAATGAAAGTTACTACGGAATGAACGTTGTCATGCCTTACATATGCTACATTTTTGGGGTGCGGTTGACCAGAGAAACGTGGTATATTTCGTGATTTCGTTGAACTCCGCAGCTGTGGCAACTTCCCCCAGGCCCCGTCCCGATTGAGGCCTCGATTCTTCCTTTTTTCATCCAAAAGAAATGAAAAATATTTTTACCTATAAAACAAATGTAACGCTATAAGTTGTTTTTGATGCACGGAGAAATGAGTTGTGTTTATTAATTAGGGGAGAAGAGATTTTTTGTTTGGAATAAGGAGCCGCCGATGATCTACTGCTCCAGGCTCCTGGTTTTCTCTGAGCCCCTGATTACAAGTAAAGGAATGCCAGGGCAAAATCTCTGGAGGACTATGTATCACGAAAAATACCTGTTCCGAATAATTTTACTGAAAAAAAACACCAACTAGTTAATTTTCCGCTGCATACCGTCTCGCTTATTTTACACCCCATTGCAACGTCCTCTGCCCCACTGTGCATCGGTGGGCCGGCTGGTGAAATTACGCGTCGCGCAGCCAATCCGTGAGCGGAATCGATAAACCACGCGTGGCGCGCTCCCACGGCGCGGTGGTCGAGTCGTGTCGCGCGCCTTTTTTGTTTGCCGTTTGTTTGTTGTTTTTTTTTCTTCTTCCATCTCGATGCTCGTAAAGTACGATTCTGTCTCGGTGGAGCAGACTGATTGCCCGGTCGCCATCGGTTGTTGCTTGCTTGATTTCTGATACGCGTTAATGTCGTTGCTGAACGTATGCTGGGATTTCTGCGAGATTTTTTTTTCCTTTCGTCTACCTTTTTTCTCTTTGGTCTTGATACATCTAGAAAATTTTAAAGTGAAATTCCTGTGTAAATGAAACACATTACTATTTGAACGCGCCTCGCCTTCTTACGTACTAAATTTATATATTTCCTTTCTCTCGGCTCAATATTGATTAAGTTTTCTGCCAGTAGCAGTGACTGCTAAGTCTGAATAACTGCTAAGTCTTTGTACTCGCATTAATATTTTATTCATAATTTTTTGTCTTTTTAATGAAGTAATATTTTACTGTTTAGACGTAAAGTACTGTATTCAAAATTATATTTTAGACACAAACTAAAAAGTAAGGAAGTTTTGCAGAACAAACTATCGTTGCTTCATGCTTGCAGCCCTTCGTTACTGCGAGACCGAGATGGAACAATTTTACTGCTTTTATTCCCATAATTGGTAATTGTTAATGTACACTTAACCATAATTTTCAATATTCATCTAGATATAGTTTTTGTGTCTTCTTTGTAAAATTATTATATCATAAATAGAACATGTAAGCAATATATTATATATTTCAGTAACTTAAGCACATAAGTCTCTGTCATTGAAAATCAATCACACATAAGTGAACATAAACATTATTTGTCTTATATTTCCAAACTTTTTTCAATTACTCATAGGCTATTGGACTATTTAGGATAATCAATACATTGATGTTAAATACACTACACTATACTTTCAAGCACCAGTGAACATTAAAATGAAAATGTGTAAATTGACAATTCATATACAGTTCAAAAGTAGATTAGTTCAAAAGTAGATTAGCGATGAAATTGTGATAAAATCATTTAGATTCGATGCGAATTAGGGAGGAAGTTGAAAATGGCTATTGTGACTACGAAGTAGACATACAATTTTTAGTGAAAACGTTTTGGTTCTTTTTTGTGAAGAAAAGGGTAGCAAGCGGTGCTTGGTCCGTTAGCGAATAGGCTGGGTTACGAACGACCTCTCAAACTACCCGTTGTCAGAACCAGTTCTTTGCATGTCTTTACCTCTGAGAGTCAGAGGAAAAAACCTGCCCATCAGAATGTTCACGCAAAGGTTTTAATTTCACTGATATGCCACTATCTAATGCATTATTCTCCACCTGACCAATCCATCCGTTAACTGCAGTGGGCTATTCGAAGGTTTTTATGAAGTGTCATGCACTCCTACGAATTACTGAGAACACTCGATTTATAGAAGTCCGGATCGCAAAAACCAATTTGCGTCTTGAATGTTTCACGGTGTTCAGATTTTAGAAGGAAGTGTGTTCTTCTGGACCACGCGAAAGAGGCCGAATTGGCCAGGGTGTATCATTCTAGTGGAGAACAGCAGTATCCCTAATAACCGCAAACGTATATTCAAAAATGGACGTCAGAGGCCGAAGACAAGATCGGATTAAATGGTTAGAGAAGACTATGTCGCTTTTAGACTCCACGTATACAGACAAGCGGCAGGTAAGGCACGTTTTGAGCGAGTAAAGTCCGAAATGGGGTTAGCCTGGGATGACAAGAAGAAAAAAGATGTTACCATATTGCGTCACATTTTATTTAAATTTGACGCCTAACCTCAAATAAACAATGATAAGCTCTCTTTGGCATTCATTCGGGCTAAGATCATGCATTTCGAACATCTCGGATTTAAGATTGCACCAAAAACCCGTTTACCTATTGCAGAGAGTAAATTACAACTCCAGGATTGTTTACATGCAAAATGGTACTTCGCAGCGTTGCTATCAGGGCGAAGTACTGTCCAGTCTAATCAGCTCTCTAACGGATTCCCAGAAAATATAAAGAGCCCGGTAATAATAGTTTTTTTGCAGAAAATGTGCCGTTTTCCGGCGCACAGTTACATAACTTTCTCTTCTCTTACGAACTTCCTTCGTGAGGCCGAGAAAGTCAAAATCGATGGGGGAGTGCTCTTGTTCCGGCGCCACTTCCGAGAGGCAAGTCGAGCAGTCGCCGTTCGGGCGCCGCCCCGCGGGCGCCGCGCCCAGGCCCCGCCCCTCGGCCGTGACCACTCCGCTCCCACCTCCCCCACCGCCCCCACCGCCCCCGACGCCCGCAGGCGTGCCGCCGAGGCCGCCCCACGCATGACAACCGACCGCAGACTGCACAGTAGCCGATCTTCCAAGAACACTAAGTTTGCGAATTCAGAGCGTACTTTCATGTCTTAGAAAAAAGAAATTACCAGACTTGGTATTTAATTTACACGATTTACTTAACTTAACATAAGTATATTTAAAACCGTTGCAAAATGTTGTGTGTTTTACACGAGAATTCCCTGAAATAATGTGATTTTTACTTTCTCGCCTTTCACCGTGCAGACGCACTAAAAGGAAAGAATTGTAAAGCTTCGCAAAAATCAATGATTTTTCGACAGAAAAACTCATGAACTAATATAAAAGCAAATCTCTGAATGTGTGAAAATTACAAATGCGACTTGCAATTTTTTAAAGCGTTGAGATAAACTGTGAAACTGGTGGTGTAGGAGTAACGTGAAAGGCGAGCCAACAGGACGCGAGTTAGAATCCCTGCTTCAAGGGGGAAAATGTTACTAGTTTGGAATACCTTTGCGGTTTTATATAGTATTATAATATTGCGAAGCCGTTAAAAATAACGCAAGAAAAAAATATGCAGTAGTGCAACTATTAGTTTTATAATTGAAAAGTTTCGCTTTAGATAGTCCTATATCACGACAATTGCATTATAAATATGAAAATAGAAAGGTTTTAATCCAAAATTCCATGTCACAGGGTAAATCAGAAATATCTCCGAGTTGTAGTACGTAAAGGTTATTACATTACCCCTAAAATACCACGGTATCCTACAGCTTGTCCCGGCTGTGGCTGTGGCTGTGGCTGTGGCTGTGGCTGTGCCACGCTTGTGGCAGTACCTGGAGGGGAATATCCCCCGCAGTGTGACGTGTAGGTGGGAGCCGGATCTCATCATCCAGCGTAGGAAAGAATATCACCCCTCCAGCGAGAAAACATTCGCTATACTTTAACGGGACTAGTGGCCATAGAAGTTGACACTTTCATAATCATAAATCAGAATAAGTGTTACAACGTTTTAGGGAATACATGGAGGTCAAATATGCGTTTTGGCAAATGATAATATGGTAAATATCATTTAAAGGTATTAAATACCTGACATGTCATCGCGCGCCTGATTAGTAGGCAACGCATCGTGCATGGGTGCTTGGCACGAACCAAACTCTCAGGGGCTGCCAGACCACTGTCAATGACAGAATCGAATTTTTTGCCTTTATTGTTCAGCATTGACTACGAAAATTATTCGATTCATTCGTACATCAAGTTTTAATTTTTCCTGGTAAATACTTCTGCTAACACATCGTCTCGGCAGAAATTTTCAAGTTCAAAATCCAAGAAGCGATGTGCTCTCTTGTATAAATATCCCTCCTAGTTATGGCGTACATCTCTCCAATAACGGTATGGCGTCGTTTTGCGACACTCCTCTAAAACGTATCAGTCTAGCGCCCTACCCTAAGTAATAATGAAGTATTACAAACTTCTGTCCGGAACACACTTTAATCTCACACGCGTATGGCTATCCTCACGAGCCTTATTATTATATCTAACATAGAACCAACATGTACATTCATTTCTACCTCTACTGTTCTAACCACCACCACCACATCATTCATGTCCTTAGCTAACATCTTCCTTTTTAAAGTTAATGTTTATTGTCAGAGTATGTTAATGAATTCATGAATAGATGCATATTAACTGACTCCATTTACTACTTGTCACTTCAATAAATCAATTTAAAAAATGTCATGGCTTAAAACAAAATTTCACAAAAGTGCTAGTATTTAATCTTATGCCTCTTCCGAATTTGGTGTACCAGAGGCATCCAGAACCTCTGAACTCGATTTCATCTTTAATTCCTTTCTCTACCCCGCTAACTAGTGTGAACATAGTCAAATGTGCGACGTAGGGGGCCCTGCTGTTATTGTAATTTGGGAGTATCCTTGACTACCTACCTGTAACAGGTCTAAGCTCGGATGAGCTCGGAGGTACTTTGGCCAGGAAATAAATAGGTACTATGTGAAACACTGGCTTACGAGCTACTCGGCTCGCAGGTTCTTATGTCAAACACTGGCTTACGAGGCCCATCAGCTCGCTGGTTGGGGAAACTGCTGAAAGAAACCAGGTGGTTGCGTCTGGAGTCAAATCAATGGGGAGAGGGGCGTTTTATAAACACCGAACGTGTGATGGAGGTATACATATTGTATCGTAGAATATGTCTAAAAATTTGCTGCAACCATTGTGAATGTTAGTTTTACACATTTCAAGAAATATTGTTGCTTCATATTGAAGTGTGACCAATTGCATAAACCACAATAACTCAAATAAATGACCCTGTTCGGAATACCAAAATATGTAGCAGAACCCCTTCTGTCAATAATTATTAATTATTCAGCTTCGGTCGCTCACCATATAGATCCCAAATATCAGCATTACCTGGGGGTTGGAAACGTGAGCGTATCACCCCTTACTTAAAGTCTCGTCGTGTGTGCGCGCGCGCGCGCGCGTGTGTGTGTGTGTGTGTGTGTGTTTGTGTGTGTGTGTGTGTGTGTGTGTGAGAGAGAGAGAGAGAGACAGACAGACAGACAGACAGACAGACAGACAGACAGATAGATATAAAAAGAGAAATAACTAGAATGTTGGTAAACAATAACAATTAGCATTTAATTTATTCAAATAATTCGTTAAACTTACTATGATTTAATCTCCCTAAATCATTATAATTGCGTGTTTGCTCATTTGGGTTAAATTTCTCCAATTAATTTCTCAAATTAAATTACTTTAGAAATTCCTACCATGAATCTGAATTTCTTCTAGTCATTGTCTTTTCCTATTTACATTCAAAATATAAAAACAACATTCATTTAAGTATTTAAACATAAAATACAGCACAACATAAATACTTGTTCTGTATCAAAAGTAATTTTAAGTCTCTCAAAAGTAAAATCTGACGCAAGATTTTGAAATTAACTGCCCGCTACCTACTTATACATCTCTTCTGAACCATGTTCGCTCATCGAGTCTGTATGGACAAACATGTCAAAATTGTCACGTCCGTGTTGGTCGTCATTGGTACATTCCGTTCTGCGAGTTTCGTTTGACTATCGCTTGTGTAGTTGTTCGGCTGTTATATCCAAGACGTGGCCATGACTGTTGATCGTGGATGCATCACTACAATATTGTATCATTTTTAGACCTGGCAGAGCTGGTCTAAACTTGGTCGTGAGAGGACAGCTTCAGAAATTTTGAAATAATTGAAAATAAGGGTGAATCAAATGTTAGTGTTTAGTATAATATAAGCATTTCCGTAACAAAATGCTTTATACAAGTATTTTGCCAATATCCCCCAAAACAATGAAAAATCTTTATTTTATATAACTTGTGTGTGTTAAATCAGTTATTTGCTGTGGCCATTCCCCTCGTGAAATAAACACCAAAAGCGTCGAACTATACATCTGGTATTCTACAATCAAAATGGTGTGCATCTCAAAAATTATTGCTTTTTCTTATTTGCTTTATCACGCCACCCCTCCCTGCTGCACGATCACAAAGTTCGATTCGTCAATCATGGAAACCATTGTTGTGTGTACTTGCAGCGCTAACACAGTATAATATTATTTCACTCATTATGAAACTTTTTTGGAGGTGATTTCATTCGTGGAGTAGTCTTATTAAACATCACTCGTGCATTGTAAAAGTTTCAGATAAATTTCCAATGCACACGAGAAATTACCTAAGACAAATGTAGTCACGTGAGGAAAACTTTTTTATCTTTGTACTGGTCAGTGATTGTGTATTGAAACGCTTTTCTGTTTTATAAAATATGCTAGTTTGCTTACCCTTGTTATTCATATTCCCTCAGGACTCACACGTGCACACACGCGTACATACATATACATACATTAGCACGACTAAATGAAATAAGTTGTTAAATACTTTTTTATTTATGAAAACAATTAACTAAGTTTTATTCACATAAAATATTTTCAAATAATAATTACATCATGATGACAATAATACTGTTTTCGTTGTATAACAAACTATAAGATAGGAATCAACATAAAAAACATTAAAAGGTTGTATAACATCAAAAGATTGGGTCAGGGAAAATACAAAATTTCACAATTAAGTATTAAAAAAATTGATATAAGTACACTGTTTCATCATAAATCGTAGTACATCCAAATAAAAAAATTCGAATGTGAGATCATATATAGGAAATAAAAGAAAAAACATTCATTGTGGTTCAATGTGAATCACAATAGTTTACAATAATTGCCTAAGTTTAGTTTTATTTATTCAAAAATTAGTAATATACCAATACATAAAACATTATCAAAAACAGTCAAAATTTATATAGAGTATCACTGAGAAGTGATATGTCTGTATGAGAAGTACAAAGTATTGGGAGAGAATTGGTTTGATTAAAGACTGATCTTAAACGTGCAGACGTTTTGTTCCAAGCCCTCTTGAACCGAAAAAATGCACATAACTTCCTTTTGTAGATCATTTCATAAAAATATTTCAGGATATTCTTTGATGTATCAAATATTCTCACACGTATTCCTTCATATAATTTTGAAATGAGTTTTGAAAATTCGATGTAACAAACGCATTAATGTGTTTTATTGTTCTCGTCCCGGCATTCTTGCGTCTAAACTTCCGAAATATCGTGTGCCTATGTACTACCCGTTGTGTACCAGCAATCCACTCGAGGAGGAACTATCACATTCTTTGGTGAATCCAGCATAAAGTGGACGCATTCTTAACCGAAATTGGTTTATACTCTTAGCGTCTGTTTTTTATATAAAATCCACGTATGACGATGATCTATATGTGTAGCACCTGCTGCTGGAGTTATTATTGTTCTCTTTCCACAGTTAAATCTATTTAGGATTCAATCTCAATTTTATTTGTACTTCTACAGTTCTATAATTGATAATGTGTTTCTCCACATTTACTTTTCACATTTTTTTTACTTTCAATTTTATATTTTGACGTGACGTTTCACAACTCAACCCTTATGTTCAAAAAGTGATGAACGAGAATTTTTTTCTCACGGGTCCCTGGCAATTTCTCTGTAAGAAAGAGCACTATGCTAAATGTACCTGTACGATGCAATACTTCTCTTCTCAGGTTACGTGTTTCACAAAAATACTTATCGTTCTGACGTCATCAAGGCACAGTGAAACACAAGCTACAACAACTCCGATTTTACACTTTAGTACGCTTAAGACCTACTTAGCATATAGTTTCATTACAAAAGGACGCGACAATTGTCGATGGGGGCCTTGGTCAATATTTTAGAAGAGGCATTAATATTTACCTCACACATGGAAAGGAGAGCATTAGCGTAGGCCGGACAATGGTTGAATTGATGTAAAGAGATAAATTTTACTTCAGTTATATCTACAAATGATCGATAAGTGCCCTTAAAAAGATTTTCTTGTAGAAGAGAATTTAATGCAAAAATATTCTCATATCTCTGAATATTCTCTTACCACGCATGGTCTTTGTCATTAATTTCCTACGGCCATGTAGATAATACGCGCAATAAAACATCCTTTATCTACGAACACAAAACAATTCTGAGCAATAAATTACGTTTGAAAAAAAATTGTTTTAAGCGAATTTCCGTACCTGGTCAAAGGTCTGGTACCGATGTACCCAGATAAAAGAGAGCCTACTTTTGGTGAGTGTTCTAAAACGTGAATCCTTGAGGACCAGGGGCCTGGGCAGCCGGGGCGGGGGGTCCGGACCTGCTCTGAAATGCGGGGTTCAGCGACTCCGACTGCGAACCGGGCGGAGGGGTGGGGGCCGGAGGAAAGGTTTGAGGCTGCACATTGAACTCGGGAGGGATGGAAGGCTGAGATTGAAACTGTGATTGGGACTGGGGATTGAACTGAGAAGGGAATGAAGGTTGCGGTTGAGAAAGGGATTGAGACTGTGGGTTGAACTGAAACTGAGGTTGGGAATCGAACTGAGGTTGAGGATTGAACTGAGGTTGGGAATTAAACTGAGGTTGAGGATCGAACTGAGGCTGAGGATTGAACTGAGGTTGAGGATTGAACTGAGGTTGAGGATTGAACTGAGGTTGGGAATTGAACTGAGGTTGGGAATTGAACTGAGGTTGGGAATTGAACTGAGGTTGGGAATTGAACTGAGGTTGGGAATTGAACTGAGGTTGGGAATTGAACTGAGGTTGGGAATTGAACTGAGGTTGGGAATTGAACTGAGGTTGAGGATTAAACTGAGGTTGGGAATTAAACTGAGGCTGAGGATTGAACTGAGGCTGCGGTAGAGGCTGGGGCTGAGGCTGAGACTGGGGATTAAACTGGAACTGAGGTTGAGAGAAAGACGGCGCCTGGGGCTGAGGCTGAGGCTGTGGTGGCAGCTGTGGAGCACCGGCAAATGGAGGCTGGCCCAAGTGGGGGCCTGGCTGGGCAGGCGCCGCGGGCGCGGCGGGACCCAGGGCGGGCGCCCTGGGCAGGTGATCTCCCTCCACCTAGAAGGTTGAGTGATTCAGTTAATGACTGGCTGATTGTTTGATCGATTAGTTAGCTGGTGTTTTGGCTTGTTTACGGCTTTACGACACTCCTGGGTAATTAAAAAATTAATGAATTGATGGCCACGTTTCACTGAAAGCAAAATCTAACATGTTTATAAGCAACATATTTATTTAACTACAATCGAAAACTTTATTACATTTTCAAATAAAATTGTATTGAAACCTTGTTGTTACAGATCATATATTAAATTGGAAGGATACTATCTGTAAAAAAAACTCACACAAATACACTTATTGGAAGATATATTTTTTCAGACTGATATGTATTACACCAACAGAGAAAACAAGTAGAAAGTTGTTATAAAGCAAATTTGTTATCGTCTGTGTAGTTCGATCATCTTGATCACGATCCACAGCCTCTTCAAAAAGTTGCATTGTTTGTAGTTTTTTGTTTCTTGTTTGTTGTTTTTATTTATAAAAATCACGCGAGAAGTTGCAAGTAGAAAAACCATTTTTTTCTGTAATAGTGTATATTTGATTTTATCTCCACTTAATGAATTTGTTTGTACTTCTTCACAAGTGGTAGGAGGAAACGTGGCTATTCAACATTGCGAGTATTGCTGAACTCTCAACATGAAGGGTACGAACGGTTGAACATTAGGGGGCATGGATTTTCTTTTTCAATTGTAGATTCAATTGAGAATAAATAGGAGAAATATAGAATACAGAGGAAATGACTAATGGTATGGTTTATGGAACACATTTGAAAAAACGTTGAAAACTCATTGAACTTGAAATGAGTTTTCAACGTTTCCTATTCTATTCTAGGCAGATCCAGTAATTTGAAACAATGTCAAGGCAAGTGAATTTCATTTTCATGAGATTTTTCACGTTTTCAAATTGTTGCAGGGAAGAAATGCATGGTTGTTACCAAGAAATATATTATTAGAAATACATGCTGAAGTATGCAAAATCGCACATAGGACCAACATGTTACAACCCCCCCCCAAAAAAAAATTGTTCTACATCCCTTAAAACTCTTAAAAAACGTAAATCGTTGTACATGATATTTTTATTTTCTAGCAACTATTTTACCCCAAGTTAACACAAATTCTTCACAACTATTTCTCGTTTGTTTTCTTATTTTTTTTCTCCTTCTGTATTTTCGTTTTCTATATTCTAACACTTTATAGAGACTTACTATTTTGCTCCTTGCAAACGTCCTATTTCTACAGCAGCAGATAGTACCATTCTAAATTTCGATCAAGGGGCATTCTAGATCACCATTTTGCTTTGTTAGAAGTGTGTTAACAGAAAATCATCATCACCTTCATCATCATCGCGCCTAGATGGGTCAGTGGTTAGCTTACTGCCTCTGAACCCTCATTGCGCAAGTTGGATCCCGACTGATGTGTGTGGATTCTCAAAAGCGGAAAATCCCACAGGGCCCACGTCGTGCTTGTGGCGTGTAAAAGAACCCTGGAAGGTGCCCGTGAAAATGAAATCCCTCCGCCAATTTCCAGTCCTAACGAGATCTCACATACTTCCATCCAGCAAGCTCGGATTTAGCTTGGATAATTGAGACCGACATCTGGCGGACAAAGTACAAGTTACATCCAGATGCTTAAAGGCCCATTCACAATGCAAACGTAAACATAAGCATAGCGCATAGACATAAACATTAACATAAGTAATAAACTGAAGTATTCACAAAGTCTAACATAAACGTAAGCAAAATAAGTTTCTATTGGCTGTGAGACATTCTATTTTACTACTGGTTGGATGTGAGAATGGATTTAGAGGTATCGACTGTGTCCATGGCCCATGGTACATGGCGTTAGTTCGATATTGACTCCGATACTCGATTTTGAGTTAACGTTGGTTTGTTCATTTCTTATGTCTTACTTAAGCATAAGCACAGAAGCTTGCAAGCTTTTAAGTTAACGACTTACGGGTTATGCTTATGCGAACGCATTGTGAATGAGTCCGCTTATGGACGTAGTGCTAACGTTTATGTTAACGCCATGCTTATGCTTATGTTTGCGTTGTGAATGGGCCTTAAAGGGACTCCAGCGGGGCGCTCTTGCTCAAAGAAAAACCACTAGACCCACGCCAGGGTAGACCTCAAACGGAGTTTGTCCAGCAAGCTGACGTGTAGAAAAAAAATCATTTTTATTGTGACGTGAAGGTCTCACCATCCAACAGGGGAAGATCACAGTTACCTCCCGAAAAAAGCACATGCACTTACGGAACTAATGACCTTAGCTGAGAAGAATCAATTAATCAATCAAAGAGAATTTGGAGTCGAATTGTCGGGTGCGTAACTACGGCCAATGGCCGTGATCCCGCAGAATGAATCATGGAAGCGTAGTTACGAACCTGGAAGCCGTCCTTGCCTGCGGTGTACTTGAGCGTGATGGTCTTGCCGGTGGGGTCGACGTAGCTGTACTGGCCGCGCACGTTGCCCTGGCCGTCCACGCTCTCCAGGCGCTGCTGGCCGTCGTCCGTGCGGTAGTTGGTGGCGGACAGCGAGTTCTCCAGCGCCGCCTGCGACAGGAATTGGGACTTTTGGCACGGGGAAGCGGAGAGCAGTCGGCTGCGCCTTTGAGCCTCTGTGCGTGCGCCAATTCCAACTCGAAATGATGGTGGAGCCCGCTAATCAGACGGATTTAGTGGGAGACTTATATCGCGTACTAATCGATCACTCAGTCATGCTATATCGAATTCGTTTCCAACACTGGCAGCAGAGAAAGAGTTTCTGATTTAGTGAATATATATTATATAATATTAAATGAAAATAACTAATAACTATAGACCGGAAGTTCAGGTATTTATTTTACCTAAAGTAGGCATGCAAAAAGGTATTTACTTTTACTAAAATTGGCTTTAAAAAGAGGCATTTGTTCTAGCTAATGTAGGGGTGTATGCAATATATATTATATCGTATATTCCCATGATACAACATCAATTTGGTTTCACTAATCTGTATACATAATTATCTATATAAATATTATTAGTATAGCCGGGAAGTTTGGCAAAATGTCTTATTGTTGTTGTTTTCTATTTTACGACTTTTATCAAAACAAATCGCGTAATTGTACTTCTGGAGTTGTTTTAGTAGATTTTTATTTTGCCCTTTTTGCCTATTTTAGCTTTTGATGTCTATTTTTGTCATTTAGTCTTTTTTTGCCTTTTTCTGTCATTTACTCCATTATTTTGTTGTTGTTTTTTTTCGGCACCAATCTCGATTAAGCTGAATATATGCCTGCAGGCCTCGTAGGGCCAACCCCTCGTAGGGCGTGTTCTAAAAGTCATAGCTTCCTTGTCGTGTCCAACATGAGTGCAAATTATATCAAATTGGTAGCAATTACAGATAATTTTAGAACAAGCCATTTGAAACTAAGTTCAATTTGATAAGTAAAAATTCAATTTGATATGGCAATGTGATAACTAAAATGATATACTTGAAAAATTATTTTATCCCTTAAAATATTCCTCCAATCTGCTGTAGTCATCAGAATAGTCATAACTAATTTTTAAATATTAACATATTAGATATTATTGCAAAAAGTATTCGTTTTTACATACATTATTAATTACAATTTAAAAAAAAAAACAGATGCAGCATTTAATAGGGTCACTTCTCAAACAACCTTCAAATACGTATTATTTTAACGCAAGTTCAAATTTCCCGCTTGAAAAGTTGAATTTTTCTTGTTGGGCGGAATTGAGAGTATTTACAGCCATGTAATGGCGGATGTTTGTACGAAGCACCGGACAACCCTGCTCTACATTAGCTAGAATATATGCTGTTTTGTAACCAAAGTTTAGTAAAAATAAATTCCATCTGCCTATTTTAGCTAAAATAAATGCCTGAACTTCCGGGTTCTAGCTATTAGTCATATTTATTTTTTAATATAAAATTATAATATACGTGAAGTGATTGGCAGTTCAGTGGCAGTTGGCAGTTCTAGACGAACAAAGGGGAATTTGGGGGATATGGTATAATGGGAATTTCGCGCGCACTCTCTCTGGAATCCTCTTGACAAGAATCGATTGACACTTTAGCAGGATCCATCTATAATATTCGGGAAACTTCTATAAAAAAGGGGCGGATACACGAGGAAGAAAATAAAGGAAATTTGCATCTCTAAATTTTTTCAGTAACTATTAATTTTAACTTGTTACAAAACTTTCAAGCAAAAATATTATGAGATAATCATTAAAATGAATAAATCATATTGCAGCTTAAGCCTACGACATTTTACAAAATCTGCAATATGACACCTTCGACCAAAACATTTTGAATTCCCCCTCCCAAAATTTTTGTCTCTGGGTCCGCCCCTGAATAAAAAACGTGTTTTTGGAATTTTCAAGGAACTTATTCTATACTGTGATTTACTATACCGAGTTTCGCAGCGTAACACGAGTTTTAACTTGATTCATCAGATTGACAATATAATTTAATCTAATTTGTATTAACACAAAAATTGTTTTAAAAGTGTTTTAGACATTTCTTTTATTTAAGGGTGGGCGAGCCAGACAACAAGTATTTTGTATTTTGCATAAGTCTTTTTATTATGAACTTGAACTTGCGTAGCACAAATAAAACTATTTGTCTTAGAAATAACAGCTGTGTTTCCACGCTAAGCTAAATAATTATGTACTCTAATAATTGTCATTTGTAATTATTGTAACTTGAGAGTTATAATTAATATATTCCGCACACCTTTCTCATTTTTAATATGAATGGATTATTATTTAATGTATTAAGAACACGACAGTGCAAAATAATGATAAACCACAACTTTGAGTTTCCTAGTTAAGAAATCCACAACCCCCTCTAAGCAACCCTCTTTTAATTCAATGGTATAATTTTCATATATTTTTCCGATGGCTTAAAACACCCGTTTGAATTATCTTATATATTAAACGAGCTGAATCTTAAAACTGTATCAGCGTGGCTTTCAACTATTTCTCACTTCACATTTCATACGTTATTTCATGTTCGACAGTTACTTTTTCGACCCCGATACTGTATTTTTGGTATCAGTAATACAAAATTATCGATTAGTCAGTATCGATACCGACTCCATGGGAATCGAACCAAGGGTGTCGGTCCTTCAAGTTGTATTTGAATGTCCGCATACCTGTGAGTGCTCGGCGCCGGGGGCGCCGGCCGGGGGCGCGGGGGAGGGCCCCGCGGGGGAGGGGAAGCCCTGGAGCTGGCCGGGGAACTGCGCCAGCGCCACCGCTGCCATCGTGGCGAGGAGGCAGGCGCTTCTCGCCTGCAAGAGAAGACGAAGGACATGATGCCACCCGCCCGCGCCACGAAACTCAAACGCGGGCCCTTAGGCACGACCAGGCGAGCTGGCACTTCCATAGGCCGCTCCACACATTCGGCATTCGCCGAGCATCGAGCTACTGCTCGCCCAGTCCCGAACAGCTGATGTGATCGGCGAATGTTCGCTCCCTTTGATGTGTCCTAAAGACTGGCACGCGGTGGGTAGGGCGAATTCCGAACGTTGGGCGCCCGGCGAATCGCAAGCACCCCGTCCACACTACTCGGGATTCGCCGAATGCCGCATGTGCCTTAAGGTGGTCGCTCATAGCGCCAATAAGAGCGGACTGGCTTAGGTGGCTAAGGTCATCAATTGATATCACTGCAGTGCCTCTTAACGGGAGGCCCTAGGGTTCGAGTCCCTGGAGGTTCAACACGCTATAAAGCTAGTCAAATTCAGCCGCTATCTGGAGGAGTATTCTAGCGACTGACTGCTCTAATCGTAGTTTTCTGTGGTTTCTCCGATCAACACCAGGCGAATGCCGGAGCAGTACCTTTACTAAGGGGCCACGGACCGCGCCCGAACATTCGTTTCTCTTCCTTGTCCTGTCTTCATCCTTTATTTACACACACACGCGCCCTTACATGCCGGGAGACCAGTCGGGAGCTTAGGGTTTGTCCCGGCAGGGGTCGTGCCCCGCTGCTGGGAGATACTTGTTTGGAGGAAAGCCCGCGTGCCAGCGGGTAGGTTGCCGCCGGATCTCGCCATTCAGCGCGAGAAGATCATCTCCTCTCCCTGCGTTAAAGATGAGCAATTACACTTACACGACTAATACAGAAAATGACGCTCCCGGAATCAGTTATCAATCAACCACTAAGAGCGAGACACAACTCTTCGAATTGACAAGTTAACCGATGAAAATGTTCGCTTTCGCAGCGGTAAAGTAAATAAATCCGAAAAATGATTTCAGGAAATTTGTTTATTCAATTTCCTTAATTTAAACATTGAAAACTGTAGAAATCATAAATGAAATGCTAAGAATTGAGCGCCCCCTGGCAGAGGTACATGAATACTTTCCTACAAAACCTCTGTAGGTGGTGACGAACACTGGCTCCCCCATTGTCAATTCGTCCCCTTTGGCGTGACGACCACAGCGCCAAGTATTAGGCGCGCCATGTATTAGACGCTCTAGAAAACAGCGCCCCAAAAGCGGTGCACGCTCCGCAGTCCACGCTTCGCTGCATGCGAATTCCCTATAATGGCAGTGGGCCATTACAAATCTACATTTTGCTGGAGAGGCAATAGCAACCTAAACATGACTCGTCTAAGCAAGCCGCCATTCTACAGATTTGAGGACCGAGCCAACACGGCTGATAGTTGTAAGTGCTGCGCTTTTAAATTTAACCGAACTGTTCATCTTTTTTATATCTAAAAATTGTTAATATGTAATTTTTGTGGAAAAAACATTGACAATGTCCAATTATTTTATTTAGCCCAGTCAAATTAGGCCGAAAAATGGCGATAGAAAAAAATTACTGAAAGAAAAAAGGAAAGGATTCCCGAAGGAAAAAAGAATTGTGTAGACTGCCAACATACAAATTATAAAACAATACAAATGGAATAATCAAGTTTACCGTGAACATTGAGGGGCAATTAAAACTGAAAGTGTCAATGACGAACGACATTAACGTCAATGTTTGGCGATGGTATCCAATGATTAATGAATTGGGGGTACCCCAACATTCCTAACATCACTAAAGGCTTCGACTGTTTTGCAATGAGTTATGCTGTTTTCCTAATGACTGTATCGGGACATTTGTATTTATATTGTTTTAAGTAATTTGTGTTGACAGTGTACACAATTCTTTACCAAATATTTGTACTCGATCCTTATCAAATAAACTATGGATTATCAGTTTTCGTACGCGAGGTAATCTCGGACCCCAATGACCATATTTCTGTTTTTTGCGCAAAATATTCAAATACATATTGTTGATAAATGTTGAATAAATATAAAATTACTTCCGTGTACTGAACTTATCAAAGCATTTCTATAAAGGAGATAACTAGGGCCTTGTCGTAAACAAAAACAAGAAATTTTGAAGCCTATAACTCTAAAATAGTAAATTTTACAAAGAAACTTAAAAAACACTTTTTTGTAAGAAATTGTATCTATTTTGAGTTTATATAGAATATAATTTTCTGTGGGATTGTTAGTTATGGAGATATTTGCAAAAAAACTTCGAAAAAGCACCTTAAACGGTCGCACCACACTTCAGGATTTTTAGTATGTTATGCAATAGGTACCAACAAACAATCATGCCGAGTTTCAAAACTTCAGGAATTTTCACTCGATTTGTCTAATTTGACTGGGCTAATTATAAGTAGAAAACACGACAAATATATTTAATAGTAATTGTTTTAATTTAATACATTTATTTAATCTCCATTTACAGAAATGGCGAATAGTAAAGATAAAATTGTTATTTGCGTTGTAGAAAAATTGAATTTATTAAAAATATATTTTATATTAAGAAATAGGTATGTTTACATTAACTTCTTCAGAATTATTAGATAAATAGTATAATATTACCTTGAAGATTTCAAACATTTAAGACATGCAAGGCAAGAATTATTAAACAACCGTTTTAATTATTCTTACTCTATCGAAAGCCTTTATCTATTTAGGTTGAACTATCGGATTTGAATATCACAGTTTTAAATGAAATCGAAGTGAATAAAAATAAAATTAACATAGAAGCATGCAACTGTTTTTCATTATTTGCTAGTAGATTTTTAGAACTTTTATCTATGAGTATGACCCCTTCTTGTGACGATAACTTCCGTCGCTAGAAGGTTTTGTAAGGGTAAATGAAATGAAATGAGTGTATCAACAGAGCATGGTTTACCCATAGCTGGCAAACAGCTCCTTTTCCAGAAGTAACGATGTCAACGAGTTGCATGCGTGCAGAGGGTTCTGTCAGGAGGAGGAATCGAGAAAATTTCCTCATCAAATAAACAGTAAATTTTAGGAAAACAACAAAAAACAACAAAATAACTACTTGAAAGCATCAGGTGTTTGCAATGACGAGTTTCATGAAATTATGTGGTATGAACGTAAATGAAGTTTGCATATTTTTTTACTATGGATCTCTGTAACTTAAATCTTAAAGAGCAAATTGAAAATTGATTTATTGCATCTAATTATGCTTAAGCAGCCAAATTTCGAGTGTATTGGGAAAGTAAGGGAGACGAAGAAATGTCTAAATATCACTAAATTCGAGTTATTGAGGTTCTGATTGGGGGGAGAGAGACGATTGTAAAAATTTCACTTTTCAAAAAAGTTCCTTCTCCTGACTACTATCGTAGATCCGACTCTGATACACGATATTATCGATGTCAGTTCAATTCTATGTTCTATGACATGTTGACCTCATTTCCGCCGGTATGCCGGTTCTGAGGGGAAGCTGAGGTACACCCCTCTCCTTCGGTGTTACTGCTTTGCTGTAATAGTTTCTAAGTGCGTACATTTGACGCACGTATTGACTTCTATTCAGCTTTCTTGTGTAAACTTACCCTGCTTCTTTCTTCTGGTTTTATTAAAATTTGACAGTATTGGTCAATAAGGATAATTGGTAGCTACACCGTACGCAATTTCACAACAAAATTCTTAGTAGCAAGAAATCCACAGTAGAAATTCTGCACGTGTCCAATCCCAACGAAACTGATTTTGGATTCACAGGTGTCATTCAGTAAATAAATAATTACCATTTATAATTTTCAAAAGTACGAACTTAAAATGATAGTATGGAAATGTAAAATAAATGATAATATTAAATTTTAAAGTTATAATGTCAAATGGAATTTTAACATTTCTGAAAAATGATGACCTTCTTAATTTGCAAAATGAAAACATTATTTTAACATTTCTAATTTCGAAAATAGGTTTCAAGTTATTGATTATATAATTTCGTTAAATACACAAGGGAACTCGTTGGTATAAGAAAAACAAGAAGTTTGGAAATAATCCAACAAACGTGAAGAAACCGGTCATTTACACTCACAGACCAATAAACATATTTTCTTCAAATCACATCTTCTACAAAAGGTGTCCTTAAACCTTTTATCCGTAAACTTCTTTTTCAGTCAAAATATCCGTATAGTTGTCTCGCACTTTTAGAATAGTTCTACGAATACACTCAAATTACACCTTAGCCTCCCGCATCTACTCTGAAAGTTTCAGAAAGCACTGAAGCTATCAAATATCAATATATCTATTTAACACTATTGTGAAAATATTACGATATTTTTTCAACTTTACCAGAATCTGCATTGTCTCGGAGCAAGAAGTTTCCTTGTTACCGCACTTGTCAAACAACTTTACCGACCGTGCCACCCACAGTATTTATATCCGCCTGGGATAGAAAGGCTAAATCGAGGCAGCGTGAAAAAGGAGCGGAATTTTATGAACAGGAACCCTCTAAATGCTCAATGCCAAACTGGACAACGAATCAGAGGTGCGGCACGTGGTCTAGAAAGTAGCTTGCGCGATTTAGCGGCGATTGATCAAAATGTTATATCCGTTTCGCGTTTCCACATTTAAATGAATGTCTATAAGTAGTAACTGAACGAATTCGAAAAAGATAAAGAGATAATATGGAAGTTCAAATGATTGGGGGAATTGTGTGTTGAATCAGCGTGGTCATGATGAGAGGGTGGAGTGGGAGGGGTAGGGTGAATGGCGCCAACCAAGGACAAAGGGGCGGGACACGCCTGGTGGGAAGGTCACGTAGAACTGCCCACATGAACATTGAGTTAACACGTCGCTGTAACAGCAGGATTTCCCACATGCGGTTGATTTTGTATTCCAAGCAAGTAATACTCTCATTGAAAGCATAGTTCCCATAAATTCAGTTTCATGACTTTTTCTATGTTAGTTATCATCTTCATTTTATTTTGGGTAGGATTGTCATGCTAAGATAACGGGTGCCGATATTGGCCGAGAGATGTTAGGGGAGCCGTTGATCAGGCATTTTATTCAAACCTATTGCGATTGATGACGGAATTGTAATAATGGGTGAGTTATTACGATACTGTAGTGAATTACAAACAAACAGAATCTGAATAATCCCGATATCTCTTTCTTCGAACTCTTCTGTTCATCTCCCAACTCCACTATTATGGATTGACTTATATTTGAACTACGATCCCAAAGACGAAAGTATTATTTCTGTACTAAAGATCTCAGTACAATTGATACAATGGCATGGATACTTAGAAATTACAATCCGAAATTTCGCCTAAAAGAATGCTGTAATTATGCGTTATTTTATTGAGATATGTCTTCTTTAAATTTCGCGCGAATAACGAGACAAATGAATCACGTGACTTGAAGTCAGGTGAACCGAAGCGGAGCTCTGGAGATTCGCGGCGGGATCATGTGGTGCTCAGGGCGATTGACATAGATCGTTTTTATTCTATACATTTTTGGTACAAACGTTTATGAAAAATGATTAAGGCAATATTGGTTTTTAATAACCATGGGAAACCAAGAATGTCAAAATTCTACCAGTACTTTGTAAGTTGATATAAATGGGTTAGAAGATAAAAGTAATGTTTATGGTTTGAGCCTTGCTTTCATTAAAATAATGTTCAGGTTTATTTGGGCTCATCTTTCAGTTGCACCTTAAAATTCATTTTATTCTGTCCGAGTTTTTAGTTAGGATCTCCAACATTAAATTAATTTGGTCTTTAAATACTGCTTCTAAATTACAGAATGAAGACATGCAACAACAGATTATTAAAGAGACTTTTCAACTTGTGTCCAAGAGAGATGACAATGTTTGCAATTTTTTGGAAGGCGGAAGGTTTGTTCATGTTCCATTACATGTTGCACTTTTTTTCCCAAAAAATGGAAGTGTGGCCTTTGTAACTAATCCTCTTGTTTCAGTTTGATTGGTGGTTCAGATTACAAGTTAATATATAGACATTATGCTACACTCTATTTTGTGTTTTGTGTCGACTCTTCAGAATCTGAGCTTGGCATTCTAGATCTTATTCAAGTTTTTGTTGAAACTCTTGATAAATGTTTTGAAAATGTCTGTGAACTTGATCTCATCTTTCACGTTGATAAGGTAATTCATGGTCTATCCTGAATCATTTTGTGAAATGTCTTATAAAAGTATTCATGCAGTTTGTGACTACAACAGGTTCACTATATTCTAAATGAACTTGTTATGGGAGGAATGGTATTGGAAACTAACATGACAGAAATCCTCACTAGAATCGAAGATCAAAATAAATTAGAGAAACAAGAGGTATGTGTTAAAGAAATTTTAATTTTCAAACTAAAATTATGCGGAAGGTTTTTCTTAACAATTAAGAGTTGTTCGACTTGAATCGCATTTTACATAATTTTTGTAATTTATTTTTCTTTGATGGACTGGTATTTACAGTCTGATTAAAATTAGTTTGACATTTAAAAACCTGTGCTGGAACAGGTGTGACGTCAGACACTTGTGCACCACAGTTTGTCGTTTTGTAAAAGTGTCAATGACATACTTATTTTAATTGGAGAATGAATGAGTTATTTTTTAATAATGTGCAGGATTCATTAAGTGCAGTAAACTGAATACAGGCATTAAAAGTTGCATATTTATTCTTAAATACATGAAATGTAAAGAACATTTTTGCATTTTAAAATAATTTCAAACTAAAATATTCGTAAATATTAAATTAATAATTATTGAACTTACTGACATTTGTTTGATACCCATTCCGATTCTTATTTATTCTCATATTTAAATACATGCGGTTTGTGCATTGTATTTTTAAACAAGGCATAATGATTTCCCTAACTATTAAAGAATTGCATCTGTGTGTTTTCAAGATTTGTGAATGGCATGGCTTTCTAATGTTTTTATTGTATGGTTCTCAACACTCAAGATATGATAATGTGTTCTATCTTACATCTGATTGAGGCAATCAAATTTTAAGTTCGTTGTATTTCTTCAGTGAAATCTTGCTTGTTATAATTTATTGTTTTTGCTCAAATTGGAGAATTCACTATACTCTGTGTTGGTGATGTTTGTTGCTGTTGCACAATTTTTTTTTTTTTGTTTTTTGGTTCTGGATTTGTGATGATTGTATATTGTTTCATAGCTTGTGAACGTATGCTCAGACATTCTTCCCATATTTGAAATTGTGTTTGTCCTTGCATCTTTGCTTTTTTTCATTTCTTTTGCGTTGTATAGATAATAGTGTATGCATTGGGTGTGTCAATAATTGTTTTGCATTATTGTATTATCTGACACTGGGATTGCAAATTACAATTATTTATTGGAAATAAGTCTGACAATGTTCTGTGTTCTAAGTTTTGCCAGTTTTGGAGAGTTTGTAATGTAGTTTTTATGCTGCCACTTATTGAGATCTTGCCTTGAATTCACTCTTGACAAGAAATAATGTTTAATATTATTGCTTGTTTAATGGTGGTTGCAGTCATTTAAAGGTTTTTACATGCTTACCTAGTTCATATTGAACTAATGGTCAAGTTTAAAATTAAATTGTACATAAAGTTCTTTGCAAAGAACTGGTAACTAATAACTGGTAATGAATGGGTTTGGACGATTTCTCTTGTGAATACAGTAACAACATTGCTTCAAATTTACTAGTAATGTTTAGAGTTTGTATGAAGAAGTATGAAGTATAAGATTTTCAATTTTCCAATTCAATGAAATGTGTGAATCAGGAATAGGGACTTTTCTCTGTGAAGCCTCTAATTAATACAATGAAACATAATTTATTACTATTAAAGAAACAGAATTTGTAACATTTTAAAACATAGTGTAAGAACATATAATACTAGCTATTTTAAATTCTACAAATTACAAGTTCTTTAGTATTCCTGGTCACAGTGCAGATATGGAAAGTTTTTAATGTTAAAAACTTTAATGAAAAGGAAGTTAGTTAAAAATTTAAATGAAGGAGCCTAGAGAAAGGTTCGCTCTAAAGACATACTTATTAATTGTAAACAAACAAAAAGAACACACTTCAATAATTTGCTTTAAAATTTTCTGCCTTAAGTTTTTTCGTATCTCATGAAGAATAATGCTGATTAACCCGTAACTTCAGGCATTGAACTCTGTTACAGGCATGTGGTCAGAGAGAGATTGGTGTAAATCAATTAATTCTTTTCAAAAATTGAACAATTAAATATTGTTAAAGGGACTATTTCTATTAGATAAGTTATTTCTTTATTTAATGCAATAGAAAAAAGATTCTATTAAGGCTTTTTGCATCGCAAAATAGCTCAAATTTAAACAATTGCAGTTTCAGCTTTGTTATGATACATTATCTTACTCTTATTTCAATTCTAAATAAGGCATTGATTTAAAACACCACCTTTTTTTTTACGTAATTAAATACACAACAGATGCTGAGAAATAAAATGAACTGAAAACAAAAATATGTTTGTCGAAAATGGGGGTGTCTAGCATAGGGCTAATTGATACCATTAACACAAACATGCAGTCTATGAGACTGCTTCAAAAGTTCTGAGTGTTACGATCCTCTCCAGTGGAATTTAAACAGGAAACTGGTAGTCGTGACTGTTCAGAAGTGATGAGAAATGAAGATAGCGAGAACAACAGTATTGCCACACAGCAGGAAATGGTAGAAATATAACCTTGAAAATTTGTTTTCCCTGGCCGTATGCT
Organism: Gryllus longicercus; assembly: GCA_038098605.1. Classification (NCBI taxonomy): domain Eukaryota; kingdom Metazoa; phylum Arthropoda; class Insecta; order Orthoptera; family Gryllidae; genus Gryllus; species Gryllus longicercus. The sequence continues at coordinate 2,265,119 of JAZDUA010000232.1, read as the reverse complement.
TGTAGTTACTGGTTAATAACATTTTGCATAAGCATTTTGTGAAGTAATTCTGAAATTATCATCGTTAACTTGGGATTCTAGAAAGTTATAAAACTTTTTTCTGTTTGCCTTAAAAAGTATTTCAAACTTGCTTAAAGTTTGAGTGTGGTTTAATAATAGCATTTTTTTAAACCTCTGTATTTGGTTTGATTTGTTGAGCAGGTGAATAATATAAACACTGAATGAGACATCTATTCAGTAGCCAGTGAATTAGGAATTTTTAGTTTTTCATATGGAAGTATCATCATGTACATCATGTACACAGTATATTGAAACATTTTTATATCATAGTTACAAGCAATAATTTACTTTGTGAGTTAATTAAAGGTGACAATGACATTTATATAAATTGTTGAAGTAACTTGTCTTGCCCCGAAATGTGCAACATAATGTAATATTCTATCAAATTATCCATTTTGTTTGTTCGCACAAGTTGAACATTGTATTGTGAAACTGAACACATCCATCAAACATTTTTCAATGATGATGAACAATGCTGAAATTCAGAATACTTGCAGAACCTTGTAAAGATATCTTAATGAATTTGGTTATGGGACAATTGTTGTCCATTAGAGAAACCTAAACTCTCACCAGCAAAGAAGAAGAAGTAACTTTTGACTTAAATCGTGAACAAGGCAAAATATTCTCATTTAGGTATATAGATATAATAGATTCCTTTATGGTCTTAAAAATGATAATTTTTAATATTGCATACTCCTGTACTCACAAGTGACTTTCCAATGTTTGCCATAAAAATGTTCATTTAGAAGAGGATTTTATTTGACAGTATCACTTCCTTTATGTGTTGAAATGTGGGGTTGCTGACAATTACAATTTGCAAGGCCTTCATCATGAATTTTTTATTTTTCTTCCTCCTTACTGAAGAAAATTCTCACAAATTATGTGTTTGTGCCCCTGGGCACAATATCTTCAAAAAGACCCAGGCAAGTTACAGATTATAAACTGGATACTATAGAAATCACAATACCTTGAAGTAAGAGACAACCATAGACAATGTCTATCAGGAAATGAAAGTTATTTCTTGCTGGACAGATCTTTACACCACTTTGTCAAGAATTGAATGAATGTTATAATTGCAATGTTAAAGCTCAATATGGAATGAAAACTCAGAAACAAACTCAGTTGAGATTTTTCAAAAACTATTATGTTACTAGCTATCACTACTCTACAGTAGTTTATGACAAGATTGTTTAAAGAATGGATAACATGGCAAAGAAGTTATCCAAATTGCTCAGCAAGCCTCTGAATGCATAGGGCAGTGAATATAAGCCCCTATGTGTGCTAAAAGATGGCCAACAAAGTATGTAAATTATTGAGTGTTCAAATATCTGTGTATCTTCACCTAGGGAGTACATGACCTTGACGGTGGTGGTGGTGGTGCTTGAGTATCCCTGTGATCCTGAGAGCTATGCCAGCAGTAGCGTAGCTACAGGTAGGGCCTCCCTTGCCGGACTGGTCAAAGGGGAGGGGTCAGACAAAGAAGTACTGTAGGAGAGGACGGGGGCACAAGAAGTGAACATCCGGTACAATGCGCTTAAGAGGATCTCAAAATGATGAAGATTTAGGCAGAAATCTTAGCCTACATTTCTACCAAGAGATGAAGGGTGCGGGTATGATCTTGTCAACGGAGCAAGGAAATTCCAAAAGAGATTTGGACAGGAGTAGCTCAAAAGCTCAGTGAAACATCCTCATAGGGGAGTCAACCCTAAAAAAAAGTCCTGGTCCTCCTAGTAGAGGGTTGGGATGATGGGCCAGTGCCTCGTCGTCCATTTAAAAACTACGAAATGCTAAAAGGCCTAATCATGAGAAAATGAACGGAAATCGGAGACAAACTAGGCAAAGGAAATGGATAATGAATATTGGAGCATGGAATACTCAAGGTTTGGAAAATAAGATACAGGAGGTAATAAAGGAACTTCAAGATTTAAATATGGATATTGCAAGTTTAAGTGAGACAAAGAAAAAGGCCTCAGGTATTGAAGAGATTGGATCCTATGTTCATAGGAGAACCAAAAGATCAGAGGGGTAGTAAAGGAACTTCCATAGTCATAAAAAATAAATTCAGAAACCATATTAAAAGTTGGGAAGGCATAGACGTGAGGCTGATTAAAGTAAATTTGGAAAATTTTAGATGCAAATTGACTATTATTGAAGTGTGTGCGATGAATGAAGATATTAATATTTTATAAGAATTTTACTCAAAAATAGATGGAATAATCAGTGAATGTGGGACAACATAATATAGAGCTTTGCCAGCAGCTTGCCTCTCAATACAAATAGAGAACTTATCTAATTGGGTGATTTTTAATGCTAGAGTGGGAAAATCTGAGAGCCCAAAAGTCATTGGACAGCATTGGAAAATTCAAATGAAGAAGATTGATTCAACTATGTGAACAGCATGAACTTGTATTTAGAAATGGCCACTTCCAACATAAAGATAAGCATATGTTCACTTGAAAAGATAAGGTAAGAGGAAGGAGATCTGTGATTGATTATGTAATCACTAGACACTATTTAACTGGTAAAGTAATAGACGTTAGGATACACAGAGGTCCAGAATGTAGATCCAATCATTATCTAGTTAATGCCAAAATTATGTTTCCACCCAATAAACAAAAAGAAACAGAGATCAGAGAACAAAAGAAAGACAAAAATGGAAAATGGAAATGAAAAATGGAAAGACAAAAATGGTAGGAAGTATAATATAGTGGGTCTATCACATCCAAGTATAAGATATTTATTTCCAAACAGATTAGATAATTTACTGAATGAAAACATAGTTGGATCAAATAAGGAGATATTTGAACACCTCAAAGATAGTCCGCATTAATAGAAGATGGATACAAGAAGTATGAAGAAGAAAAACAAAGTGGTTTTAGGGCGTGTCTGTCCTAGGTGATGCAAAAGAAGTGGCAAACAGGGAGAGAACTTCACATGGTCTTCCTTGATATATCAAAGGCATATGGTAGTGTGCCAGTCATAAAGTTGTGGGAAGTTATGAACAAAAGTAATGTAAATAAAATCTTAATAAATGCGGTGAAGGAATTGTATATAAAATATCATATCAATATAATATCAAAAGGAAAAAGTGAAACTTGGAAAACAGATGGCCCAAACATTTCCTATATCAAAAGGACTACAGCAAGGATGCTGTATGTCACCTTCCCTCTTTTAAATGTATGTTAATGCGGTGCTACAGGTGTGGAAAAGAAAATGTGCTGGGATGGGAATACCACTTGATGATAACACAACCGTCTATGCCTTACAGTTCACTGATGATCAAGTGCTGATGGCGCAAGAACAGGAAGATTTTGAATGTATGACTAAGAAGATAAATGAAGATTATAAGAGATGGGGACTAAGCCTCAACCTAAAAGAAACAGTATACTGGACTCCAGGCAGTACACATGTCGTATTGAGTATGGAAACTGGAGAAATAATAAGAACAGAGTACATAAAGTACTTGGGAACAGCAATAGGAAAACAGGGGTTTTATGGAAAAGAATGTGAAACCTGACTTATTAAAGAAAGAAAAATTTTAGGAGGCCTGAATCCAGTGATCTGGGATCCAAATAGCAAGAAAACGAAAATTAGAATATATAAATGTATAATTGAAAGTGTTACATTGTATGGGGCAGAAATATGGCAGCTTCCAGAACAATAGAAAAGAAAATTGAGAGCCCTGGAAATCGATTCCCTCAGAAGAGCTGCAGCAACATCTAGAAGGGAAATAATTAGAAATGAACAGGTTAAGGATATAATAAATCTGCAGTTCATTACTAAATCAGCTTCAGCTGTATGAAGAAAAAAAAAGAAATAGAAAATTGCGAAATCATTGGCCACACACTGTAATTTGATAATATTTGCTCTGAGACAGTATGCAAATTAATACATTTTGTTTAGAAATGAAACATATCTATGATATTCTAAATATTGTGTAATTTCATGTAATTGGTTTTTTGTAATTTTAGAATAAGCAAAAAAAGGAAACTGCATTACAATTTCAAAACATTTCATTTATTTCTAAGTTTGAAAAATAATGTATTGAAGACTGCAACCATCAGTTCCTTATTTTGAATATTGTTTTATTTGTTAATATTTTTGGGCAGGCCCGTAGCCAGCAGATTAAGGACAATCAGGGAAGGAAAAAAAAAGCAAAAATTACCCTGTCTTTATTTAACTTAATCCGTATTTGCCATTCCAGCTTGTAAATGGATTGAGAATTAATTTCTTACAGAAATTAATGCAGTTATGTTGTTGGAAAATACTCTGTTTTAATAAATATATTTATATTATAAGGTATGTTTAGTGATTTTTAATTGTCTTCTACCTTATTTCATTTACTTACGAGCTTGAAAAATGGATTTAATTTGATAATTTGCTATTATATTTTGCTCAAAGCAGTGTTAAGTTGTTAACATCAGTTGTTGCGTTTTTAATTAATGACAGGAATTATTATTATTTTGATTAGTACTATTGTTAATTTATTATTATTATTATTATTATTATTATTATTATTATTATTATTATTATTGATGCTATTAGTATCAACCTGGTGTACACAATTATGTGCATTCTAAGCAATATTGTTATTGTCACACTGAATAAACATTGCTTAAAATTTTAACAGAAATGCTTAAGAAAAAGAATTGTGTAATTAATAATGATACTCAGTCTTCCTGAGAAAAACAACATATAACTGCAACCAATTAACATTAAAATAGTTGAAAATAAATGAAAGACTATTAAATGATATCTTTAGATAATGGTAAACAAGAATAATAGTGTATTTTGGTTGTGCATTTTTATATGTTCCTTTAATGGTCAGTATTTAAAACTACAGTGCACTATAATACTATCATTGCCATAATTACAAAGTATTGTAGATTGAATATTTACTGAACTACATATTCAGATCCAATGCAGGAATTACTAAACAGTGTAATTTGTTTGATCATTTATGTAATGGAATGTTTGAGCATAGGTTCATTTATAGTATATAAATGAATATATGTATAGTATTTAAAGTATATAAATGAATATCATTATTCATATCATTAAAGTTATATTGTTGTTTTTTGTTTTTAATTGTGTTATTGTAAATTTTCATCGTTTTCTACTCCCCATTATTGTATAAAATTTTTGGTGTACGTTTTTAACTAGTTATCATGCTAAGTTTCAGGAATTAAAAGTTTCTTTAAACCTTTAAATTTATTTATTGTAGCCTCTGACTCTATTACTAACCTTGTGTTACTCTACTTCGTTTTCAAGTCTTGTGCTTACATAAGGTACCAATTTTAATTAATTTGTTTCTCTATTCTTTTCTTTGTTGTTCATTTCTGTGTTCATTATAAAACCAACAGTTCCTTATTTATTATTAGTGAACAGATTTTTAAAATTTATTTTCAATTTAAATTAAATTTTCATTTCAGTAAAATAAATGTGTAGGTAACTTTATTATGCATATTTATACTTATTAGTTCAAATAGAACTTTGATATGTTCTTGCTTTCATACTCCATGTCCCTATTGCCTTGTACTTCATGATTTTGGCCAATGTTTGATTTGAATAGGTGAACAAGTTAGTTTTGTACAGTCTGCAGGATCTTCAAAAGTATAGGGAATTTTTCAAACTTGATACTTCCTCTATGAACATTATATGTGGTAAGATTTTTAACTTTGTTCTAAGATCTAAAGGAAATCACAGGGCCAAATTGGCCAAATTCTGGATGGCAGCGGAAATGTGACATATCTTCAGTTACACAGTCTGGCTACGGGCCTACAAAAATGTGTTTCCTGTCGATCCTTGTTGTGTGTCTGTGCTGCTCATCATATCTTGCAGGGACCACTGGAATCGCTGTCACTCCATATGTCAACATCCAGCAGACTCCCACGCCAGAGTCGAATGAGGCGCCTGTTCCCCCAATGACAACCACTGAGAATCCTTGTCTCTAACACCAGAACATAGTCGAAGTCAGAACTGCTGATGTGTGATTCCTCAGAAGTATCATATCATGATGTGTGACCTTGCTTGCAGATGTGCTTTTAAAGTGATGTAACAGGGTATGAGAATGTGTATTTGAATGTGAATGCGAGTGTGGGTGAGATCCGTAGGACATAGGCAATATTTGGCATAAGTGTAATTCATGTTGTTTGTGGCTACTAAATGCAATTGTGTTGCTTGTAAAATAACACTGCTAGTATTTTTTTAAACATTTATATTTAAAAAAAATTCACTCTAAAAATTTTTATAGGTAAAACCATATTTTGTTTAAACAAAGTTATGCCGTCAAAGTTTTTCAGCTTTTAAAATCAAAGCAAATTAACCAAGAGCTTATAAAATTTAACAAGTAACTCAGCATTTTTAAACTTGAAAGCATTCCATGAACTCACCATAATTAGTCAATGTTCTATGAATATGTTGTGAAAATTTAAGTGATGTTGTAGTGTATTAATCTGGTAATTGTGTTAGTAGTTCTAGTCATTGTAATGATATTAGAGTTTGTATTTTGTGGATGTGCATTTGTTAATGTGCTCTTAGTAATTATTTATTAGTAAAGAAACATAAAATTTAAAGAATCATGTGAACACACATGGATCTCAGTTGTGATTAAGGCAGAGATTTTTATTTATGTATGCCAGCAAACTTCTGCTTACAAAAGTAACTTCATATACAGCATATTTTGTTTGCTGTTTGAATGTATTTGATGAGATTATATTAATCAATTTTACATTTTGCAATATTTCAGGCATTTTCTTTTATACATAAAACATTTACGGTACATTTAAATAAGAATTAATAAAATGTGCTAAAAAATAGATTTTACTATTGTGCTGCAGTTCCAAAACATTTCGCAATTTACAAGGTAGTAAAGAGTTGCCGAAACAGTTAAAAAAATAAAAATTATGGTTATTCAACATCAACTTCAATCATTTTTCAAGGATTAAATGTTACGAATTTAATACGTTTATCTATGCATTTTTATGCTAACTCAGTATGCATTTTTTGTGCTTGTTAAGTTTACGTGCATAGACTATATTTTTATTTTAACCACTATCTTTAATGTCTTAATAGTCCCATTCACAAAAAAAGAATTCTTATTTTATCAAAGTAGACCTCAAAAATAGTTTGAAAATTTCATTGAATTTCTAGTAATTTGTAATATGAAAGTCTTAACTACTATACATTTTGATGAAGTCCCTTTTCCTTAAGGATCGTTATTTCAGAATTGCTTGCAAAAGTACATTTCCAACTTAAGTTTCTGATCACATTCATGCTACATTTGTATGACTGAATTGGAATATATTTTAATACATCATGGTGTAAGAAAGCTATTTATTCATGATTGCCATTCCACAAAAGAAGATTATATGAAATGGATGAATTCATGTCACAATGTGTCTTGGCTATAGTGTAGGTTAAGTGAATTTGTGAGAATGTAAATGAAACGGGCATTTTGGTCACTCCTAAAATAATGGTGTCGAGGGGCAACTAGAACATTATTATATACAACATGATTCAATTATCTTAAACTAATAAGAAAAAGGATCAATTTTTGCTATTATTTATAGTTAATAATTTATAATTACTTGAAGTTCATTAGTTTTGTTAATAAGCATGTGTAGTTTTTTTTATTAGTAAAGAATAATAGGCCGAAAACATTTTGTGGAAATAGGGAAATCCTTTGGAGAACACTCTAGATATTTGCAGTGACTGCACAGCGTTAACTTGGGCAGTGGCGTGAAACAAACAAACGAAAATGAATCGGGACATCTTATTTACATGATTGGATAAATGTGAAAAAATTAGACATTGTAAGAGACCATCCAGTTCACAACTCCAACTTGTGTTGCCAAGACAAACATATTATTGTTGTTAATTATGCTGTGGTGGAAGGAGGAAAATTTACCTACTGTAAAGTCCAAAGATATGAAGACTAAATGTATTCTGAGTTATTGTGGCCTGAACTAAGATCTTTTTATAAAATATTAAAATTATGAAAATTATGAAAAATTATTAAAATAATGAAAATATTAAATAATTTGTAGAATTACTTGAAAGAATCTCTAGCAGAAACAAGGTTTGTGATTTAAGCATACTAAATTAATTAAATAGCTAATTAAATCCTTCAATCATTTTAATCAAATTTCTTCTGAAAATATTAACTGGTCTGAAAATGGTGTTAACCATTTAATTCTTGAAAATTGTAAAAATTTGCCAATGATTATTCAATGACTTATATTTAAAAAATTAAATGAAACTTCATTCTGAATTAATAAGTTTCATCATATAGATCTTATGTGTGAGCGAAGTATAGTGAAGGGCCTGATCACAACTGACTGTTATTAAGTTGTTAAATATGTTAGACACGTAATTAGATTTTATATAGAATGGACTCTAGAATTTTCTCTTTCTTGTGCTTTTCTTATGATGCTGATTTGAAAGAACATGCATCATGTCTTTACAGTCATTCTTACTTTTTCTCTGGTATTGGTAAAACAAACATACAGATGTAAGTTAATGACAAATTACATGTTATTCCTATTCTCCAAAAATTTTGAGTTCAGCTGAGAAAGCAATACAATTAATACTCTTAATGTGCCTAACTTTTTATAATGTATAGTTGCATAACTTGTATGTTGAGAATTACTTTCTGAAAACATAAGCAGCAATTTAGTATCGAGGATGGGATAGGATTTTTTAATTAAATCATGTGTAATATGAAGACAATCAGAATACTCAACTTGACCACAATATTTTTCATTCCAAATTCATAGCCCTCTGATCTGTAAAACGGTTTTTAAATTAATGTACTTAACTATAAAATGTGGTATAGATGTGTTAATTGTCCATTTCAAAATGTGTCAAGGGTCAGGCTTTGATATCAAATATTTGTTTTTACTTGATGCGTAAACTTTGTCACTCTGTGGTAAAACATAACTCCGACAAAAGTAGAAAAAATAGCCAGTAAATTATCCTTTTTATTTTATTTTATAATTTTTTGCATTTCATTTATTTTTTCACTATGACTATTTTCATCTACAATCAAAATCCATGATCATTCATTTGTCAACATAATCTTAATGTTCTCATTTTAACTTTTATTTTAATCTTACCTTTCTCCTTCATATATCAGTATACCTTTTTTCTTTTCAAAAGTTGTTGTTTTTTAATAATTGTGCATTTTTAATGAAGTTTGCTATTATTATTGTTGTGTTCAAGAAAATATTAAAAAAGATATGCATTTAGTACTATTATCAAAATTAATGCAAACAGCTTTGCTTGCAGTTGTAAGATAGTGTCAGTCAAATACATAGATCAAGTTTCAGTTACTATCCTCCTTCATTTATAATAATTATTGCTCTGATACTTGTGATGAAAATGTTAATTTAATGGCTGCCAAACTATTTGCTCAATATTACTTATTTGAATTTTGACGATCTTACTGAAATTCTGTAGAGCCAAGATTTAAAATTTTTAATATACAGAAGATTCACCACATCCTCGTTTACTTTCATTTTTTTATCACAATTCATTTGCAAGTCCAAGCAATTCATGCAGTGGGTAGGAGATATTACATATCTACCACATTTTTTGAGTTGGTGTTCAGTGAAACAATTTTTCCAGAATTTGCCAAATTGGGTTAATGATGTGAAATTTTGAAAATCGTATTCTTTTGAAAGTGAATACAATGAAACTCTGTTTATACGTGTTTTTGCAAGTCATGAATAAATTCTTATAATCCCCATGCATGAGATAGATATGCGGTTTACGTTTCTACATTTTTCACATTTGTACGTTGTTAATAAAAGCCCCCCTTAAGGCTGTATAACGTTCCAATGATCCGGCAGAGGCGAGCGCCCGCGTGCCTCGGGTCTGCACGCTTCAGAGCGTTCCCGCACAGCGACCCCTCAGCCTCTGAGGCCACTGATAGCCGTTTGAAACTTGTGCTCTACTAGAAGCTCGACTCAACTTAGCTGAGGGGCCAAGACCACGCGAGCCTACTCTGGCAGGGGAGGGGGGGCTAAAAAGAAATTCAAACTTGCTATGGAAAAGGAACTGGAGACTGGATAAAATTAATTTTTGAGAAACGTATATTTTTTTGGACGTTTTTTTGAAATTTCAATCACAATGGAATTTAAATATAAAATTTTAAATAAACAATCTATAAATTTATAGTTACTTTTAAGACTTTAAGAGAGATTTTAACTAACACCTAATCATGGAATATGTTTTGTGCACTACAGCCCTCTATAGGTGAATTGTAATGTTGAACACATAAACATAACCGATTTTTCTGCATTAATTTCTTAAACCGCATATTGAAATATTTGTTGGTAATATCTTTTCTAATAAAACTGTTGTATAAAAATATTGAGTTTTTATGTTGCTCATAATATTCAATTTAAGTTACGCATTTTTCTCACTTACAAATTTTTCCTTTCTGTCCCCTGAAAAATGTATAAGTGAAGTTTTACTGTATTCTCATTATCAACTTTTTTTCCCACATTTTTGTGTGGTGATATTAATTTGCTTGTTTTGTGTTCATATTACTTTCCAAATTGATTTGAACAGATCAGCTTCTCTTTGTTCGAAGTGCATAAAGAGTTTTCATCTTACCATAATTCAGAATTCCGCAATGGAAAGTTACACATACTGTGAGAAAAAATGCCTTTGTTGATTCCGTTGGGTAGGGAGATAATGGAATATCATGAGTCAGTCATTTAAGAATATAAATAATTAAATATATGAATAGACATGGTTTGCTGGAAGAATGATATGAGGATGTGTTTATCATCTCAGTATCATATCATAGTTGTGCATTGTCTCAGGTTGTAGGTGTCATGTAGCAACATCAGAATATATGAAATTTGTTAGCAGCAATGTTTCTTTGAAAATAATGTATTTAACTGATATTTTTTAATTTTCAGTTTGAAATATATAATAAAGCTGAAGAAATAGTATATTTCTACTTGGGATTATGCACTGGTCAAAAGTATTATATTTTTTCATCTATTTTGGTCATGAGAAAAAAGATCATAATAGAACTGTTTGCTTTTTGATAGGAAGCATAAGATAATCAAAGTCTTGTTGTGCAAAAAGCTATCTCTGAGCCAGTCTGTGAAGAGTTGTTTGCTATTTTATAGTTTCATGGGTAGAAAAAATTAAAAAAGATCGCCTTTTATTATGGGGGATATTATGGTAGTTGGGAAAGTTGAGAGAGAAAGAAAGAATCAAAGAAAAATGTTTAAGCAACATATTGCAATTATCACTAAGTGAGAAGAAAATGTAGTTCATATTATACATTTCTAGAGTATTGAAAGTTGTAGAACATTTGCATCATGTGCACATCTAGTTTATGAGGAAAGTTTCTATTAAGATCTTTGTTTTCTGTGGCCCTAACATTGTGTTAGCCAGTGTTTCCAGCAGTTGCAATCTATTGAATAGACTAAAGCATTAATTGAAAAAATTTGAAGTGCTAAAACTCGTGCCTGACCATAGCTTTACTCAAGAGACCAACTATACTTTTCTGCAAATGAAAATAATATTGTTCTAAATCACACTTGAAATGTGCTTTGTTAATTTTATAATCATTCATATCTTAAGGGAATATTTTTACTGCTATGTATTGATATTTGCCAAATGTCTTTGAATATTTTTTGTTGATATTCATTCTTCATCGAATATTGAACAATTGTTAATGAATGTGAAAATGTCAACGAGATAAATGTGTTCATACCTACAAGTTTTCAGCCCAGATAATAAATGTGATGAAAGTTATGTAATGAAAATAATCAAATCTACTAATCTTTTTTTTGTGAAAATAAATATTCTTATTAATTTGGGATGACTGAGACTTACATCCTATATCTGGTTGAAAATGTAGATTAGTTTTTTGGGTCTTGGTTTGAATGAAATCTGTTCTTTTCAGTTACTCGTTCTGTTGTGTAAATTGCACTGAAATTTTGCTATGGTTACTTCATTTACTGTAGAATAACCTAATCTCAGTGCTATCCTAGCTCATGTAGAGACAATCATAAAATGAATTAAATATTCAGTGTAATTTGTATTATTATATGTTATTTTATCAGTGTTAGTGGTTTGACTTAATATGTGGACAGTAAAATCAGTGTTATTTTTTAATAATATCTTAATAAAAATGTACTGTGTATTGCTAGTATTCATCCCCAACAGATGCAAGTATTGAAAATAAAATATTTTTAGATCAGATGTGACAATATGTGGTGCCCCTTTTTGATTGCTGTAGTACACTTAACAATTTGAGCTGACAACTTTGCTTGAATCATAATCTTATTACCTAGTGATTGTAATTACCTTCTCTCAGGCTGGGTTGGCCGGTGCTCCAGCACGTGCTGTGTCTGCAGTCAAGAGCATCAACATTCCTCAACAAATAAAGGATATAAAGTTACCTGATCTGCCTCAAGCCATTAAGGATTTGAAGTTCTGATTATAAGTTATATTGAAATGGTCAAAGTATGACTAGAGAATACATTTATCTACTACTGGAACTACATATGGAGGCATGTAGGGTTAGATAATTGTTGGTTTTAATAGATTGATTATTTACAAACGCCATTTCACTACTATTGCATGGAGTTTCGTTAAAGTTATTTATATAGATTGTGCAATATAAACATCTCTTTTGCTCATGCTTTGGGTATTGTGGGTTTTTCTGAATTGGTATTTTGTTTTATAAAAAAGAATATCTCTCTAGACCCTAGATGAGTTGAGTTCTGGATATAAAGATATGTAATTTTGGTGTGTAAAAGTTGGCTTGTAAGGGTGTTATGTGGCCAGCACTATGTGCCCAAAACGTTCTGGCTCTTTATCACAACAAAGAGACAGAAATCCAATTAGTAAGTCTGAGAAAAGGCAATCCCAAATGAATATCAGAATCATAGACTTCGAGAAAGGGTTCTTTTGAAGCAGTATTTATCTATACATTGAAAAATTATATTTTTGAAAGTTTGTTGTGAATTACAAAGAAGATATTTTAGAATTATTCTACATGCCTTGTTTCTATTGATTTCATTGTGATAATTTTTTAAAATATGGACTTTTTCAGAGAACCCTTGATGTTACTATTTAGAGAACTTAAGAGAAGTCAATATGACTGTTTCTATGAGACTTTCCCTTCTTTAAAGATTCACATTGATAAAATAATTGCAAGAGAAGTGACTTTTGTATATCAGTTCTTTTGTCCAGAATGTTGCGTGTTTATAATTCTGAATTTTCAGTCAGCCATTTATCCAAATTCTTGACAGATTAGGAGTCTTTGTTAACTTCAGAGCATTAGTTAAGGCATCAAAGGTGCTGGCTTTCATGCCCTTAATCCTTTGAACAGGATACCTTTTTTATAATTGCACTTTCTAGTGGGATTGATTCCTTTTCTCAAGTAAAGCATTCCTAATGTTATTTTAAAAATAAGATTTAAAAAAAATCATCCAGATGTAATATTTTTGTATTCTTATCTGCTCACAATTGCTCAGGCTTTCACCATGTCAAATGCCTCTAGTCAAAAAAAAAAATTATTTAAGACTTGTTGTTTTTCCACTTGGCAATGTGTATTTATCACTGCACTTCCTTTTATAATTGTTTTCATGGAACACAAAAAATTTTGTACAAAAAGGAGGAATAAACTTCAAAGTAAATGTGTATTGCTGAATGTAGTAATTAAAAAAACACATTACCTTTCACCTTTTATTCCTCTTCCAAGATGTAAATGATGCAGTAAATTTTCCCCTTTCTAGGTACCATCATTCATGTTGATTTGGATTGAACATTTATTGAATTATCTTTTTATGAGCTTTGCAATACGCAATCAGTGAAGTGAATAATTAAACGGAGAAAATGGTCCATAGAAATTACGAGTATTATTGAAGATTAATATCTGGTTCCATCTGCGGATTGAAAAAATTGGAGCAGCTTTTAACAAAATGTTGTTTGGGTGTTTCTGAAAGATGCACATTTTGATGCTCATTTTCACAGACAACTTTTGAGTTTTAAGAATGTTATTAAGAAATTATTTGAAGCAGTTGTACCAACAAATGTGACAATCATCTCCTATACAGTAAACGGGGTAACATTGCCATCACTTTGTTTCTTTTAAAGTTCTACTTCGTTACATCAATCTTTATAATAATTGTTTTGACAATTTAATCCTTTACCAAAGTATTGTTTTTTCAAAATATTGAAGTCGCAGCTTCCATAATTTGAAACATTTTATTAGCTTTTTAAAAGGAAGCAAAATGGCAATGTTACTGTGCGGGGGTCAAACATTGCCACCTGTGTTTCTTTGTGGCAATATTTAAATGTTTGAGAGTTGGATAGAAAGCAGAAACACACACATATGAATTAGAACCAATTTTATGATTAATTGTCTTTGGTTTTTGACCGTTTAAAAACTCTAAACAGGAATAAATACTGCTTTGGGAACTTAGTGCAAAATACTGTTTTACATTGTGATAGAATGTGATGGGGAAAAGTGATTTCTCCTTTTTATTTTTAGTCTGGGAAGCTCAGCAACAATAATGTATTTTGGCATAACACACTTCTCCATGTCAAGTGGACAAGTGTCTCCATGTAAAGTGGACCTGCTAATTCCATACAGCCAGTAGCTTTTTCCTACTTAATTTTCCATTACTTGGTGGATTTTAACTTCATCATAGGGTTTGTAAACCTCAAATATTGAATACTTTATTTGTCTATGTGGCATTCTCTCTAAAAACAAGGCAAAGTAAACCAATGATTACGAGATTTCCCAGCGTCACAGTACACCATACCTATTTACGGGCATTTTAGGTTACTACTGTAATCCAATGCAACCAACGATTCTGTATAATGTTTGGAAGAGAGGTAGCTAACTATTGGAACACAGTCAGCAAATAAATTTACGATACAGACCGCGCTTCTTGAATTTTTCGAAGTTGTGGCAATGTTACCCGTCGTTACCTAATTATTTCAGTAATGTAGATGAGTTTTGGGGCTCTCTCACACAATCAATCTTTATAAATGGTGTTTCTAAAGAAGAAAAATTGCATGGAGACGTGACAAATTGCACATAAACTTTAAAAATATGAAGGATTTGTTTGGGGGAAAATCTAAATATTCATGTAAAGTGCAACCAGGAACACTCGGACAGCGTTGTTGAAAGTTTATTTTTACATAACTCCAAAACGGGACGTTGCAAGGCCTCAAAATCTGGGATTTTGATGCCGAAAATTAAAATCGAGTGTTTATCACGCCATAATCTGCAAGAAGAAATACATTTGGACATTATATTTTTTGTTCGGCGCTTCTCGGTTGCATTGCAAATGCAATTTCTAGCATTGCAAAGAGGAAGGTTGTAGGTATTTTCGCATGGAGTGCGTAGCTTCCTCAAGAGTAAAAAGCTTTTCTAATATTTTTAGTTAGCACATTATGTGTGTTAATAAAAATTGTATGATTCTACAATATTACCGAAATAGTGAATACCATGGTTAACAAAATGAATTCGGGAAGAAAAAGGTTTGTTTTTCTCACATTCATTCAGCTCTAATTCTTTTTGTTGTACAATCCATTACATATTTAAATTATCATATTTACTTCATTTATGTTGTACATATTTTATATAATACTGTTATTAATATGTAAGTGTGTGTGATCTGAGTGCAAATTTTAATACTAATTTCATTTATCATCAAATGTCATATATACAAATAAAAATTGATATAAGTCCCAAATGAAGTAACATGAACAGCACACAACAGCTTATGACAATTTCACGGTGAAGGTGACGAAAAGAGAGAAGTCCCTGAGAAGTCGGAGATGCGATAGCCAGCGTTGCATCACCATCAGCCGAAAGCTCGCATCTTCCACATAGCACGTGGTGATAGTTCAATGACCTCGGTAACGAAGCGAAGCCGTCGAAGTGATGATTTTTAGCCTGTCACCAGACGCCTACCGGATAGCGCACGGTGAAAAAACAAAATGTACAAACGGAACAGAGAGATAACTTGAGAAGAAAAACATTTTTAATAAAAGTATTAAAAGGGACGAAAAACTTCGGGATGCGATTCATCGCTCGCATCTATTGAGCCTACGCTACTGGGAGCAGCCACATGAACGGCGGATAAAAATGAAATAAAATTGAAACTAAACAAATTAATATTTGGTGAGATGTTCTTGGGCACTTATACTGGCTTCTAGTCGTCTTGGAATTAATTCCACGAGATTTGCCATCATTGGTAGCAAGAGTCTGTCCCATTCCTCCTAGAGTGCATGCTACACAAAATCTGTCTGTTCTTTATTTTTTCTCCAAAATGGCCCATAAGTATTCAATGGATGTCTGGAGATTTTGGTATTATTCCCAGATATCGTGATGTATTAGAAAGGATCCACATTCTTGTTCTTCAAGCTCTGCTAAGGATCGTTGTTCCACTGAAGAATGAAATCGTCTTTGAGGCATATTTTTTCAGCACATTTACGTAATTTACTTTGCACAATATTGATGCACATTGTAACATTTATAAAGTGAAGATTCAACACCAGAAGCGTTCATACACCCCCAGCCGAGTACAGAACCACCTCTGTATTTTACTGTGGGCTGAAGGTTCTCTTCCTGGAATTCGGAGTTTCTCTTCCTCCGCGCCATACATCTCCCATATTCGCCAAAAATATTACATTTACCTCCATCGATAGACGAATTGAGGAGGACAGATTACTTCACGATAGACGAACTGAGGAGAGTGGCGAAAAGCAGGGAAGGCCCCTGGTTTCGATGGAATTCCCTGTGAAATACTAAAAATAGTGGCACAGGAGTATCCGGAATTCCTTTTGTCAATCTATAACCGCTGCCTTGAGGCTGGGATATTATTCAAGACGTGGAGAGACAAAAGCTGATACTCCTCTGAAAGGGCAACAAGCCGGTAGATCAGACGTCATCATACAGACCACTGTGCCTCCTTGACACCATGGGCATGCTGCTTGAGGGTTTAATATTCTCTTGGCTTGAGGAACTCATATGCTTTTCTCACATGCAATATGGATTCCGGAGGCTCGACGACGGATGCCATCCTGGAAGTAACCGATAAAGCAGATGCAGCCAGAAGAGTCGGCAAGAAGAAGGGATTCTGCGCGATCGTGGCAATTGACATTAGAAACGCCTTCAACTCCGCTAGGTAGAAGGACATTATAGAAGTGTTAACAAGATGATTCCGGAATATCTCATAAAGCTTATTGAAGACTACCTCCATGAAAGGACCATAACTTATGTGGACAGTATCAGGATAGAAGAGAATGTGACGTGCGGTGTTCCTCAAGGGTCCAGACTCGTGCCATTTTTATGGAATGTCCTGTATGATGACATTCTAAGCATTGACCTGCCGAAAGATACGCAGCTCATAGGCTATGCTGACGATACACTAATAATAAGCCACAGCGTTGACATTGATCTCCTCGAATTGAGAGTGAACGAAGCGCTGTTTAGGGTTAAAAGAAGGCTAGATAGAGGGCAGCTGCAGATGGCAGTGCAAAAAACCGAAGCTGTCTTAATCACTGACCGTAGGGCCTTTCACTACCCAGATCTCCGACTGGGAGGGGAGAGAATCAACTGGAAGCGCCAGATAAGATAAGTAGGAGTCGAAATAGACCAAAGACAGCTTCGGGCCCCACATAAATGTGATGGCAGAGAAGGCGGCGAGGACAGGAGCTAACATCCCAATAATGCTACCGAACGTCGGTGGACCAAGAGAAGAATGATATCTGGCATAGTTCACTCAGTTGTTGTATGCTGCTCCAGTCTGGGCGGGTTCGCTGGAGAAGTTGTCTATCAGACACAAGTACGCCCAAGACGAATGGCCTTGAGGGTGGTGTGTGTCTACCGCACAGTGTCTACTTGCGCAGTGCAGGTATTGGCCAGTACACCTCCTATCGACTTAATAGCCATGGAAAGAAAGAGGACGTACCTCGCCTTGAAGGAAGCACAAGCAGACAGTCATCTCCCTCCCGAGCAAATCGAGAGTGTTAAAGCAGAAGCAAGGAAGTTGCTCCTTGAAGAATGGCAAGGAAGATGTGATGGGGATGTCAAAGGCAGATGGACTCATCGGTTGATTACAAATATCGAGAGATGGGTTGGCCGAAGTTTTGGGGAGGTGGGTTATTACCTGTCCCAGGCTCTTACGAGACATGGGGGATTTAATAAATACCTTTACGATTTCAGGATGGTAGAGAGGCCCACATGTAGTATCTGTCACGCAGATATAGATGATGCGGAACACACTCTATTCCAGTGCAAGGAATGGGACGCGGAACGAGAGGTTTGTAATGCCAACCTCTCAACAAGTTATAAATCCAGACAACATGGTCGGAATGATGCTGAGCTCGCAGGAGAAATGGAAAACCATAGAGAACTTCATAGTTAGTATTATGAAGAAGAAAGAGAGGAAGAATAGAGGAAGTAGAGCATCTGTTACCAGCCAATCTCCTGCATGAAGTAATGTCTAACGACGGTTTCCACGTGGGAGAGAATACGGTTTAAGAGACGGAGGTTAGGTTTTTAGTCGGTAACCTAGTTGGGAGTCTGACATCACCAGCGTCACTGGTATCCATAAAGGATTTTCCACCTCCTTAAAAATAATAATAATAATAATAATAATAATAATAATAATATTAGAACAATACATATCAATTCTGTTAGCAACTACATAAAATTTAACAATAGTAGTACATTCTATATTTAAAACTTGAAATGGTGAGGAGGCAAGTTTTGACCAGTTTTTTTCTTTTTTCTTCTTTCAATTTGTACACGTAGTCCTACTGCAGCACCTAATGCGCGTAGCAAATCCAGAAAGAAACAGATTTTTTTTTTTTTTTTGTCAGGCTGCGATATGCCAGTTCTTTTTTCTTCACTTCGGCTCGAAACAGTTAACATGAAACAGAAAGTATAATGGGGTAAGAAATTCTTATTTATTTATATTTTTTAAGGGAAATGTTGTAATTTGAATATTCCTTTACACTGTAGAACATGTTGTTAAGCAGGAAAGCTTTCAATTTACTTTTAAATTAATGAATTGTATTTATGTCTTTAATATCATTGCATAGTTTGTTGTAAAGTGTAATGCCCTCTATTAGGGTACTTTTTTGATAAAGTGTAGTTTCAGAGTAGGGAACATGTAGGTTATCCTTTTGATGGGTGTTGTAGTTATGTACATCAGAATTTAAAGTAAAAGTCTCTTTGTTTTCCATGAGAATTTTCTTTGTGAAGACCACTATTTCAAATATACACATGCATGGTAGAGGAAGAATCCTTAGTATGTGATGGTCAATGATGTCAAAGGCTTTTGACAAATCTAAGAAAGGCCAATGGGAATTTCCTTCTGATTTAGTGCAACAAGTATGTGATTTAAAAAGTAGAAGATGGCTGTGTCTGTGGATCTATTACTCCTGAAGCCATGTTGTGCATTTGTAAGGACATTATTTGCATTGAGAAACTGTTTGAGTCTATCATTGAAAAGCCTTTCCAGAATTTTTGAAAATCCTGATAATAGGGAGATAGGTCTGTAGTTCATTGGATCATAACTATTGCCCTTTTTAAACAATGGTTTAATTTTTTGCTGTTTTGAATATATCTGGGAATATGCCAGATTTTAGAGAGTAATTTCAGATGTGAGAGAGTGGTTGCACTATAGATGGAGCACTGTGTTTAATAAGAAAATCTGGAATGTTGTCCATGCCTGCTGAGAATTTATTCTCCATTTGTCCAATGATTTTAAAAATTTCAGAGGGGATGGTTTCATATAAAAATATGGAATTTACAATTTGTGTAATATTAGTGTTTGGTTAGTGTGTTTTATTGTTTTGAAAGTCTTGAGAGATTAACTTATTACTAATTTGTGAAAAGTGTTCATTGAATATTTCAGCTATTTCTTATGGGTTTGTACAGTTTGGTTTTTGTAGTTGAGCTCTATATTTTTTCTGTTATTATTATTTGGTGCTGTAGTCATTTTAATAATGCCCTACATAGCTTTTGTTTTATTATGTGCATTTGCATTGTACTTATCACTTTTCATAATTTTTGCTTGTTTGATTACTTGTTTTAGATTCGAATTATATGTTTTGTAATATGGAATGAAGTTTGAGTTACATTTGTTATTTGTTAGTATTTACATGTTGTTACATTTGTTAGTACATGTTGTGTTTTCTTTCAGATGACACTTCGATGCCTGTGGTAATCCATGATTTAGTTTTCTTATTTTGGATCTTTTTAAGTTTTTGAGGAAAAATGGCATTGAAATGTCTTAAGTATATATTTATGAATAAGTTAAACTTATCGTTTGTATCAGTTGCCTTATATACTTCATTCCAGTTTTGGAATCAGAGTAAGTTTTGAAATTTTATTATGTTTCCTTGGGAATAGTAACGGATTTCTTTGAAAGTTGTCTGTTCCGCGGTTTTTGTTTTTGTTTGAAGTGTTAGAATCTGGGCAGTGTGGTCACTGAAACCTGTATTAAATGTAGCAACAGAAAAACAATGGTTATTTGCATCTATTATTATATGATCTATAGAAGTGCTACTATTTTTGGATATTCGTGTTGGTGTATTTATGGTTGTTTGTACATTGTATGATTTTAGTAGTCTTTAAATAGATTTTCATTACTGGATTGTGTGAGGCAGTTTATATTGGTGTCACCGCAAAGAATAATTTTATACTGTCTGTGTTTCTGAAGTTTTGTCAGAATAACATCCAGATTTTTTAAAAAGGTTTTCAAATTCCCAGCAGGGCTGCAATATGTGCATAAGACCCATGTTTTTATTGTTGTTATGTCAGTGATGGATATTTCAAAGTCTTTCTCTTTAACAAGATGAGTGTGATTGGTGTCGGGTATAAAATTAATTGTATCTTAAATAAAAATTCATGTACCACCATATGCATGATGTGCGTTGTTAATATTCCGATATGAGCTGCTGGCTAGAGAGAAACCTGGTATATATGTGTTATCTAATTGTTCTTTATTTAGCCAGTGTTCTGTGAAGCTGAAATGTGGTTGAGTTTCTCCTCAAGTAATAATTCTATATCAGTGAGTTTATTTTTCAGTTACTGTATATTTTGGTGAAGAATGTGAAAATAGTTCTTATTTTTGTGTATTGTCTGCTTTCCTGCCGATGTTTAATGCTACAGGTTATACACAGGAGTGGGCTTTCGGTTGCAACGGAAGTTATATGTACAGATGGGACGGTGAGTAGGAAATGTGGAAGTAGGTGAAGGGGCTGAAGAGGAGAAGGATGGTGAGGAGGTGGTTGGAAGAAGTGGAGTAAGCAAGAGAGGTGTAGGAGTAGGAACTGGCATTGGTAAAAGAGGACTGGGGGCAGGTGAGGGATGTGGAGTGAGCAGGAGAGGTGTGGGAGTAAGAGAAGGAACTGGTGGGGGTAAGAGAGGACTGGATGCTGGTGAAAGATGCGGAGTGTGTGAGAGGGTTGTGGATGGAGAGGCGGAAGAATGGGTGGGAGATGAATGCGGGGTACTTTTGACACTTGCTGTATTTCAATATCCAACATGACAAATATCATCTTTGTAAATGCAACATCCGAGTACAAATACTTCGAAATGAGCCCCTATTTCACATTATCTACTCAGTAATTTCCTTGAGATATCTGGCTATGTCTCAATATTGACACCGCTTCAAAGGAGCGCGGGAAATTTGAATTTACCATTTCGAATGTTCCAATTTTCGAAAATACAGAGATGGTCGAAAATGGGACCAGCACCACTTTCTTTACCGTACTCTGCTACATACGTAAAGAAAACAAAGATAATAATTGGAGCCGTTTCTGAGAAAATAATTATTTAAAATTGCCTGTGTTTGATGCCAAATTACCCCAAAAAACTCATTTTCGAAAAATTGACCTTCATTGAAGATATGCTTTTGATGAACACATTTCATTTAAAAAAATATCTTTATATTTGTAGTTGTAGGAAGACTTAAAAAATTGAATTTTTTGCAATTTTCGAAAAATAAACGAACATGAGACCTGCGCCTTTCTCTTGTGTTGCTTACGCTATCGAAGGTCAAAATTTCATCACAGTATTTGGTGCCGTTTTTGAGAAAATTGAATGTATTTCGCGGAATATTACGCGTTAAGAATTGAAATTTTCGAAAAATTGTACATGGACTTATTTCAAAATCTTGCTTTAAAGAATAGATTTCATTAAAAAAATCTGTATCTTCAGTATTTTAGTTATAGGAAGTATATACGTATGTGTACGAGAAAGTAAAATGACGAAAAATCGAGAATTTCGAACCTAAGATGTAAAAGTTACGATAATAGTAATATAATTAAGAAAGTAATGTTATAAGAAAGACTGAAAATCGACGTGTAGTTTACAATGAAGGAAAACTGCTCATAGATCTGTTAGCAGAAAGAGGAAGTAAACCGTTTGAATTGCGAGCATCTGTAAGAAAAAGATAAGAGCTGGGAAACTTTCATGACACATTAAAATCAAGTGAGTAGTAAAAGAGCATTCTTCTTTAACTTGTAACTTATTATTACAATACTCGATTAATTACACTGGTCGCCAAAATTTAACTTTTTGTCTATTAAACGGAATATAATGACTGTTTCTTATGGAAAATGCTGCTCTGATTTCAAGTTTGTGAAGCATTTATTTGTAACAGGCAAGGTTTTTTGTAATAAGCAATTAAAAAGTACACAGTAAGTTATTGGTTTTCTTTACTTTACTTACATATAAAAATCTCAATCAAAATTTAATTTTGAACGATTTTTTTATTGTATTTTGTTTTAGTATATCCTGTTTTGTGCCCAGCAGTAGTCTGCAAACATATTTTGATTCCATATTCCCTTATAAAATGTTACCATAGTTCCAATATATTGGTGTCGTCACTCACAGCACCGCGATTTTCAGGAAAGAGGTCAGTGTGAATACAGAAAATGCATATTAAGCAGCATGTTACATCCAAGAGTTTTGTGATTGCGAAGGTGTTTCGACACTATATCTTCGCAGGTCTCAGTTTTTCTGTTACCAAGGAATTTTTAAGCGACATCCATGCAACCTTTTCAACACTGTTCAAACTTGCCTCAAAGTCATAATATCTCATAACCTCGTTTATTTGTCATTCTACAAATACACCCTTCTTAATTTTCGCCTCAATGATCCTCAGGAATGTGTTCTTTAGGTACGGGAATCCTGGCCCACTTTATCCATCACCTTCACAATTTTTTTATCAGTCCAAGTTTGGTGTGCAAGGGAGGAAGATGTGCGTGTGCAGCATTACAAGGGGTTGTAAAGTTTCATTTCTTGTCCAGGAATCAGATGTTGAGGCCTGTATTTCTTCACAAAATGATTTTTGCGATCTCCGCTATCCGGCTGGCATAGAAAACACCACAATTTAGAATACCCTTGTTTGAATCCTAACAAAACTGCGAAAACTTTCAAATCGCCGAATACATTCCATGAATACTAATGGTATTGCATCTTCGATAATAAATGTTTCATGATACTGCACATCTCTCTCATTTGAGCTGCATAGGCAAGAGGAATTATTTGGTTTTCATTTCCGGTATGAATTAACCTTTCTTTTAAACTGAGTTTAGAGGGAACTATAGACAACCTTAGATTTAGATTTATACAGTCAAAAAACAGTAAAAACTGTATGTGACGTATGGGGGAGATCATCTGCGCACGTTTTCTTCACATTTATTTATTAAGATCATGATGGTTTCCCAAAGCACTCAGTTTTCCCAGCCGACGTCTTCTGAGAATTGGCAAAGGAAATTTTGCTCGCTTCGGCAATACACAGTATTTGTAGAACTTTCTGAAGAAGATTCCAATCCTTTAATCGAGACACCAATAATTTCCCCTGATTCGATGCCAAGTTTAAATGACGAACTAGATCTTTTTGTTCTCACTGATTGTTTCTAGACATTCTGTAGATATTCCACCAAAATCTGGGTCCTCAGTGTCGTCCTTTTTGGTACTTACGTTTAAATCTTCATTGCTAGAGTTTTCGGAAAGCTAACTCCAATTGTCCGGTGGCCCTGGGAATGCAAGGTCATCTCTGTGAGGTACAGTCCTGATAGGTGAAGAGAGGTTGCGATATTGAATGGTCGTCTTGGTCTTTGTTGTGATTCCAGCAACTTCGGTAATGCAGAAATAACAGCCTGTAAAGTGGTTCTTCGGTTTCCTCCATGCGATGGGAATTGCAAAAAAATATTGACGGATCAGGATGAATTTGGCTTACACTCAGTGGATTTTGACTTATTATTTGATAAATATTAAAATTTAGAAACCTTAATTAAATGGGAGAATGTGAGTGCTTTTCATTGAAAATTCCTTTATACTATTAGGTATTAATATGAACATCTTTACCTGAATTGTCGTAATGATCGCTCCTTTGCATCTGGCGGTGGCGATGGCGTCCGTTGAAAGCGCATTTACGGAAAACATGTACATATAACTTATAATATCAACAGCTATACTACAGAGGCCCTACTACCTGAGTACCTTACACCGGCAAAAGTGGCTCAGGGCATCAACTGATGTCACTGCAGTGCCTCTGACCGGGAGGTACTAGGAGTTAAGACCCGACTGTGGCAGGATTTTCGACATTATCTAGAAAGCTAGATCGTGTTCAGTCGCTGTCTGGAGGAGTATTCTGGCAGCCAACTGCTCTGATCGGTATTTTTCTGTGGTTTCTCCGATCAACACCAGACGAAATGGCGGAGGAGTAACCTAAGAAACGGACCATGGACCGCGCGCGATGTTTCCTACCTGTTTCTTGTCCTACCCTCACCCCTTACTTGCACGCACACGCACTTCACCACCACACTTGTTGGGAGACCAGGTGGGAGCTTAGAGATTTCCCGGCAGGAGCGGTGTCAGCTGGCGGGAGATATTTCGTTGGGGAAAATCCCCGCAAGTCGAAGTAAGTCGGCGCCGGATCTCACCATGCAGTGGGGGTCACCGCCACCTTACGCGATAAAAACATGAGCTACATTTACGGAACTAATGACCTGAGCGGTTGACGCACCCGGACACACCAATCAATCAATAAAAATTGAAAAGGTTTCCGCGACATGTGATCCCGGCCGCCTAATGTCTCCCCTGACTCATCCGTTCGTCTTCGTGAGGGCGAGGGTGAGGCTACCCATTGCTGCCCAACAGGCTACCCATTGCGGAGGACAGTATGCGGAACTGGATTACTACGCGCACTGACCTAAAGAATACTTCATATGACTAACTCGTGTCTCGAAGAAAATACTCGTAGAAGTAAACAGATTGTAGCGTCGTGCCACGCTCGAAACAGACAACCACGTGGAAATCGGCGAGCAACGCCGGATGTTAAGCAAAGGGCGGAGTGATGACGCACTGGGACTTTCCGTGGACGTAGCGGGCCCAGAGCGGCTTTGGAGAGGAGGCAATGGGGGCGGCGGGTAGCGCTAAAAGGGCCTATATAAGGCCAGGAGAACAATGCCCCAGTCTTTTTGTTCTAGCGGCGTCGGCGACAGGTGAAGCGCGTGTCTGTGCGTGTAGGTGCACTAGGGCGAGAGGCCGGCAATTCATTGTCGTGACTTGCGAGACGCGTAGATGGTCGCAAAGTAGAGCGGCTTCATACAGGGAACATCGGTGGTATTTTGCGGTGTGGTAGCCGTTCTTAAATTATATCTCCTTGTAGTGGGTCTGTTTATTTAGTTTATTGTGAGCAGGGTAGTTGTTAAATTGAAACTACGGTCTAGACTGTTAATAAATCTACTGTTTTACAAACCACTCTCGTCTGTGCTCGATTACACCCGTATGACGCCACACAGATGTACATTATGACGATTTTGCCTGTGGGGTCCGGCGTTCATGTGTGCCCGGACAAGTACAACTTGCAGATGTCTGGAAGGTGTGTGAACTTTCTAACGGATCCACCGTGCGGAGTCGTGACCCCCAAAGAAAAAATGTTGATTTAGGTAATACTGACGTCATTGTAATAATTCGAGTCAGGATGCGTTTAAGGTCTGTTATTCAATCTCCGAGAATTACCGACGAAAGCCACATCATATATGCTAATGCAAGTTCCAAATTACACGGATTATACGAAAAATAATTCTCGTGTTTTTCTATGATTTTAAAAATGATCAATCACCCGACAATTTAAGTAAACAAGATGGTTACCATTTGCTCACTTCCCTGGAGATCTAGATAGCCTGCTACTTCTAGATTATGCAATGCATTTTAATTTATTCACTCTGCCAGTACTTCTGGGTGTACATTTGGTATAGTTAAGTGATACAGTACCTTTAACTCTCGAGCATTCCAAACGACAATGAGTGTGTGTATGTGTGTGTTTAAATTAACCCCTTTTCTTGAGATAGACAAAAGTGTGTTGAGGCTGTGGTACACCTTATTTTTGTGTCATTCCGCCAACTGGAGAAATTTCACTAGGAAATAATTTGTTTTGCAATAATTCAAGAGAAATTCACTTCAAAAAATCTATATCAAAACTATTATTTACATAGAATTTATGTGATTAAAAGTTTGATGCTGTCTATTGTGAGTTTTTTTAATGCGTGGTAAAAGGAAAAAGCCGTAAGTCTTTGATATTCTCTTTTGGACTGCTTGTTGACCTTCGACTACATCGTCTCACCGTTGATTTATCTCTCAGAAAATTAATTTTATTATTCTCACATGCTTTTCAACATGATTTGTAAAGTTTCTTATAATATTATTTTTTTAAAGACCAAGGAACAAATTAAAGTATTCGTGGTAACTATCTCTGTCCCTAAACTTACTCACTGAACTGACACTTTTGAGACATGAGCTGACAGGGACGGATTAATATCTTAAGGTCAGCTCTAAGCATGAACAAACTGTGGGGATCCTCTTAAAATACTGAAATATTGAATATGTGTATTCATAATAATACGAAAGACTGTAACATTTGTATTTAAATAATTAATTTTAAAATTTTCAGTAGTAGTGAACTAATACAAAATTATGTTTAACAAAGTATTCAACTGGGGTCCTTAGCATACGCTTAGTCTGCTTTTGTATTAACCCACCACAGGCTGCGTCCCATCTGGCTGACGGAAGAATACATATAATTCGCAGAGCAATACTATCTTCGGCGAAACCGGACTGTTTTAGAATCTGTCAAAAAAAGTGCTACAGAATGGCACAGACCTTCTCGTACTAATTCGATTCCTAATTTCCAAAGCCTGGGATACCTTTTCGGTCTTGGCCATCTTTTCGCCAGCTACCATCTATCGTTGCCCAAAGTATATCTTTTTTTTAAATTTTCTCAATTTTTCGGTTTGATAATGGCAGAACCGTAATATTACAGAAGAGTAAAAACTCGTCCTATATGGAAATTTTCGTTGAAAAATGTGTTGAAAAAAGCTCATTTTCGCAGACAAATGTTTGAGTTTTCGGAAAACTTCATTAGAAGTCATTTGCAGCACTTCCACTCACCAATGCAATTTTGTATACATTTCTCACGAAATAAGTGTATTAACGGCGACAGAGATACGTGAAAGAAAATCATTTTTGTATTTTTTTAAAAATCAAAAGAATACCGCAAAATGGCATTTATGTAATGTTATACAGTCCATTTAGCACTATCCGTACAAAACGGTTGAAGAAAGAAGAATCATTACACAACCTTCTCTATTCTCTGTATATTACTCCGTATACGTACGTATCTGAGAAAGTAAAAACACTGACTCTGGCGGGGACCGACTGCACCATAGTGTCCGTGGCTGTGCGCAAGCGGCGATGTGGGTGGGTGGATCGTTCCCAATCGGCGCAGCACACCGCGGCGCGGCGCGGCGGCGCCTGAAACGCTGTCCCGGCGGCGTGACGTCACGCCTTCCTGCTTGCCGCCGCGCCCGCGCTCAGCCGTCGGCCTGCTGCAGCGCTCCTCTTCCCCAGCCGGCGGGCGACGGTGCAATTTGGCACGGGCCTCCCGCCCTTCCGGCCGACGCGTCGGACACCAACAGCCTCGGGCAGGCCCTGGGTCCAACCAGCTGCGTTGGCATATCGCCGTCTTACAATTACAAGTTTCTGACATGTTTGGTACAAGTTATGTTTTGACACATTTGAAGTCTCTCTGTCAGGCAGGCAAGACTAAATCAGTTTTCAAATTATTCGTGTAGAAAACATTCTATGGATAAAATTATATAGTTCCATTTGCATTTTTATTAAATTCTTCGAAACTTCGAATGTCAGATAAATTCTTGTCATTTTGTGGAAGCGATGTATTACTGTTAACCCGTTATTAAAGCATCATGGCATGGCAGATCCTATAGTACGGTTTATTTAGTCGCGCACGTGAAGTAAATCAGCTGTTCCTTTTTTCCCAATCGGGAGCTTACATGTCGCTACAGTGACGTCACTGTGGAGACGTTCAAGCTTCCATTTGAATGAAACCGTCAACAGCTGATTTACGTCAAGTGCACGGTTAAATAAATCTTAGTCTATGTCCGAGTCCTGGCAGTGACAGATTTTCGAGCTGCGTCGGGTAGGAGGACCCTAGTGCGTTGATGAGAATTTTATAGGGACCGGCTGCCCTCCTTAGCTGTATCTGTCGTTTCCTGTCAATCTGCAACGCGGATGCGGAGGCAGTAACTGAAACAACGATCATGGGCGATCCTTTTGTCTGCTCTGCCTCTCGATCCTGGTGCCACTCTCATCCAGGTAAAGTGTTGGTCACCGTCGTCAAATAGCTCTATTCAAGATTTAGTGATGCTGGTTCAGAAAATTAATTGATATCACCGTGGGGCCTCTGACCAGGAGGTCATAGGGTTCGAGTCCCGACGATGGCAGGATTTTCGATACTAGCCAGATAACTAGGTCGAATTCAGCCGCCGTCTAGAGGAGCCAGGTCTGATCGGTAGTTTTCCATGGTTTTCCCGATCGACATCAGGCGAATGCCGGAGCAGAATCCTAACAAACGGCCCGCAAGCATCTTTCCTTCCTCTTTTTTGTACTATCCTCATCCCTTAATAATGTGCACTACACTACTACACTAACCTGGACAGTGGCGGATCCAGGGGGGACAAGCTCCCCCCCTCCACCAAAAGGCACAGCGTTTTCGTTTGCTGCCTTCTTTTATTCAGCAAAATCGATTTAACTATTTATGAGAATGAATATGTTAGAATTACGTAATTGTTTAACAACTAATATTGTACAGTATTGTATATACACAACAAAAATAATTAAATTTTAATAAAAAATTGTTTATTATTTAACAAAAATCTATGATGTACTCCCCCCCCAAAAAACAACAAATTATCGTCTGAATCCACCCCTGTGGCCGGGAGTCCAGTCGGGAGCTTCTCCTGCATGGTTGGGACGGCACCCCGCTGCTGAGTGATGTCTTGTTGGGATCCCCCCCCCCCCCAAGTCGACGTGTAGGTCGGCACCGGACCTCGCCCTCCAGCAAGGAAAGATCCCGTGAGGGAGTTTGAACATTGACTACTTTTACAGAACTAATAACCTTAGCAGTTGACGCTTACGGAACTGATGACCCGGAAACACTAATCAACCAATAAATCCAAGATTTTTTCTACACAGTTTTCGTTTAGTCTACACAGTTCTACACAGTTTTCGCAATACTTTACAGTATTGCGAAAAATCCACTTACGAAACAACTGATCTGATCTGAATTTCTCTTAATCATCAATCATAAAAACTTAATCAATCAATGGCTGAATTAGTTCTATCAAAATTACTACTTTTGCTCGGTCGAGAAACGCACCACCGAGCTAAGCTTCTCTGAATGCCACGCTTAAGGCTAAATTTCGCTCTGCACCATCTCCGCAAGTGACACATAGTACGTGACTGAGTATGCTGATTTTCGACCCATAACAACACCAAAATACAGAACGGTCATACGGTCATACGGGTCATACGGTTGCAGAGATCCAAGCGATAATTTTAAAATGTTTTCGTTGCTTGCTGTTTTATCCGACGACTCCCCACCTAGACCGATGTTAAAGACGTTTCACGTGAAACAAATCGGCATTTAAAATTCCCTACAAATCGAAATAACTATCTGCTTTCTTCGTTTTTGGAATGGTGAGATTCAACAATATTCCGCTTACCCTGCGCCTTGGCCGGCTTCCCCAACCGCCTACCAAGGCCGACCTTGCCCGCCGCGATTCCGTGACGCGCCGTTTCCCGTGTCCCCCTCCCCCCTCCTTCAGGCCATCCACTCACCTCCCACTCGACAGGCGCCACTGACACGCACGGCCGCACGCAGACCCATTGGAGGGCGCGCAGACCGAACAAAAGCTCTGACCGGGCTTCTGTTCTGTCTCTGCGCTGAAGTAGCGTGTGCAGAGCGAACCCAGGGATCACGTGGGCGCTAAGCCTGGGGGAAAATAAATTCTGGTTTTATGTACTCAGATGTGTGTAAAGGATTCGTTTGGCCATTTATCACATCCAAACCGCCATTTTTTTTATCGCACCAAGGGTCTTGCATCAAATCGTGTCATCTCATTACGTTTTCTAGTCCATTCCTCCAGCCCATTCATTCAGTCTTGATCGACCTCTTTTTTTCTGTCTTACTGGCGTCCAGTTGTATCACTTTCTGGGCTGTGTTTCGTGGTCCATCTTTCTTTCATTTAAGGCCGCGGGGGACTTGCAGCTTGTTGCTGTTTTTCATATCATCGTCGCTTGTCGGAATTCTTTTGAGGAATGGTCTAGGAGGACACGTGATCGATCCTACTGATGGCAATGAAAAGGATTTTGGGAAGGAAGCACACGACCCGTCGCCCGTATCCTTTGGTGCTGCTTCGGCGTTCACCTGAAAGTGATCAGATCAATCTTTGTTCAGAGCAGTCGGACAACAATCTCGATACCTATGTTTTGTGATTTCCGGGAGTAGCGCATTTCACGCATTTCCTGTCATCATTTAATTTGTTCTGATGAGCAAGGTGTGAATGACTCAGTCACTAATAGTTCTGGAGAAAGATTAAAAAATACAAAAGTGAGTAATTGAATTGAAATGAAGTAAACTTATGACAAAAAAAGTTGGGGATAGTCCCCTCTTGGCAGTGGTGCTTGCATGGGTGTAGATTAAATGCATTCCACAAAGACTGAAGACTACACTATAATGTAAATGCTAATCTATAGATGACAGAACATGGGAATTCTACTTTGGGAGCTTTGAACAGAATCAGGCTACTGCCCATTCGTGGGTTGCAAAACCAGAGAGAGAAAAGAACCTCTTTCCAGGCCGCTAAATAACTTGGACAGATGCCGAGGAATGTGATGATGAAAGCGTTCAAAGGGCCCCCTCCTTTCTCGAAATATAAAAAGACCTTAAAATGAGAAGTAAAAAGTTTAGGCTCCCCGTTGCCCCACCCCCATTACGGAAAATGAGCATTTAAACAATTGTGTAGTTCTCGACGACAATCTACCGCAATTCTGCCACAACTCTAAAAATAAAGGTTGAGATACACCTGTTTAAAGTTTTCATTAGCAGTTAAAATGTAGGTAACGCACTTAATAAAAAAATTAATGATTATGAGGTATTACTAAAAGGCTCAATATGAATATTGAATAAGGATTTTGTTAATAACAATAATTAGAATAATAACAATTATTAATATTAATATAATAAAATGTTTTAAGATACCTTAATTACTCTAAAGTCTTATTTTTGAAATGGTTCCAGTGTTGCAGCCCGTGAACGGTATAACTTAACTTCGAAATAATTAAATTATTTTGTTTCTTCTTTTTGCTTACAGGCTTTCAGCATTGTTTCAGACTCTTTCTCTGCTGAAGACAAAAAATTCTTCCATCTTGTATTGACTCGACCGTATTTTGATCAGTAGTCACTTTAATATGAATTCTTACTTATTTTACATGGATGAGTTTCTATTTAGAAGTACTTGCTGGTTCTGTGTTTACCCGCGTAGAAGTCAGTAGGTCATGCCGTGAAGTGTGTTCCCAGTCCACCCAACTACTTCATTCTACTCCGCCTGAACCCAAGCCCTCCCTCTACTTTTTCTTTATTATACTTTCTTTATTTTCTTAATTGTACAAAGGTGGCTTCGAAAAAGTGCACACATGGAAAGTATAAGATAGAAAGAGTTAAGGAAAGAATATTTCGTCAATGAACGTTTAAGAGGCTGGCGAATGGATGTGTAAAGAAAAGTCTGTCCTCAGCGAGATAGGTGTACCAATGCCCTCTCATGTAGTAATGATGACCACTGTTTCAGAAAGAGGTAATCGTGATTCATTTTCCAACTCCTCTGAATGACTGAGGTGTCTCAGGGCATCAATGATATCACAGCGGTGACTCTGACCGGGATGTCCTAGGGTTCGAGTCTGGACTAGGTCGAATTCAGCCAGTGCCTAGAGAAGAATTCAAGTGACGGGCTTGTCTGGTCGATCATTTTCCGTGATTTATCAGATAGACACTTGGCAAATGACGCACCACTACCCTAGAAATCGGTCCACGGACCGCGCGCGATCTTTTCTTCCTCTTCCTTGTCCTATCGTCATCTCTTACACTCTTACTCTCTCATGCACTACTCTATCACCCTTATCGGGCGCTTAGAGCTTGTCTCGACAAGAGCAGTGCCCCATCAATGGGAAATACATGGTTGGGCAAAATCCTGCTAGCTAAGTGTAGGTTTTTGCCGGATCTTGCCATCTATCAGAGGAAGATCATCGCCACCTCCCGATGGAAAATGCTGTACACGTACGGCTCTAATGACCTTAGCAATTGACGCTCCCGGAAACATTAAATAATTAATCAATCAATCTACTCTGTACGACTGTTTCACCACGGACTATTCTGTGTTTGACATTGACCGTATGAACGTAAACAAACGACAGAGAATTATGTGTTCGACATTGACAATGAACGTAAACAATAAATGTTTTTTATGTTATTTAATACATTTGTAACATACAGTATGTAATACAATTGTATTACATACAATTGTAACAATGTTGTTTGCACGCTCACTTTTTGTGAGTAAAAATTAAATATTTACGCTATGTTATATATCTTCTCTTATCTTTATTTTTTGTCTTTTTTATATAACTCTAAGGAAACAAAACAACCAATAAACTCTTATTTTGCTTTCAAATGAAAATACAAATAAATAATTTACCAAAAATCTGGCTATTACAGTGCAACAGTCTTATTTTACACTATCAAAAAAATAAAAAAAAAAATATATTGAAGAATACTGAAGATCAAAACTAATACCCTGACGCATAGTCTTCAGCTTTGTCAACTGCTTTGCATTGTCTCTGTATATCATATCATAAGATTTCCCCAGTCTTCTGACCCAACACATGTTAATTGTTCTAGTAAATGAGATTTTCTTGAATGCACGCTCTTCTTCAAATCAACCCATACATGTTTGATTGGGTTCATATCAGGATATTGTTGGAGAGTTTGCAATTGCTAGGGAATTTTCTTATAAGCAACTATTTACGGATATCAGTAGGGTGCTTGAGATCATTATCTAGTTGAAAAATGTATCTTGGCCATAATTGTATTTTTTCTTCACTCTGCTTAACATTTTTCTTCAAAACATCTGTTTCCCATTTGTTCATAACGCCATCGATGATATAGTTCCAACCCTATTAGACGAAATGCATCCCCAAAACATCGTAGAACCTACCCTATGTTTAACAGTAGGCAGAGTTTGCAAGTTTTGTTGGCCATATTTCCCTTTCTGCATTTCCTTTCTTCATTCTGTTCGGCATCCATAAGAACCATAAAGAGTTATTTTCGTTTCATCCAACCAAATAACATTATTCGTGAACATCGATCTTTTTTTCTTGCTTTTTCAAGTATTTAATTCTGGCAAGTCGATTTTTTTCTGCTTATGAATGGCCTCTGAAGGTCAATTTAAGAACTCAACATAAACCCCTCCCAATAGTTTTCCAAGAAATTGAGTCGTTGTTTTTAGCTTCGATTTTAGCGTCGACTGTAAAGTGAAATTTTGCTCTTCCACCAACTTACTGTCTAGGATACCAAAACGTGTAAAGTAAATAGCGCGGCGAAAATTAACAACCTCAAAAGGATACATCAATAGAAGTCTTCAGCAAACAAGTGGAAAGCACAATGGATACGTGCTTTTCTCGAAATTGTCTTATCCTCTTCCTGATAATGCGTGCCGCGATTTTCCAAAAAACCTCTTTCCATAAAATAATTTGATGTATTATTTATAAGTAAATAAAAATGTACATAAATATGCATACCAAATATAGATAAATATAAAATATAATACAGTATAATACGTTGACAATTGGATTTTTTATCTAATGGCAGTGAAATCGGATCTCTTCCATCTTTAGGAGCGCTTTTCTGCCCTTGCAGGAAATTTAAAGAAGAAAATGTATAGTATTTTCTGAGAAAATGTTATTGAATTAAAATTTCAAAAATCAAAATATCCGATTCAAACTTTAGAGACTGCGACGTCAGCAAGATCGATCGGGAGCATCAAATTTGATAAAAACCCTGCTTACGGCGTCGCCGCTAACGTTGTTCACTCACAGACGGATAAACAAACGGACGGTTTGCCGTAAACTAATTTTTCGGTATCAAAACTCTGCCTACAGCGTAACCGCTAACGTTGTCCACTCACAGACAGGTAAACAAACGGACGGTTAAACGGTTTGCCGTAAACTAATTTTTCGGTATCAAAGAGCCCCAAAACGTGGATTCTGACTACGCAATGAGTTAGGGGAAGGTATTTACTACATATAGGAGCAAGAAGTATCCACTTTTTGGTATGAGAGCCTCATATTACACACAGGGCCTCACAGTTTTTTCAGTCGAAAAACCACTATTTTCCGCTGCAGCATTCCAAACTTTTCTCCTTACTACGTAAGTAGTATGCGAGAAAGCAATAATTCATCCGAAGCCCGAGAGAATCCCTTCGAGATTTTGGGGAACGTGACTGCATGGCTCAGGCAGAATTACTAGTGTCAATGATGAAAACGAAAGTCGACCTGGATGGCCGAGGGGGCTGTACCGAGTCGGCCTCTCGGTCGGAATGGTCGCGTGTTCCAATCCCGCCATGGTCATGGTTGTTTGTCCCTTGTCTTTCATGTATATATGTTGTCGCGACAGGTCTTGGAAGTCTTCTGACCACAGACCGAGGAGCCTGCGTGTGTCAATGTAAAAGTTAATAAGTGTTAGCATTGGGAACATAATGGGTGCGGAAAGTGGAAAATCGACATCCCTTGTAGCTGGTTAAAACCTGCGGAAGGAAAAAATGATGTAAACCAAAAGAAGAAGTCTGTAAGGTTTCGCTAGGCCTTCGAAGGCGGAAAAGCGACGAAAGGAAGAACCTGCGTCTCGAGCATTCTCTTGTGCGCCCGGGCGACCGCCGTCGGGTCCTCTGTGCCGCGAGGAGGTCAAGGACTGGGCGCGAGGTGGCACGCGCCGAGCCAGCCTTACGCAAGCGAAGGGCTCCGAAGCAGAGCTCGCCCTGGCACTACTCCAGCGCATCGGCTACCTCAACGCCGCCGCCGAACAACCGGCGAACAGGGCGGCCTTCGGAATGCGCTGCGAACGATAGCTACGACGTGACTCGGCAGTTTGGAATCGCAACTCAGCTGTTATTTTCTAAAAGGGGACACATGTTGCTATCGTGCTAAGTAATCTTCCATGCCAACGGAGTTTGAGTTAAAAAAATCATTGGCGATGGTCGCACCTCGCGGAGAAATGACAATTCCAAACGAAGTTATATGCGAACTTGAACTTGAAATTTCGAAAATGGAAAACATCGGGATATTATGATTCATTTGGCTTGACAGTTACACTGGCAGTTGACATGTATCAAAATGTATGTCTTAATTGAAAGGTGGCGTCAAGAAAACAATATGATTAAAATAATGAAAATTCTGTGGAGAAGCTTTTTTTTTTATTTTGACGACAATATTGTCAACTGTTGAGTGTGAAAATATGTTTGGAACGTGAGGTTCGTGTTTATTGCCCTTATGAACCTCAAACTGACAAGATTCAGGACAAAATATCTAAAACTAATATGATACGTTGTAAGTAGAGTTGAAGTTTTCGCTCTTACGATTTACCGAAAAGTGACCAATAAAATCTTTGACATTGTCTATGATTTTTCCTGACGAAGTTTTAGTAAATAATGTGTTACATTTATCAGGTTTTCATCTAGAATTAACATGTATCTATTTCGAAGTGGAAAGAAAAAGTGCAAATGTTTCAATGATATTGTTCATTTTGTGTTTCACATTACTGTTTAAATGTCAACTGTTACTGTTAAATGTCACATTACTGTTTAAATGACAAGCGCATAATATCTTTCTGATAGAATAAGAATAATAATAACAAACAAAAAGAACATTTTTAAAGGAATCGGCATCGCTCATCAACAGAATAACGGAGTGAAGAATGATGCTTCACTACCTCTCTCATGTCTGTGTTCCGATCACATCCAACCCAATTCAGGGTATTTACAAATGCCATAAAAAGAACAAGTGTCCCTAGAAAATACAACAAAAACGTCCCGTCATCTGAAATTCGTTCCATTAAATAAATTCATTATGAACGCTTGAGGGGCTCTCGGCCACTATTGGCTACCTTTATTTCCCAAAAGTTGCAGACTTTGGCATTGCAAGGAAAGACCTCATTTCTTGACTTTTGCGCGAGTTTTTTTACTTTTCTTGATAAATGGTACCCTTACCAATCAAACCATTTAGTTATACGTTGAGTCAACGTCGAAGAACGGTAACCCTTACAATTGCTTGTTTCATGAATACGGAGCTCTTTGGTAGACCTTCATGTGGGTAGATTTTGATGCAATTTCTTTCACGTGATATAAATTATGAAAATATGTAATGATTATAATAACTTTTACGAAAGAAACTAATGTAATAGTTCTTTTTTACACGATTGCCAACAGGCTAATGTACACTAATGACACCCTCGTTAGCTTTGTAGTATTACACAGGCTTTCTTTAAAGACAATACACATGTGATTTACTTGATTGTCGATTTAATCATTGACATCAAGTGCTTCAAACTCAGCTTAAGACCACAATATGTACGTCAACTCTCGCCGCTGATAGTGTGCGAAATGCCTCAATGCCTCTATTAAAGGCCGAAAATCACGCGCAGGGCCCATGCAATGCTGTTATCGCGCATTAGAGCGAGATTATGAGGAGAGGAATGACGTTAAATTGAGGTTCGGGCAAAAATGATCGAGAAACGTGTCTTGTGTATTGTTCAAACAAGGAAAAAAGTAGGTCAAGCAAACGACGTGGAACCGAGTTCAGGAAGACTGGCGATTGAGTGCGGTTAGTAAATGATGCCAAGGTCAGGATAAAGGCCACAATAGCCATTTAGAAGAAGCAAAATGGTACCAAAAATCCAATTTAGTTTCCAAAACATTTTGACGGGTATGCTGCCTACATTTGCATTCGTAGTCCTTTGTAACATGCAGTCGGCTGCAGTGAAAGTCTTTCTAATATCCAAGTGTGGCAGACAGGAATATCAAGTAAACGCTGTGTATAGGCATCACTGTATTATAGGACGCTCGGCTATGAGAATGTTGTATTTGGTTCGACCCTGACTATTGCCGAATAATCCTGTGTGTAATGTGTAGTTGGTTTGTATCCCTCATTCAGTTGGCACTGCAGTTCAGATGGAGTGGCAATATGACATCCGGGCCCTTGCCATTTTATCGGATTATTACACGGGGGGTATGTCATTTGGAGATCAGCCTGGCTTTGAGGACGAAGGGAGTGAGAGAGGGAGAGATCGCGTGCCTGACCAAGATGCTGCTTCGGCAGCCGCCCGGGATTGATCGGGGGAAAACACGCAAGAGCGGCCGGAGCAGCCAGCTGTTCTACTCAATAAGTAATGTGCAGACTTCTGAATTTTATTCTTTTTTTTTCTTTCGATGTTGACATTCAAACTTAAGTGTGAACACAACACACGTCTTTACTATTTAAAGGAACTACATTAATAGTTACTAAAAATGCTTTTCTCGTCTTATAAAATCCCCCAAACGCTTGTTCGTTTTAATGGAAACCGTATGGAATAAACTCGAAAGCGTTTCTAGGTCGAAAATCGAGAGAAGTTGGAAGATGGATTAAACTAGTGGCGTGGAAGAGCAAAATTAATGCTGTCGACTGCGTGGAAAATCGAGTCTTCGAGCAGCAAACGCTGACTGTTCTGAAATGGCACACGTGTAAACTGAAGCTTCTTTCTTCCACGTTGCATGTCGTCGGCTGTGTCGTGAACAGCGACGGACTGAATATGAAACTAGGGTTGTGGATTCGTTGGTTTCCGCGGTCGGAGTCATTTGATTCTTGGCACACTGCGACGCGGCTCATCCCGAACAGCCAAGAATCAAAATGCTGTCGTACCGTCATATATGAGAAGTTGCGGGTTAACATTATTAAATATTTGCATTTTTCAATCGAAATTGAAAATGTTTCTTTGTTTTTGTATTTTTCGTGTTTCTGAGTGTTTACCGAAAACATTGTCACCTCTTACAAGGCTAGAGGCTGCATAGGTAGTAGGTTTCCATCAATTTATGCCTGTATTGAAATTAGCAATACAGATAACTTTCAGATAACCCTGCCTGCAATGCGAAAGATACGATTACGTTATACGATTTTCTGGAAATACAATGTTTTAAAGTGAAATAAGACATGTCTGTGTTTGTGTTTTCATTTCCACATGCACCGGCAAAGGTGCAGCAACAAAGGGCTCAGAGCGTCGAGTGATTAAACTGCAGTGCCTGTGACCGGGAGGTCCTAGTGTTCGAGTCCTGACGGTGGCAGGACTTTCGGCTCTAATTTGTCAGCTAGGTCGAATTTAGTCGCTGTCTGGAGGAGAATTCTAGCTGCCGGCTGCTCTGATCGGTAGTTTTCCATGGTTTCTCCGATCAACACCAGGCAAATGCCGGAACAGTACCGTAACAAACGGGCCACGGACCGCGCGCCATCTTTCTTCCTTGTCCTATTCTCACCCCTTACTTACACACACACACACACGCATTACACTACCACACTTGTCGGGAGCTCCGAGCTTGTCCCGGCTGGTGCGGTGCCTCGCAGGTGGGAGATACCTGGTTGGGGGAAAATCTCCGCAAGCCGGCGTAGGTCGGCCCCGGATCTCGCCATTCAGCGAGGAAAGGTCTCAGTCACCTCACGCGATAAAAAACGCTCCTCGCTTACGGGGCTAATGACCTTGTCAATTGACGCGCCCGAAATCACCAATGAATCATTTTCATGTGTTTCTTTTAATATTTCAAACGTTTTTAAATAAAAACGTCCCCAATAACATTCACATATTTGTTAATATTTCATATAAATTTATATTGTTTATTTAAGATTTTGTACAACCTATTTTCGGCGTCTATAAGCCTGTTTAGTGCCTAAAAAGCTGGCGTTTCCGTCCGACCGAGCTCCTTAGCCTGTCCCGCGAAAACGTCGCCGTTGAGACTCACAGCTGAATCCTCTCAGACTAGGAAAGCGGACTCGCAGCATGTGTAGCCAGGCACCCGGTTGTTGGAGTACGTACCACATTTGTGCAATACGTCAGTGCAGTGACCTGGGAGCGGCGATTCAAGGGAACTGTGTGTGGAGACGTCCGTCTTTTCGCGGAACCAGGGCAGTCGCGGCGCTGTCGGAAACCACGACGTCGCGATAACATGGAGGAAGAGCAGACAGATAGGTTGTCACTGATACGCGTCAAGTGGCGCATCGAGTCAAGTGAATTCTGTGCTCATTCACTGCAAAAGCATTCATCTGTTCACTATTCGTATTTATTTACTAGGATTTCCAGTTACATCGTGTGATATCTGTATCAATTTTTGTGTGCAAGTATTTGATATTTATGGTCGATTATCCAACTTTGCCAGATAGGCTAACGGTGTCCCCCAGGTCTGTTCCTAGTCTAATTCCCACGTTTGGGGGTAAGAGACACGTGGCGAACTTGATGTGTATTCACCGTAACTGCCAACCTCCGCGTATCTGAGCTTTTCATTGTCACAGAGTTACAGAGACTGAGACGATTTGTATTGTTAGAAAGCTGCAGCATCTTTTTACCCCGGTCTGGGACGATTTGAAAGGAAAGCTACAACTCTGTTTTTGCCGCGACCAGGAATCGAATATTTTCAATCTTTGATATCCTCCTTTCTTTAATCAGACAAGCTTGGAAATTGTTATTCGACTTTTGGAGAAGAGGCTCTCCAAGCCATCTTGGCAGACTTCTTAACGGTACAACATGGAGTTAATTATATTTATTAATTGTATCATTAAGGCTTTTTCATTCTCCTTGAAGTATGTGTATACACTAATGTAAAATATTTCTTCTATAATTAACAAAGATCAATAGAAAAGGGAGGCTCAGAAATCTAGTTGGGCCCTCCCCGTGGTTTGGGCTCTGCCCCCCCCCATGACAATGTTTAATCATACCACTTTATTTATCGGCAACAGTAATGAGTAATGAGACAATAACTTAAATTATGCTATGATACACTTCAGAAGAATTCATTCCTTCACCTTTCGTGATTGTCTTCACTCACAACTTGAGATCCCTGCAATGGCCATTACGTTTGTCGTCTCCTTCTGTTGCCAAAGACTTCAATCATGTCTATTCATTACATGCAGGAGCTAATCCAGAAAGTATTTGAGGTTATATAAATGGAGTGGCGGGGCATTTCAGTGCAGACTTCTTCTCACAGAATGTTTTAAAGCATTTTTTAGCTTAAAATAAATGTGTATCCATTATGGGAATACTTCGGATTATGATACTATCAATGCTTGGCAATAGTAATGAATAAATTAAGTAACACTACATACTAATTTTG
Organism: Gryllus longicercus; assembly: GCA_038098605.1. Lineage (NCBI taxonomy): Eukaryota > Metazoa > Arthropoda > Insecta > Orthoptera > Gryllidae > Gryllus > Gryllus longicercus. The sequence continues at coordinate 2,224,223 of JAZDUA010000232.1, read as the reverse complement.
CAAAAGCCGATCTTGTATAATTTTATTATTTACTTTCTTAGTAGTTAAAAAGTAGTAAGTTAATAACTTGCGTTGACTGGACTTTTGGCACTGAAAAGGGTCTTTTGACAATGAATATATTCTTTCCGAATATTAATTCTGTGCCACTACAGTCGATTGCGACACATCTACTATTCCAAAATAAATTTGTTCGGATATTATATTACTGTTTATTTTGTTAAGAAATTAACTTCCCCTTGTTGAGAAATTAATTAATCCTTGAAAGTTTAACTTTGCTATTCAGACTTAACTTAGGGACATTAATAAAATAAAAATGACCATGTGAACAAATTTGACTCTCTGAACTGAAGACTAATAATCAATAAAATTGATTTTTTTCTGTACTTAATTTTGTACTTTATCACTTACTGCTTATGTGATATAGAGAAAATATCGCAATACTGCGGGAAATACTGCAACTTTTCGATAGAAAAACGTATTGCCGTATCTAGTAACGAAAAAGTGAATAAATCTTCCACGTAGTATAGTACTATTGTAAAAACTATATAGTCAGAATCCACGTTTTATGGGTTCTTGGTACCAAACGGTTGTGGAACGGTACGTCTGCCCTTCCGACTGTTAACAGCGGCTGAAACGTAAGCAGGAATAATAGTTTATTAAATATGAGTTATCACGTTAAATACGAAGTCTTGTGTTAGTTTGTGTTTTCAAGAAGCCTGCCCTTCCACGGTGTGAAAACCTATTATGAAACATCAAAGCTGAAGATACCGACTTCATTCATTATCTCGTGAACCACGTCAAAACGAGGTCGTTTTAAAGAGGATGTGTTCTCTCTCTTCCGAAGATAGTCGTCAATAACGGGAGGCTTTTGTGCGTCTGACCCATTTTACCTCATAACAATACCGCATCATCAGGTCTTTGAAATGCTGGTATCAAATTGATTCTTCTAACAGGATAGAATGAATAAGAGATAAAGAAATATATATATATATATATATATATATATATAATATATAATATATATATATATAATATATATATATATATATATAAGTAGGAATAATTGTTTTATTTTGCAGAAAAGAAAAAAACATGCTACATTACTAAAAACTAAGAACGTTCATAATAATCCTCAAACCTTTCCGCACATCTTTGCAGAAGAATTCAGTCTGCTGTGTGTGATTCGTTTGTGTACCCCCCCCCCCCTCGTCCACAGCGCAGCAGTCAGCAGATGCGACGCGTCCGTATTTTGAAGCTGGCCACACAATGAGTATTTAAGCATCGCGTCTTGTAGTCCTATAGAGCACTGGCAAGCATTTCTACCACGAATAACTGCAATTGTCAAGTACAACCGCCGTCGACTATATTTACATCTTGAAGCACAGCTACTGTCTACTCTCCACCAATGCACGCGGTAGCGATTGGCAGTAGCGTCTCAAAATCAAACCCTCGCGTCAACGGATGTACCGAACGAAGCACGTTTCCCTTATTCCGGAAGATATAAGGGAATTGCCAAGAGTTACGGAATGTCCTATAAACTGATAAGATTTGTCAGAAGAAATTGATAATGTGAATTCTCATGGGATAGTCTTGATCCTTTACACTTTGCGTTCTCTACGATTCCCACTTCCTGTGAGGTTGACCGCATGGGTTGGCGGGAAGGTCAAACTGCCTGAGCAATGCATTCTCTCATTGACGGGTTGCGGTCGCCACCACCACAGACGACCTTGTAAAGTGTTGATGAGCCCATTAGCAGGCGCTGCGGGTTAGTATGGCGGGGGAGTGGCAAAAAAAGTGTGTGGCTCTGACACATTTGGAAAGGTTTTCTTTATCCAATAGAATCCCTGTGTTGGACGTTTGGTTCTTTAGAAAAAATATTGGTACAGACAGGTGTCCAAGATAAAGAATGTCATGTAATGTTTAATATAAGGCATCAAGAATAAAGGGTGTCCGTCATAACGAAATGCCCGAGATAAAAGAGTTCAAAATACAGTGCGGTCTACACTGAACAAATTTCAATGTTGATCTTTTCGCTTATACATGTGATATGCGCGTTTTCACGTGGGAAGAAATTGGCATTGTCTTACCAATAATTAATGATAACGCTTAGTAAAAATAATGATAAAAGATTTCATCAATTTTTTATTTTATGAAGAATTAGCAGTGCGCTTAAGTTGATACATGCATTCATGAACAACGAAAATGTTTAAGATTTATCGAGAATTTTGAAATTGAATGACGTTTATATTTCCACAACCTAGAATGATTGAATGAACCGAGGTAAAACCTTGAATTTACCAGAAACAAAATATATCCACGTACTAATTTTGTATGCATGAATGTTGTATTTGAATTGAAATATAATAATTTTAATGAAAAGTTGGAGAGGGGAGAGTGATAACTATTTTTATTTAACAAAAAATCCAGATATTTGTGTTTTTCTCAATGGAACTCACGGGACGTTCCACACACTTCAAATTAATGAATTGGGCTGAGTGACAGTCATTCTCATATGCGTTTCATTCAAAGTTGATTTTTTTTCTGAGTGGAGTCATCGATTTGATAATCTCTACACCCGACTATGAGGATGTTTTTTGTATGTTTTCCTTCAGTAATAATAATAATAATAATAATAATAATAATAATAATAATAACAACAACAACAACAACAACAACAACAACAACAACAACAACAACAACAATCTTACCTCATTGAATACTTCAAAATTTGAGGAATTATTCAAATAGAATACCTTGAAAGTATATAGGACACATTATAGTATTAAAATGCATAATTACAGGAGAAAAGACCTCTATGACCCCTATTAAAATAACTTGTGTTGCATGGTAAATGATAGTATTCATTATTATTTTGCGTAGTTATGGAACTGTGTTCCCTCTTTCATTGAGCGAAGAGTTGGGAAATTAAATTTTGCTTACAAACGCGTCAGGCCTCATACCAAACGATCGGAGCGAGAAGTGCAACTTCAACAATACTTACTTTAATGAAAGTGCTTTTTGGAAGATTGAATTAATATGGAAATTAGGGAACCAAAAAGAAGTGCGGGAATCGAAAACGAAATATGGCAGAATGCATTCTTAAACGTCTCTCAATGTTTTAAATGATGTTAGTATTATTCTAACTTTCCTATACTGGATATATGTAATTATTTTCATTTAATTCTGTGCATTTGACGAATATCTTAAACGTTGATTAATTCAATTTTCGTGTATATATTTAGACTATTGTTAATAATTTTTAGAGAGCAATAGAAACATTATATGAACCGATGTAATTTTCTAGAATGTTGAAGACAATTAATATTTAGATCATTGCCGGCTGAGTTGTGATTCTGTCGAAATTCTTACTCTTTTATGTTTGTTTATTTCTGATTAATTGTTCCACCATATTTTAAAATATTTTGTTTCTCTTTTCATTTACCCCGGTGTTTTTCTTTTCGTTTCCCCGTTGATTGGAAATTTCAGTAAGTGATGATTATTAATGATGCGAAAAATGTTTATCAGAAGTCTCTTTAAAATATCTTTAACAACCATTTAACAGAAAGAAGAGATAGAAGGAAATTTTAATAAAACGAGAGAGAGGGGGGGGGGCAGGGATATTATCTTTTGAAACTTGCTTCGTTAACCTTAATTTCTTTCTTTCTTTCTTTCTTTCTTTCTTTCTTTCTTTCTTTCTTTCTTTCTTTCTTTCTTTTTTTCTTTTAGTAACATCAAACAATTTTTTTAATAATTAGAAAGTAATAAAATAGTTTGCCGCTCGAAACGTCATTGAAACACAAATACAATTTTTACGATCTAAACTGATTATATTTTTTGAGTCTCTTTGACCGCGATTTCTTTAGACCTATAAAGACATATTCCTTGTGAGCATTTTTGCGACATTTAAATACATAATTTTAACTTACGTTTTAGCAAAAGTAATTGATAAAAAATTTCATACTTTTCGCAATTACTTTATTTTGCTTTTATGAATTAACCACTGCTTTCATCATCGCCTCGAAGACTAAAGTTTCTCTCTCGCTCGTGAACTTATACTTCTTATTTTTTTGAACGTATACTGTAAATTTTTGTTTGAACACTCGGGTTTTTGTTTCATAATTCAACGAGAATCATGTTAGTAAGCGCTTTCCAGTGGTTAGAAGTACGTCTTTGCAAATGTTTGAAAAGCTTTGACCTAGCTCGCCAGATCTCTTCAACAGCAGACGTCGACGCCAGCGGCGACGCAGTCTCCGCGTCCGCCCAAGTTGATCATTTCCCGGAGAGTAAATATTGACCGTTCTGTTCCGCTCCTGCCAGCACATCCACAGGCGCCGACAGTGTTTGAAAAAGGGCGAAGAACAGCAAACTAAGTTGCTGGAAAATTCGAACCGCTTTTCCTCGATGGAGCAATTTCTCTCTGATGATGAAGTAAGTTAATTGCTTTCGACTGCACAAACAGATGTTTTCGTTGCGTGTTTCCCGTTCTGCTTGCTTCTCTCTGCCCTCTTGGTTCCACTCGAGGTGTTTTTGGAGGAAGGCATGTTATATCCTCAATATTTTGCAAGTCGAAGAATTCACTTGTCCCATAACACTTGTAATCAACAAGGGACTCTCAAGAAACGTAGAGTGAATCTTGTAGAACCGCGAACAATTTCTGGAAAAATATCATCACAAGAACACGTACAAATTGAATTTTCCAATGATTCTCGAATTAATTTTTAAGTCTGTAGCACTAAGCCATCAGAAAAACCGAAAAGGATTATTGCGTTTGCAGATCATGAACTTCGGTACGGATATTACTGAACAATGCAGGCCGTAAAAATTCTTTAGTTTTCAATTAAGACGCACCTGCCGTGTAGTACGATGTTAAAATTTTGTTTTCCTCGTATGATTGCGCCACTAAACTAAACACCCATATGTAGCAATCATATCATTAAAAATTCCAGTATTTTCAACTCACGAAACAAAAGTCATCATATGTCCACGTAAGAAGTACATACGTCCTTGACAGTGTACAGTTCCATTAAGTCTTTAATTTGAATGATCCCTCTTTATATTTCTAATTAAAGGTTGTGGATTTAAGTTGGACAATCAATTGTTATATATGAACTTTCCTAACACTTCATCATTAATTACCTCAAAAGATACATTTGTCAGATGTTGCAACATGATTATGCTCACATCCTATTAAACTTGTGTACTTAAGTTATGATATCTGACGTAAAGGTTCATTGATAAGTATTGTTTTCTAACTTGCGTTAGATTTCAGGCATCATACGCAATTCACGTGCAAGATATTCTTCTATCTCGAAACACAATGCTTGCTGATGTCATTCTTTCATCTCGTAATTGATTAGTGATGGTACACGTATTAGTCACAGAACAGACTCCTCGTTCCAGCAAAGATATGTGTTTCAATTTGTAGATAGTAGCAGATACTATCCATACATTTGACGTACTACAAAATAACACCAAATCATCTCATGTAGACTGAACTCTTACTCGTACGTAAATTCAAAAACAACACAAGAAAGATCGATCCCTTTCTCGATGCAAATAAGAGATTTTTTAAATTAAAAACAATAGTTTTTATGAATGAATTGTTCGCATGCTCGTTCACACAAACTTCAGTTAAACTATTACTCTCCCACTCTCTTCTCCCCGACGCAGGCGCACTACAACCCGCCTTTATCACTAAAACAGCACGTCTCAAGGCCTCAGGCGACTGGCGCGCGAGAGAACTTAATGAGAATTGAACCGCATGGATCAGTTTGCAGACACCTGCAAATCATGGCAACAAGAATCTAGCGGTACAATAGCACATACTTTCTCGTACTACATCTAAATTTGCAATTTTCGAAAATTCAGAGTTCAACCAAAATGAGACATACGCCATTCTTTTAAGCGACCTTCTTATAACCGCGGGGGAAATTTTGGGGGAGAAAATTGGAGCGGTTTTTTGAGAAGAAAGTCTTAAAAAATTAATTTCCTATATTTTCCGCTGAATTACACAAAACTACTCATATTTTCGAAAAATTGAACCTGACCTTATTTCAAGATCTGTCTTTAAAGAACAGATTGCATTAAGGAAGTAAATTGTAACTGTAGAAAGACGCTTAAAAAATGCTCTTTTGCAAGTTTCGAAAAACCAGGGATTTTAATGAACATGAAACCTACACCATTCTCTTAAGCGCCCTACTTCATTCAAGGACAATGTTTAACTAAAGAAATTTGGAGCTATTTTTGAGAAAAGTTTGCTATTGTTTGAAACAAATAGTAATGATGTTATATTTATTAATGACAAGACTCTGGTCACTAGCACTGTTCGATGAGAAATAAGCCTTTCGAACGAAAACTACAACTCGCCTTTGAATCGATAAAATGGGTTCAACAAATTGGATTGCAAATTTTAAAAATCCTTTTAATTTCTTAATTGAAATTATGTTATACTTTCATTTGTTTCATATACAGTTAAATTTGGTGTATATCTTCAAAATATGCTAAATGTTTTGTTTCTACATTTCAACGTTGATATAAATCCAAGAGTACTTTTTGTTTTTGTTGCATTTGTTTATTACATTTCTAGATCACACGGTTCAGTTATTGTAAGAACTTTGTCACATGCATTGGTGGCTTAGAAACTAACATATAACTAGTTTCTTACAGCTAATACATTGGTAAAGGAAACCTATGAGGCAACTCTGTTTATTCCATTTCAGAGAACATTTTAAGAAACACATGGAAGGGATACTTGTTTTTCATTCTTGTGTTTAGGGTTGGGTTTCTGCACAGCATGATTTCGTATAGAGATAGTATTTGCATGAGATTTATAAAAAAGTTAGATGAGGGGTATGGGATATGATGGGCTAATTGCTGTGGATTGAATTGTTTATGTAGGTGATTGTTAGAAACATACCGTGGTGTATTTGTTATTGTCCTTAGGTATTGATTTTGGATGATTTGTATTTTTAATGTTTTTTGGATGCATTTAACCATACTGGACAAATGTACAGAAATAGGGATCTTATTACAGTTGTATATAATATCAGAGCTGTGTTGTATGACAGATGGCTATTCCTGTTTATGAGAGGTTTAAGTTCATGTAATTTATTTTTGGCTTGGTTAATTTTAATGTCTATATGTTGTTTCGAATTAAGGCGCGTGTCGATGTTTAATCCCAGATATCTTATTGGTTTAGTAGGGGAGGGGCTACCAGCTTATTACAGCATCGTTTAAGATTAAGAGGGGAAGGGGCATGTGCGGTCTGAGAGTGAACATTTTTGCTGCAGGTTTAGTTGGATTCAGGAGAATTTTAGATTTGTAAGCTCAGCTTTCGATTTGGTATAAGTATAATTGAATTCTCATTTTTATGTCTGTTAATGTAGTTCCGGATGTATCGTCTGCAAATTGTGCAACATGAATTCCGTTTTGTTTGGGGATATCGGCTCCGTATAGGTTGAAGAGTGGGTGAAAGAGGGGGATCCTTGGGGTAAACCTGCCATAATTAATTAGAGATTGGATTGATGATTGTTTACTGCAACTGCAAAAGTTCAGTTTTTAGGAACTTTTTTATTATTTCGGCAATATAATGAGGGGTCGCAGCTTTTCTGACTTTGTAATTTAATGCTTTGTGCCAGACTCTATCGAATGCTTGGGTTATCTCTATGTATAATGTTTTTTTATGAAATGACGAGTACATGTGTTCCGTAATTCTGTTCTTTAGGTATTGCTTTAGTGCTTATTAAGTGTTTACTTAGCCGTTTTAATATTATTTTTTCAAATAACTTCGACAGGGTAGGCAGTAAACATATTGGTCTGTAACTTAGCGATTGTCGTGTTTTTGCTAGGTTTTGGTTCTGGAATAACTATTGCGTGTTTCCATGAATGTGGAAAGTGGCTCATTCTTAGACAGGACTTATATATGTTAGTTAGAAATGCTATTGCCTTTAAGGCTTATTAAGTTGTGTATGTTATAATGCCCGGGAGATTTTTTGTTAGGCAAGTTTTTTATTATATTTTTGATTTCATTTGGTGAAGTGTAGTGTATTCTTGATGATGGGGTCCATATTGGGGTTGCGCTATAGATTTAATTATTGTAGTGTGTTCTGGGTGGTTTTGTGTTCTGTTTGTTGTGAATGTGGATTCGAAGAATGGAGCTAGCTCTTGGACTTTTTCTATTGCTGTGTAAGGTTTACCAGATATCGTATTGAGAGGTGGTATTATATTAATTGGATTGTTGGTGATGTAGATACCTTTTATATATATATATATATATATATATATATATATATATATATATATATATATATATATGATAAATGACTAAAGATATTGTCTGGTATCAATTTTAATCAACTTATGATCATTTCGATCGCGTTGCGATCATCATCAGAGCTAAAATGTAATACAAATATTATACAAATATTATTAAATACAAATATTATAACAGGTTGTAGGTAACAGGTTATTGTATGCACGATGCGTAAGCAAACTGGGTCGTACATACCTTACAGCTTCTGGGCCGAAAACAAAGTTCTGCGAATTTTTTTTTGGGCGTGTGTCTGTTTAAGAACACAGCCGGGCGGCAGCTGGGAGGGGGCGGGAAGAGGGGTGGGGTGCGGGTGTAGGGTCGTAAACCGCGGGGGTGCTGGTGGAGGTTGAGAGACGGTCGGGCGAGCGAAGGTCAGGGGAGTGGGGAGGGCTGGGGGTGGGTTAGGGGTGTACACTTTGTGCTAATTTTAGCAGAGGTGACGAGAGTTCAGGTATTTGCTGGTTGAGACATGTCATGTTCTGTTTTTTGAGTACGTTGTGTATGTGTATGGTTTCTAATTTTATTCTGTTCCAGTACCTGTTTTCAATTTCTAGAATTCGGAAATTTATGTGTTTATCAAATGTGTGTTTGTTTAAATTTAGGTGATCCGCAAAGTGTGAGACTGTGGTAGTGTTATTTTTCCATGCTTGTTCGTGTTCTTTGATTCTCTGTGTGAATTTACGGCCTGTTTGTCCTATGTATATGGCATTGCAATTGTTACACGTGAGAGCATAGACTCCGCATAAGGATGTAGGTGGGATTGGATCTTTAGTGTTCGATAGTGTTTTATATAATGTGTGAGTATTGTTGAAAGAAGTTTTTAGACCGAATTTATTGAGTGTGGAGGCTATTTTTAGAGAAAGGGGTCCTACATAAGGGATTGTGTGGTACGTGGCTGTAGTGCTTCTGTCAATTGGTGTGAGGGTAGTGTGTTTGCGGATATTGAGTGTATTTGTTTTTTTTTTGGCTATTAATTTGTCAATCATGTTGCAGTCGTATCCATTTATTCTGGCTATATGTTTTATGGTGTTTATTTCCTTTTTTTGTGTTTTCTGGGGACATAGGTATGGAAATTAATCGATGCACCATCGCATGGAAGGCTGCGTGTTTGTGTGTGGGGGGGTGTTGTGAAGTGTTGTGTATGATTGTGTCCGTGTGTGTGGGTTTTCTGAATATGTTAAATTCATGATGGTCCTGTGCTAGTGTGATGGTGAGATCAAGGAAGTTTAAAGATTTTTGTTCATTTTCTATCTCCGTGGTGAATTTTATGTTGGGGTGTAAGGAGTTGATGTACTGTGTAAAAATATAAAGTTGTCTGGTGGTGCCTGTCCATAGTGCTAACACGTCGTCTACGTATCTGTGCCAGTACAGGAGATTTTTTAGAAGTGGATGACCAGAAGTAAACAATGTGTTTTCCCAGTTGTCCATAAATATATCAGCTAATAAAGGTGAGAGGGGTGAACCCATGGGTAGTCCAGAATCTTGGGTGTAGAATTTGTCATTATATTTGAAGTAGTTGGCATCTATGCAACAGGAAATTAGATTGTACAGTTCAGTTTTGATGGGAACGGCACACTGGGATCTGTCAATTTTGTCTTTAAGAATATTCTTGCAGTCAGATGTAGGCACACTGGGAAAAAGATTTACCACATCGAAAGAAACAAGTTTGGCGTTAGAGGGCACTGGAAAGTCCTTTATCTTGTTAATGAGGTCAGGGCTGTTGCGTATTGTGTGTTGAGGTGTGTAACTGACGTATTGTTTGAAGTCTTTGTTCAGTTTGTAAGCAATTCTGTGTGTTAGTGTATGATACTACAGGTCTAATGGGGATAGTAGATTTGTGTATTTTAGGTAAACCATATAATCGTGGAGGGAGTGGATTGCGTGGAAGAAATCTCTGTGGATGAGTGAATAGAACTTTAGATTCAGCGAGTTCTTGTTTTAAGGAAGTGTGGTGTTTGTTAGTGGGGTCGTTTTTTAGGAGTGAGATGCCGTTGTTGCCATTGATAAAATCGAGTACTTTGTTGTTGTATTCTTCCTTGTCCAGAATCACTATAGAATTGCCTTTGTCCGCTTTCGTTATAACAATATTGTCTTGTGAGATTTTGTCTTTTAGTTTTTTAGCAGTTAAATGTTCTGACGAGATGGGCTTTGGGTGCGAGTGGTGTTCAATATGTTGTTTGATAGTATGTGTAACAGTGTGCTTGATTTCTGTGTGATTAGTATCATTGGGAAGGACAGTGTCTAGGTGAATATACAGATTTTTTAGAGTATTGGCGTTGGGTGGAGAAGGAGGTGAAAATTTGAGACCTTTTTGTAGGAGTGTGGCTTCAGTATGGGATAGAGTAGAGGACGAGAGATTTATGATACGAGGATGAAAGTTGGGGTGAGTCACAGAGTCAGATTGTTTCGTATGTGTTTGATATAGCGCTTTGCTGCAAGATAGACGTTACAGCTCCTACAAAAACTCCTAAAAAGTCGTCAAGGGAGCAATGGAAGCGCCCCCGCTTCTGCGAGAGATGCTGCAGATGGGGACATACTCGCAAAAACTGCGAATATCCCGTTAGATGCAAGATCTGCACGGGAGAGGGCCACCCGGCAGACAAGCCTGGCACGAAGGACTGCCCCATACGCGGTACCTTGGCACGCCCGAAATGCTGCAATTGCGGCGGGCAGCATACGGCATCATATACAAAATGCGAAAGATGCACGCCGTTGCAGCGCCCATCGAGCAGCGATAAGGAATCTGTCGAGAGGCCCACAAGCCTCGACGCCCCTTCGGGCGAGGCTCCTCGGCAGAGAGTACGCGGCGAGGCGACCTGGTCAGAGGTAGCGGGCCCAGCCCCCCCTCAGGCCCCCGCTGCGCCGCACAATAACGCGGCGCAAGAGACGCGGTCACGCGCTCTCGCGACTCAATTGGGTGTTCTCTCCGAAGACCAGATTCGGGGAATGATCCACCTACTGACCTTGCTTCTGCCCAACAATGGCGCAGAATAATCTAAATCCTCCGTCTCATTGCGAAGCACCGCTGCGAACATGCACCTGGAATGTTCAAAGTGCGTGCGAAAAGACCCAGTTGATACAGAACTTTGCTACCGAGCGACAGCTCGACATACTGGCGCTGCAGGAAACGTGGTTTCGTGAGCATCACACTGCCCGTATTCACGGATACGCAGTGTATCGCCGAGACCGCGAGGTCAAACGGGGGGGCGGTGTTGCGCTCCTGGTCCGACGCGACATCCCCCAGCTCGAAGTAACGACCCCACCTGACGCCTTGCGTTCTCTAGAGGCAGTTGTGGTGCGAGTTTGGACGGTTGACGGCCGACTGACAATCGCGTCCGTCTACTGCCCAAATCAGCAACTAGACACTGCCTGTATCGACGCGATACTCGCGTTAGATACTAAAGTTCTCATTCTAGGGGATTTTAATGCAAGGAACAGACAGTGGGGCTGCCTCGGTGAAAACCGAAACGGCACCCGTTTGGCCAACTACATAGCGACGAGACGTGGCGTATAGGTATGCGCCCCGAAAGAACCCACGATATACCCGTCGACTGGAAATCCGGGAATTATCGACCTTGCGATCGCGAAAGGAATTGACTGCGGAGCCCCGCTTTCGATCTCCTATCTGGTTTCCGATCACAGGCCGGTAACATTCGTGGTTTCGTCTTTCGCCGCAGCACGCCGAAACAAATTCAAAATATCACACAACACCAACTGGGCCGGTTTCACAGCTCATATAAGCACAGTGCTTGAGCGAAAACCGCTAAATTCACGGGACGAAATCGATAGCGCAGTGACTCACATCACTTCCGCGATTCGAACGTCCTACAAATCAAATACAAAAATTACTCGCGAACCGGAGTCACGTCCTGAGCTTACAGATGAGCAGAGAAGGACGCTGCGGGAGCTGCGCAGATATTCTAAGCTACACAGCCGCTACGGCGATCCCGCGGACGGAGCGCGGGCGCGAGCTCTCAGCAGAGAATTCCGTAAATCTCTACAAGACGAGAGAACCGCAAAATGGTCGCGCACGATCGAAGATTGCAATCTTCGTGAAAGAAACCTTTGGGGATTATCTAAGGCGCTGGGCCGCAAGGCGGGAGTAAACCGCCCGCTCCGCACCACTCCGACACCACAGCCGCCCGGTCACACCGCTACGCAGCCGGAATACGTGTGGGAGGACGCCGCGAAAAGCGAACTCCTCGCGGAGACGCTTGAACGGCAGTTCCGCCCATTCGAGTCCGGCGATTTCGGGGACCAGAGCACTGTTGCACGCTTACGCGACTACCTGACCGCTACGCCGAGCACCTCGGCGCGACGTGTGACGGGAAGGGAGCTCCGCGAAGCGCTGCGACAACTCAATACGCGCAAGGCATGCGGGCCGGACGGAATAACAGCCGCCCAGCTCCGCGCGCTCGGCGCCGACGGGGTGGAGTTCCTGCGGGAGCTCCTAAATGCGTGCCTAGCGCTAGGATACTACCCCAGAGCGTGGAAAATCGCGACAGTATCCATGATACCAAAGCCTAACAAGGACCAACTCCTGGCGAGCGGTTACAGACCAATTAGTCTCCTCTCGCTTCTTGCGAAAGCTTTCGAGCGCCTGATCCTGGAGCGCTTGCAACAGGAAATACGGCGTCTTAAGCTTCTTAGAGATGAGCAATTCGGATTTCGAATTGGTCTAAGTTCCGCGCAACAACTGACGCGGCTAAGTACCGAGATCGGTCTCTCTCTCGAAAGACGGCAGAACTTGCCAGTGGTTTTTCTAGACATGCGGTCGGCATTCGATTCTGTATGGCACGAGGGGGCGCTCGCGTGTCTTGCGGACATTGGAATCAGCGACTGCTACGTCAGACTAATCGCCAGCTTCTTGACAGATAGACGATTCAAGGTTCGCGTCAATGGCGTACATTCGTCCCCAAGGCGAGCCGCAGCCGGTGTGCCTCAGGGAAGTGTGCTCTCACCGACACTATTCGGCCTGTACGTCAACGACGCGCCGCTTCCGGTTGAAAAAAATACAGGCATTCAACATTGCGGGCTCCTAATGTTCGCGGATGATTTCGCTTACTATGCGAAATCGGCGGACAAACGGAAATCGGTGAGATATCTGAATGATTGTCTCGCCGAGCTTCCCAAATGGCTAAGCCATAAAAAGCTTGCCCTCAACCCTGACAAGTGCGTAGCCGTCAACTTCACTCGACAGAGGGCCGACCCCGATGAAGTCGTGAGCTTGTTAGGCACGCATATACCGTGGCAAAAGACGGCGAAGTATCTTGGTGTGAAGCTTGACAGCGGCCTCCGCTGGCACGCCCACGCCAAGTACGTTAGCCAAAAAATAACTGCCCGAACCACTCTCCTACGCCCACTCCTTCGAGCCCCCGAACTTCATCCAGCCCTCAAACGCCGCCTATTCACCGCCTGCGTGCGGTCCATTTGGACGTATGCTTGCGAGGTATTCGCGGCGGCACCCCCCTCCACCCTCCGCCCGATTCGCACGGCGGAAAACCGCGCTGCGCGTCTCGCGGCGTACCCCCACCTCCCTCCTCCCATTCCCAATAGATATCCTAGAAACACCGACGTGTTCGGAGTTCTGGGTATAAAAAACCAATTCTTGCCGGAGCTCCAAAGGCGGTCAGTGACGGCGCTTAGAAGGGCTCTGGGTCCGAAGGCGCCGCGCATCCTGCGCGACACCGGCCGTGAGGCGAACAGTGACGCGCATCGGTCCCACCTCCGGAAAGGTCCGAAGCGCGTCGCCTTCTCCTTCCGCGCGCTGCCTCACGACACGCTTGCTGCCTTGTGCGAGCAAGCGGAGGCAACCGAGCGTGAGGGGGAAGACTCGCCATCGGCCGAGGGACGCGCGGGGAACGCGACGCCGCGCCCCACCTGCCACGCCTCCCAACGGGCCCGAGCGCCACGGACACTTTGAGTCAAGTCAGTGCCGTGGCGAACAGTGAGTGTAGTGTCAAGTAGTCAGTGCGTTGTAGTCAGTAGTAGTAGTCAAGTGCGAATGAATGGGAAGAATGAATGGTTATGTATATAATGAAAATAGTATGAATGATGTGTGAATGTAGAAAAAAAAATACTAATAATAATAACAATGCACCATTATATAACAACAATTTACCTATAAAATAGAATTACAAAAAATGATTTTAGTGTAAGTTAGTAATGCCAAAGTGCAATTAAGATAACTTTAAGTCTAGATTGTAAGTTAGTTGTAAGAAAAAGCCCCGCCTGTAGCTGCTTAAGCCGCAAGGCAGCAGTGTAATGAAAAAAAAAATATAGAAAATAAATTCCCCTCCTTCACAGGGTTACTGTGGAGGGGACAAAAGAAAAAAAAAAAAAAAAAGAGTGAGCTGCCGCTACCACCACAGAGAAAACATTGTGTAATGTTACGCGGAAAAACGGCGAATTTTTGGTAGAAAAACTCTTATTACAGGTCCCTGGCTACGAAAAAGTGGATAAATCCAGAAGCAAAATGTTGAAAAAGGAATCGTCTTTTTGCTCCATCATTTGTAATGATATTTTTGTTGTTGCATAGTCTGATATTTTTATTGTCGTCATTCTCTGTTTAAGAGAATGGTGCAAGGCTCATGTTGGTTAAAAATCCTAATTGTTCGAAAATTGAAAAAAATTCAAAATTTAGGGCGTCTTTCTACAACTAAAATTATGAAGATACATTTGTTTTCTTAATGAAATACGTTCAGCACACACAGATCTTCAAATATGGTCATGTTGAATTTTTGGAAAATATGAGTATTTTTTGTGAATTTTTTCAACAAACATTGTCACCCGCCCCGTGAGCTTTGTAAACGTAACTGAAACGTCCCTCTGACCGGAAGGTCGTAGGTTTGAGTCCCGACAGTTTCAGGATTTTCGACACTAGCTTGTCAGCTGGGTCGAATTCACTCGCTGTCTGAAGGAGAATTCTAGCGGTCGGCTGCTCTGATCGGTAGTTTTCTCCGATCAACACCAGGCGAATGCCAGAACAGTACCCTAACAAACAGGCCACGGACTGCGCGCGATCTTTCATACCTCTTCCTTGTTCTATCCTCAACCCCAATTTACAATTACTTACAATTAACATGTACTACACTAACATACATACCAGGAGACCGGTCGGGAGATTTGGAGTTTCTCCCGGGTGGGGCGGTGCCCCGTTGGTGGGAGACACCCGGTCAGGGAAAAACCTGCAAGCTGACAGTAGGTCGGCGCCAGATCTCGTCACGGGTTAGATAATCGACCCCTTAAAAGCATAAACATGCATTACACTTAAGGGACTAATGACCCTAGTAGTCGACCCGCCCTGTATCACTAACATTCAAACAATCAATCAATCAGTGAAAGTAAAACGAATGGTGATGCTAGGTCGTTGGATACTACGTAAGTAACCATGTGTTCATTATTTCATATTACTTTGTTCGTTTCTTACGTTCGAGCTTTTGTTATACATTTTAAAAGTAATCTTTTAGAAATTATTTAAAGCCTATTTTATAATGCAACCTTTAATTGATTTAAATCTGAAAACGAATAAATGATTTAACTTTGCTTAATAAGATGTGGGAATGAAGAGTAATGCATGTAAAAACCGAGTAATTTTGATGAATGTAAAAATATATTTTAGTATTATATTTTTCTATCCATTGTCATTTTATTGCTAGCGGTATCAACAATGCTAATTAGTGTATCCATTGCGTATTAGCGGTCATAGTAGCTTGTTGTAACCCTTTGTTGTAACGCCGCACTGATAGCAGAAGGCGATAATGACGAACTCAGTTCGTTCGCGTTAATATAAACTAACAATTTTATTTACTGCTAAAATACATATCGTGCATTGGTAGCATGTTCATACAGAACGTAAATACACTGCATTCAGTGACAGAAAGCTGTTTTCGTTTAACATTTGAATTAAAAAATATATGTATTTTTCACGCTTGGTTTATTTAAGAATTTTTCAAATGGTAGTTGAAGTGTAAGACATAAATTGTTATATTATAATATTACATATTCATTAACAACGTCGCGAGGAAGTACGCGCTGTTGTAGCTCCACTACCTTATAGTATGAGTTAATTTTGTTTACGATTCAATTTGCATGAAAATATTTAATGTAGATACTATTCGTATAGCACCAGCTTAAAAGTCGTTTGGTCGATTCATTTAGAGTCCGGTGGAATTTGTCGGCAACGGAAAATTTTCAGAGCGGAAGTGGGGAAAGCTGGTGTTCGTATTTCCTGAACACACCTATAAAGCTTTCAAGCGGACACGCTTGTAAAGGAATCCTCCTGGGAGTACACTGTTGTAAAATTCACAGGATGTTTTCCGTTGATATCTTAAACATAATATTCTGCAGTTAACATTTGCTGTGCGTGCTTGAGTTTGTACAAAATTGTGTTTTAATTTGATTAATTTGATAATACTTAGAATAATTTCCTAGAGAAGTGCTTCAAAAAATTAAAATAAAAGTCATAATTGAACTTTTGCTCCAAATATTCAGCATCTGTTTTACTAAAAGAGAAATTTATACCTTCAATTGCAAAAAATGTTTAAATAAATTAATTTATTTTATGTGAAAAACAGTGAAAGCTCTATGTGACGTAAGCGGGAGAAGTATAATCTGAGCAAATTTTCTTGAGCTCCACATTTCCTGTAATGAATATATATAAAAAAGGTCTTGTTTTCAAGTAGGGGGTGTGTCTGACAAGGAAAATACGTCGTAGCAACGTCACTTTCTCTTGGAGTCCGGCCAGGAGCTATGTTCAAACACTACTAATAATATTACATTCTCATTCCTGTCCCCCTTCATTCATCCTTCATTCTGTTTGGTACTAAAGACGTTTATATTTATTATTAGAGAGGATTAAAATATCTCATAGTAAATAGTGCGCAGATAATCTTCTCCCTAATAAGTCACGTTCAGTTTTTACTTTTTTTTTTTTTACTAAATAGATCTAAATGTAATCTAAATGTTGTATAAAGAACCAGAAATTGAATGTTTAAGAATTCCGTTATGATTTGAGCGGCTACATCGTGGTATTCGTATAGTCCTATCATTACCCTCACTGGCATTGCTGCATATTAATAACTCGACACAGCCAACAATGAAGTGCTTACAGTGAGTAGTATATTGTTGCCAAACATTGCCATAGTCCACGATGAAAATGCGCCCATGGCATAAATATTCGGGCGTGGCTTTCAGAGCATCAGAATATCATCAAACATCTTCCCTGGCCAGCACAGTCGCCTGGCCTCAAAACAAAATTGAACCGTTATGGGGTATTTTAGAGCAAAAAGTGAGGAGTAGATTTCTAGCTCCAACATCGTGGAACCAATTGGCGGACGTTTTGATACAAGAATGCGAGAGCTTTTCGTTGGAAACAATTCAGACACACTGCTAATCTATTCGCGACGAATTACGGGTGTTCTAAATGAAAAATGTGGCCCAAGACCGTATTAATAAATAAACATGTTTGTAAATGTATGTAATAATATAAGTAAATATTATATATATATATATATATATATATATATATATATATATAAAATATATGTGTGGGGTGGGTGGGGGTGTTTTAAAATATTTTTAATGATATGTATTTTCAGCTTCCGCCTAGCAGCAAAAGCTACCGCGTCAGAAATCGATTGCATTGACCGAGAGCCGAATCAATGTCAGTCTCCAATTCCTAGCGGTCCCTTGAGCCCGTCGACCTTGAAGCGACCCGTTCGCAGAGTTCTCGGCCGGGGCCTCTCTGCAATTAAGTTTCACGGCGACATGTCCTGTGAGGTAAGGCCATGAAATGGAACTCGGTTAAGAATAAACGTCGCACCTGGGTCAGCGTGGTGCTCCCCGCGTAGCTTTGGACTCGAGCCAAGATTCGGCCCCTGACAGACGCCCGAGCCCAGGGTTGGCCAAGCAGGTGCCTGACCGCCGGACCGGGCCGCTGCGCTCGACTGACCTCATCTGGGATAGAGTTTGGGATCAAGTATCTTCCTATGAGTGAGGGAAATCAGCCCACTGCAATATTTCGAGATTTTAAAATAGCAGTTTCCAAATGGCAATATGTTTTTTCTTTAATTCATTCATGAGCTACGAACACGTTATTAGAGGGAAGAGATTGGTCACTCTGCTACGAAAATATACAATGCAGAGGGAGGAGAAAATTAAAAAGTACACAAGGAGACATCAAGAAACACGTTTTATCGAGAAAAAGGATAGTAGGTTAGTTATCTTTTCTCTTTATTCGCACGCTAATCTTTTACATTTTTGTAATTATGTCGTAAATAGGACTGTCATGTGTATGTACATTTGAGGGCGCGGTAATAAGTTTCTTTCGGAATTGTACAAAAGGGATGTAGGACGTTATAAATGACGATTTGTTGAAAGGCTCCTTTTTTGGTAACAAAATGCGTTTTGAGAGTGTCGATCAACAAATTGATCTATTTTCTTCAAAATCGGTACAATTAAGATCAGTAAACCATGCATATAGTGATTCAGGAATATTTTTGCAGTTCTTAAATTTACGCTCTGAAAGTCATTTCATGAGGTATTCGTATTGTAAGCCATTATTTACTATTAAAAATGATTCGCTATGTAATGGTTGATCTCGTGGAATAATGTGTATGATTAAGATCGGTGACTGTCTTTGGTATTTTTTATTTGCAGTAAATTTGAAACCAGATTCGTATAGATGAATTCTGGTCGTTAATGTAATATTAACTACAATATTGTTGTGGTTATGGTTGGTTGATTTATTTGCTATATTTATGAAATAATAGGAGAATCCTAAGTAGAATGTGACGAAACTCGTGGAATTCAGCAAACGAATTCGACGAAAATACAACGTGATTCCGCTAATGTAAATTACTGCTTAGCATAGAGCAGCAGAAGGTGTGAGCAGGCTAGTAGAGGCCGTCGATTAAATTATGAAATACAGAACATACGGACGCACACGAACTGCATGGTAAGCGACTGTCATGCGCATCGAAGCGTACACATCGATAACGTCATGTCCGCCGATATGCACGTCACGCTATTCGATGACGCTGGTGGTGTGGTCGTCTCTTGACACCGAAGAGCGTTTCCAAAATTAATGGAACTTACTCACATCTTGCCGTCTATTTTTTCTCCATTTGTACCTTTCCCAACTATACTATGTATGGTATAGGGAGGAGAAGTATTGGAATGACCATTACAATACGAACTTGAATTTTCTGTCACAATATTCGTGTTTAAGGTTCTTTTTACCCGTATCTTTACACCCGTCAGGATTAACCTCTATTAGTGCTGTTACAACGATGTTGATGCATGATTGATGCAGGGGTCAAAAACAAACACGTAATTTTGTTTTCGAAAATCGAGATGTTTGAAGGGATGACCAGAAGGCAGATATACGCGTCACACATAACTTGGTCAGCGTAAAAGCTGTGGAGCTGAAACTTAGTAAATAAGTCAGGAGAAAGGTCTCGTAGTGCCGTTTACATTATGTTTTAATATTTGGGGCATTTTGCATGAAGCCCTTGCGAGTTTTTCAAATTATCTGGAAAAAGAATGCAAATTTTTCCTTTAATTTTTCTGCTGCTATAGAATAATGTGCATTTGTAGATATGGCTTTCCGTTCTTCCGACTTTTATTAAAACCTCTAAAACTTTGAAAATTGTGAAAGTTCAGATTTATTTAATTTTTGGAAAATTTACTTTTGCCGGTTAATTAGCCAGAGTTCAGGGCGTGGTCAGTAACCATTAGCCATGTCGCAAATACATGACCACGGTGAATATTTTGCCGTTTGATAATACCCGCACCTCAGCCGAAATCGAACTCGCACACTGGAGTTGAGAGGGCAATAAGCCTGTACTCACCCAGCGAGGTACTCGGAGTACAGTTGCTAAGAAATTAGTATCAGCAGCAGCGCCTCACTTGAACTTACAAGAACTTGCATTGGAATCTAGTTATTTGGAAAAAATGTAGGGTGCTCGGATGACACATCATTCCAGTTGGTACGAACACATCGTAGGGTTTGTTTTGGCACAGAGCCCATAAGGGAGTCTTTTAGTGAGATTGAACAAGACATTTATTGCTGAGGTTCAGGTTCTTTGTGACCATCCTCAAATGTTCATGGACTTCTCGTTTCTGACAACGATGTAACTTTCCGGGTTAACCATGCGCTATGTCATCGAGACGATTTTTTTCGACGAGTTTGAGGAATGTTAGACAATTTCAACGCATGATTTGGCTCGCCAGATCTCACGTCATGAACTCCTGTTTAACACCCATAAATCCGATAACCTTAAGAAAATCTATATTTCTCCTGCATAACTTGTACATCTACATGAATGTTATTACTTCTAAGTTCATATGTCGAAACAAAAATCTCGTACATTTGTGCACGTAAAGGATACTGAAAAACTATAATTTTTGAACCTGAATATATTGAATTCTTAATTGATATTTTAAATTTTTAAGTGAAGTGTGTTTAGAAGAATCAGCTTTAACCAATAACGATTTTTGAATTACTGTACTATTATTTTGAATGAAAATCAGTGAAGCCCCAACTGGGAGATCATTTGGATTCTCCCTCTCTCTCTCCCTCCCTCTCTCGGAACGGAACGAAAAATCTTCTTCTGACCTCAACCGCCAATAGAGCAATGTCCTCCAGAAGTCAAATACAGACGTCTCCGGTTATAGTGAACTTCGGGGAACTAACATTTTTGGTTCACTATATTTGGTGATATCAAAATTACATAGAATTTCTCCATAACGATTGATTTTATTGATATAGAGATACAGCAAAATTCATTAACATTACGAACTAGAAATTTCAATATCTTTGTTCTTTAGAAAATCAATTATTTTCATTTGTTTACTTCGTACTTATTAATAGAAATTTCTCTAGATCCATCTCCAGAGTTCCTGCTCTCTTCATACTGCAGTCTGCAATCTGCACTATTGGATCACCGTACCACTCTTTAAAGGTCCTTTTAATCGCCTTATGCGAAATGCTTTCGGCAGCGGAAGGGCGCAAGTGGCTAAAGAAACCGATCGCTTTTCCCCGCGGCGCGGCCTACATCGCCAGGCTGTGGCAGTCGCGTGCTTCCTGTCGTTTACGTAGAACTAGACGCGCTTTACCCCTCGGAATATCAAGTAACACCAAGACTGAAACTGAATCAAGCAACCGCGCCGCCAGTTGTAACCCACGCAGGACACGGCCTTTGTTTCTGCAGTGAAACAGAGTGGCATAAAGTCATCCGTTGCCTTCACCTCAGGGACACTTCTTCGTTTATGACCTTTGGACGACGTTCTGTTTTACAAACTGCCTAGTGTTGGAATTTGTGGCACAGAGGCGATATATTCTTTTCAAGAAGGGAATTAATTCCGAAGACTTTGTATGTCCTACATTCACTATAGCCGAAGTTCAGCTTCACTACAACCGAATCTTCAATTGCTTATTTGTATATATATATATATATATATATATATATATATATATATATATATATATATATATATATATTGTGGCGTCTTTGCCGGGGCAATAAATCACAGACGTGAACGGTTTGTAAATTATTACGTATTTATTTGAAAAAATGCTCCAACACCTGAATACTATGTGCAATATTTACAATATACAATACCGACCGTTACTAGAAGGAATGTTCCCTGGTTACCACCACCGCTGGCCTGATAATTAGATATCATATTCGGTGTGATGCACCAGTAGCCTACGTGAGCATACAAGCGAGTATGCCGCACCTCCCGTCTCGACGTAGCACGCCGGCTTCAGTTCCCTGCCTCAGTAGCCTATGCATTAAAATGCAGCGCCGCGCACAACCCACACGACTTCCTACCGACGCGCCCAAGAATCAGGAGTTTAGGTCCGGGGTCCGTTTATATACCTTCTGGGCCGGCTGACGGAGCTGCGTCATCTCGCTGTTTCCGCCGACCCGTTTCCGCCGCCGGCCTGCCTAGGGGTTCCCAAGTTTGCCACCCACGACACGGCACCCCTTCCCTTTCGCTCCCTAGGTTTGCCATTGTTCAGCCCAGCGTCTCTTCCGCCAGCGCTGTCCATGAGCAAGAAATGCACGTGGCTGATTTTGGTACGTTTGTACAAGGCGACTGATATGACACCACAATAAACATGTATGTATATATATATTGTGGCGTTATGGGATTGTGCAACCCCATAACACCACCATCTCGTATGTATGAACACCCACAGGCAGCGAGGAGAGCAGGCGCAGAAATCGGAGGTACTTAAACGCGCAGCCTGGTATCCGTTGCCCGTACTAATCAAAGGCGAACTAGCAAGCAACGTTTTCCTTGTGAAGGGTTGAGAGAGGGAAAGTAGCCCCACCACTGAGAATTTCCCCATTCGTCGGACAATAAATACGCAAACCCGCAAGCGGAAGCCCTCTTTTGATTATCGCCGTCCGTCGAGTAAGCAGCATTTTGATCACCGCTCGTTAACGTCAGCTTAGATATTGTTTGCCGCCGCAACGACTGCTAGGTAGGAGTTTTCGGCGTCGAACAGACGTTCTAGTTTGTCGTCCGCGAGATAGTGAAGATTTAGTAAAGTGTTTCTTCAATTAACAACACGGGAAGTAAAAGTTACCCGTTGTGAGAAAAGCATTGAAAGTTCTTGTTTAACAAAGTAGAAGTAGCAACGAGCGAGGAACTTGCACGAGTATTCGGGGAAGTGCAAGGGACATTTTCATAACGTGGGCGTAGTCAGAGGCGCCGGTAGCAGTCGAGGGAGAAGAAGATGCCGTCTAGGAAGAACGGAAGAGGACGCAAGAAGACAGGAGAAGAAGAGGCCGACTAGGAAGAACGGAAGAGGACGCAAGAAGACAGCGTAGACGGCAGAGGCGAATCCCGTCTCGTACGACGCAGAAGCTGGGACCGAGCGACGTCGGTGCAGAGACCAGCGTACGACCATCAAGGCCAAAAGCGGGAAGTTTATGGAGTAACGCTTAGAACTGCGGAAAGTAGGTCAAGTCCACGTCGGCAGGGAAAAAGACTAGTATAGGAAAGTGTTAGGAAATTGAGGACACGGGTGGCAACAAATTGCCGTATTGTAGGAGGAGACTTTTGATGCGCTATTGCCTGCCTAAAACATTCTATTTGGGACATTTATTATTCTGCTATTTTCAGACACAGTTAAGTTGTAAATGAGAGTAGTGCGCTCGCACACATTTTGTTCTTCGCATGTAATGTTCTTTTGAAGTAAGAGATTGTAAATTGAAATTTGGTTTCATGTGCAATGTAACTAGAATAGCATAAATTTAGATATAATTAATTTTCAAGGGAATTCCCAGTGTAGATTAGGGTAATTATTTCAGAGAATCAATTTTGGAGTAAATTATGTGTTCATTCATTTAATGTGCTGTAAAGGTTTCTATTTGTGTTTTTGATCATTCTTTGTAAAAGTGTGATTCTATTCTTGGTTTTTTGTCATTAACTTATGCCACAAAAAGTTTATGGGTAAATTATACGCTCGTTTATGTGCAATTTGTGTGATTTTATTGTGTCAAGGGTTTAAACCTTTCTCGCACCCTGAAGATCCTGCTCCCTAGATTTTTTAAGCTCGCTTCACGAGCAAAATCTTGTTAACCCGCTTACGGTTCCTGCGTGCAACTGTGAAGGTGGCAGTTGTGGGCGAAGGTGGGTTGGTTAGAATATATATAGATAGATAGATAGATAGATAGATAGATAGATAGATAGATACTGTATATAGATACTAGATGCTTTAGCGCGCTTCGGGCGGAGCGGTGTGGCTCGCGTCGCGCCGCCCGCCTGAGTCATCGTTGTTTTTCATTTCTCTCCGGTGCGGGCGGCGGCGTAGCCTCTGCTTCGCTTGTCCGGGCGAGCGGCCAGCGCGCCGCGCGGGCCGGACGGTGGGCACACGGATGGGCAAAACAGCGAGCGGGGTCGGGCAAGGGGCCGGGCGGGGCTGGGCGGGGCGGGGCGTCGCTGGGTGGGGCCGGGCGAAGCTGGACGGGGCGGACCAGGGCATGGCAGGGCGAGGCCAAACGGGACCAGGCGGGGCAGGGAGAGGCGTGGAGGGATGGGGCGCAGCGGGGAGAGCCAGGGCTGCTGACATTGCCACCCACTGTCGTAACACCCGTCTCTCCTCCGCGCTCTCAGCTACAGTGCGAACTCAGGGGACGTGAGTGCACTGGCACCTCAGCCTGCACGTCTGTAAGAAAACACGAAATACGCACTGCTGAATTACTGGTATTTTCATGAAAAGTAAAGTTGTAAATCGTGTTATTTTCACTACTATACTAAATAATAATAATAATAATAATAATAATAATAATAATAATAATGTTAATGGGAAGTGATGTGCTTTCGGGACCAAAAATGTCTGTTTTCAAAATGCAAACCTTGCTTTTTGTTGGTACTTTTATTCATCACTCAACTATTTAGGGTTAAAAGATGGGAATTCGAGAGCTCAAGAAAACGTGCGCAGATTGTACTTCTCCCTCATATGCCACATCCCCACATACCCCCATTAGCCACTTTTACTTTTCATTGACATAATAAATCAAATCAAGATGTCGACTTCAAAAAGAATCTCGCAACCTTGCACACCCAACTCCACACTCACGTGAAGAACCCCATTAAATCGGAAAACATTTCAAGAAAATGGGCTACGACCCAGGATCTACGACCGGGCAACCAAAGCTGAGGAATGCAGAGCGACTAGAACAACGGAGGTGGGGTCGAACCTGTCCCACAGCCTTAATGCTGACGTTAAATATTTGTTAATGCAATTTATTTTAGATGTTAAGTTTTATACACTTTTTTAAAACTAATAGCAATTTTGAGTTATATTGATAGCATTTTTCGATGGCTGCAGTGTTTGTAGGAGAGAAGGTGTAATGTAATAATATTACGAAATCGTAACAAATAATTCGGGAAAGTACATGTTGTAAAACTATTAGGTTTTGCTGACTCTTAGTGTGTTAGGAGGTAGGTCACCATGTCAAGGTGACCGAAAGTTGATCGAGACATAAAATTGAATATTGTTGAATCTAATTAATTTCTTATCCAGATATTCTCGTGCTAGGCGTAAAATGTACATTTTGATTCGTACTTTCTGCATGAAAAAGTAGACCTTTTTTACAGTTGATAATCACTTTAATTCTTGATATATGATGGCAGTGTGTGGCATCGTATCGTTAAAGTAACCACATTTTGTGTTCACTTGGTGTCTTCTGTTTGTTGCTGTGCGGTCATGTTCGTAATAGTTGCTAGTTCTTAAATTCTGTCTATCACAAATACGCGAGTTCATATTTATCGAGCCTCACAAAAGGTCTCTTGACTGTTTATTCAAGTCGTATCTTTGGTTCAGTGCATTTTAAATCATCCTTCAAACTGTAGAGCGGAGAGTATTTTCATAGTTTGTACTAAACTACAAGTATAAGCAGAAGTACTGATGCGGTAACAGAACATACTTTCTTAAATTATTTCTTCCTTTTGAAATTTTCAAAAATTCAGGAAGTTTTATGCAAATGTGGCCTCACCCATTTTTAGCGCCATTTATTCGCAGGAAAAAATTAAAGAAAAAAATATGAAGCCCTTTTTAGAATATTAGTTTTTATAAATTGAGATAACTTTACGCAGAAATTACTCCAAAACAACTCGCTTACTTAAAAACGTGTACATGTCCTTATTTAAAGATCTAATTTTTTAGAACAGATTTCATGAAAGATAAAATTATCTATCATAAATATTGTACTTTTGCAATGTTAATTTTTTGAAATTTCTGAAAACAGAGTTTGCCTTAAACGAGACCATCTTTTTTTATCTACGAGGGATAAAGTTAACGAAAAAAGGAGCTATTTTTGATAAAATCATTGTTTAAAAGTTACCTGTATTTTACGTTAAATTACGCGAAAATTACTCAAGATTTATCTTTGAAGAACAGATTTCATTAATAAATATATCTGTATTCAATATTGTAGTTGTGTTATATCGTGCAAAAGGTTTGACTTTGAAAATTTGGAAAATTCATATATTTCAACTGAGTGGAGGCCTGCCCACACTTAAAGCGGTTTTTACGGCATCCGAGGACAAAATTTTAAAAAATGTGGAGCCATGTGTTAGAAAAAATTGAAATTTAGGTTTAATAAAGTACTCGCAAACATCAAATATTCGTTGCAAACTTGCCAGAACTTGAGTTCGTCCAGATCGATCGAGGATTATCATCTTTGGAGAAAATTGGAGAACAGTTTAGGTGCTAGCGTTGACCACAGACGAATAGTCAGTCGGACAGACAGACATAGATTTTCGTCAATCGATTTTTCGGTTTCAAGGACATATGATACGAGAATTCGAACTACTCAGCGTGTGTAGCGATGTAATTTACTACATGTAGGAACACTATTTATTCACTTTTTCGCTTCCAGAACACAACATGTGTTTTCTGTAAACAATACGCGAATTTTTGGCGCAGCACTACAAATACTTTTTCTTTTCTACTTAGGTAGTAAGGCAAGAAAGTGAAAACATTCTCGACAACTTTATATTTTATTGACGTCCTCTCAGTTTTATATAAAGAAAATAGATGGAAACTTGACCAAGTCTAGTGCAAACATTAATAACGTCGCCTCGTATTGTGTACCTACAATGGCGTTGTTCCATAGATCAGGTTCCATAGATCAGATTCATTGGCTAAACTTGAGGAACAGCGATGAATACAAAACATTAAAATACACCTCCACTATTTCTCATTCCTCTGAATGGACCATCAAAGATCAAAATTCGCCTACAGGAGAATCGAGAACAAACCAACTCATTCAGAAAATATTTGTTATTCATAAAAAATATCGACAATTATATATAATATGGAGTTGCTCTACAGCTGTCGCCATTTCTCCACTCTCAGTCTCCACGCCTCTCTATTTGACTATAGATCTTCTTGCATTTCTCTTGCCGTCATAGCCTCTCGCACTTTCTGCTGTCATGTAAGTCTGTGTCTTCCTCTCTTCTTTCTGTCGCCACCCACTGCAGGACTCGTTTTGGCCATCTTTCGTCTGTCATTCACATAACGTGACCGTACCAAATGATTTGTTTTTTCTATTTTTTCAAGGATAAATTTCTTTATATCTATATTCTTTCTTATGTCATCGTTACTGATTCTGTTACGTGTGCTGTTATAGAAACTTCTACGCATGTAATCCATTTCAAGGGCCAGCAGCTTCCCTCTTGTTCTGTTAGAAACCTCACAAACTTCTTAACCATACGTTGTAGCACACTTGACTAGTGTGAAGTAAAAACGTCTTTTAGAAGTGTTTGTGATGGTTTTGTCACATAAGACGGAGTTTGTACTTCGTGTCACGTTTCTCCCCAAGTTTATTCGTCTCTCAATTTCTTCTTGGCTATTTCTCTTTTTGTTAAAATGTACACCCAAATATTTATATTTATTTACTCATTTAATTTTTTCTCCATTTTCCAGAAGAATATCTGTCTCATTGTTTCCAACTAACAGGTATACAGATTTGTCCATATTAATAATAAGACCTGCTTTTAACAGTGTTCATTGAGTTTACGGATCATGAAACACAAATCATCCGTATCTTCTGCAATTACTATCCGGTCATCGGCAAAATATAGTGTACATAATTTATTCTCTCCGATCGTCATTCCCTTTATTCTGCATCGTTCCTCCCACTGCCGTACAATTTGATGCAAATATATTTTAAACAGAGTTGGGGAAAGACAGCAACCCTGACAAATACCTTCACTGACTGGGAATCGATCCGAGAGCCTGCTGTAGATTTTAATCTGAGAGTTTTTTCTTGCATAGATTCTGTGTGGCTGTAAATAATTGGCCACTGATTTTAAGTTCAACTATTTCTTCCCTTTCTCTACCAACCGGTACATTGTCATACGCCTTCTGAAGATCAATGAAACCCAGATGAACTTCCCTACCTCTCCTCCTTCTCTTTTCTATAAGTTGTTTGAATGTAAATATATTATCTATGACCGATCTACCGGCAGTAAAAACACGTTGATCCTCTCTGATTTTTCCTCTTATATTGTATTTCGTATTATTTTGCTACACAGTCTTCCTATAGATTCAATAACTGCTATTCCTCTGTAGTTTGTTTCATTGTCTCTAGATCCTTTCTTATGGATCGCCACTCCAGAGGAGGATCTTTTCCATTCACGCACCTTGAAAACATGTGTTTGAGCATTTGGTGCAGTTTATAGGAACCATATTTCAATAGTTGTGCCGGTATATCTCTATGGCCAGATGACTTATTAGATTTCATGGCCTTAAGTACTTTTTCTAAATCTTCAGTTGCCAGATCTATCCTTCGCTCAAATTTCACTTCCTTGTTTGACTGGAAGTTTCTGTTTTGTAGCAGTAGTCTTCCGAAATACTCTTTCCATTTATTGATGCTAATATTTGATAATGCGATATTGTTTTTTTCCTTCGATTTAATAGATTTAATTACTTTCCAGACTTCTGGGCTCCGTGCTCCACCTATGAATTGTTTTATACAATCGCATTTTTCCAGCCACAATTCATTCTTCCTTAATAACATTTCTTATTTTACTTCTCTACTTATTGCTTTAAACTGTAAACTGTAAAATGAAAGTAGTTTGCAGTACAAAATATCGACAATTAGCACAGCTCTATGCTGAACATTTTCCTCTTGATAATTTTTATCTTGAGGAAAATAATGTTTCAACTTATTAGATAATGAAGTGTAGACAGGGAAAGTAAAGAATAATATGTGTTATTCAGGAAAAATCAGTAGCCGTCTTTGCTTATTTTTTTGCTTTTCTTAATTAATTCTGGTTGAAGAATTTCGTATCCCCCATTCATTATAGCTTCCTTGGAGTCACATAAACATATCGGTCATTTTATAACTCATCCTACTACTTGTAGCCGCTACTAATACTTGACGTTGATTCTTGGCTTATACCTCCCAAATATCATGACAATGGTGATTGTGATATTGATGAAATCTTCGATTGGTATTTATTCGAATAAAAATTACTTTGGTTAAAAAGCAGACTTCTTTAAAACAAGTGATTCAGTTCAATAATACTGATTTTTATATTTCAACCTTATAAATGACCTTTTTTTGTTACAAGAAATCGTTCATAAAATGTCGTCTTGTTGGCACAGATTGTGGTGTATTTGCCGTTTATGGCACGAATAATTGCGTCATCACACATTCAGCCAATCGTCGCGAGAGAATCGTGGGGAGGCAGCAGTAAACCGAAAAGCCGACCACTGTTTTCCCCCACAGATGTCAAAGAGCTGTGACGTCACAATAAAGTTGTTTCCAAAATTTAACTTGGCTTCTCTTATTAGTTTATAATGTTGTTATACAAAAAATAATGTATGCAACTCGTTTATAATGCCGTTGGTTTGCATTCGTACAAATTTGAAAACTAGCTCCTAACATCACTCGATTTCAAAACATGTAGTCATGAACTATAACTTTATATAATAAACCATTTTTACCACGTTTATGGAAGGAATCATGTCGAAAAGCATGAGAACAATAGCCAGTGTACTTTACTGAGGGATGCAAGTATGGCAGTCCTTACGACTGGACTTCTGCGCGGCATAATTTTTTAAACATGTAAAATACTTGACTTTGGAGAATGGGCATCAAGGTGATTCATGATTTATATTAGTTAGTATGGGGAGACTTACACGCCAAGCCACTGTCACAAACCGTATGACGTAATGATGAAAACGTGTCGTTTTTGCATGGGACTTTGAACTTTGTAGCGGATACTCATTTGTGGTGAACATTAATTTGTTTTTGCCTGTTGTGAACATGTCACATGGTGTCTCCAAATACATGCCATACTTGTACAAAAATGTAATTTGTTTCGCCCCTACGGTGCTCTATAAGGGAGCAAGGAACCAAATATTGGTACGATGTGTAACCATAGGCATCAGGAACTAGATATGGTTAAGAAAGTGGTTATAAGCTGGATGCAATTATTGCCATTTCCATAATCGGTTGGGTCAATTATTTGCTTTGAAGAAAAACACGAACACACTGGCATGAAACTTCGCATTAAATTCAGCGTCGTGTTGACAGAAATACGAACTATTATGCCGCTGTATACACATGTCTACGAATTGTTTCATTCTGCCAGATTCTACCTTCATTCTATCAGTGGTTCTCTCCTGACTCTTACCTTCGTACTTGTGCCGTAAGAAAAATAGCTTTCGTTCGTCTTTGTCTTTGAAGTAATTAGCCGCGGAGAACCGTGGGAATCCGCTGTACACAAGGATACATTGTATAGCGAAGTCTTGTCTATATATCGGACGCAGATGCCCGTAGGTGAACCAGATTAATGGTACTGTTATATAAAAACCTACTGTTGTATCGGTAAAAAGCAACGGCACGAAAGCATAGGGATGAAAAGCTACTCTAACAACCAGCGTCCGCTGAGAAATTTAATAGTTCTCTGTCCGTTTACAATAGATACAAATGAGTTGTAGATAAAGATGACGTACTTTTTGGCGTATAATTGAGAGTATTTTGAATACCTTTCTCCCCTTGTCAAGCACTTGTGACGCGTGCTTGAACCTCCCACCTTCTAAATTATTACGTTATGACACCCCCATTTATAGCAAGTAAAATATATTATATAAAAAGAAAACCCATTTGTAATTTTATTTGTATTATGTATTAAAATTTATGATATAGAATTATTTGGTTGTGCTGACCATACCTAACAATAAGATTGGTGAACATTTTTGAGTCAAGAAAGGTTGCATAGGCGACACAATTTCTGACAACAAGCCGTGTACCCGCCGTCGTGTATGATGCATGGTTGAGGAACTACTGTGCCAACTTAATTGGATTCTACAACACACAACATATCAGTTTTGAATATTTTCTTCTTAATCTAACACATTCAAGCAATATATAATTTATCAAATATTTCCACGTTTTGAAGTATTTACCTCAAAATTTCTTTAGTTTATTTATATTTTAATTTAATTTTTACTAATATTTTAGTATGTGAGTCAATAAAAGCAATTATTTTAGCTAATGCTGAAAATTAAAAAAAAATATCAACTAAGCTAACACCCTCTACCCCTATGTAATTCAATCTACCGCTGCCTTAAACACCCTTCTCCTCTTTAACGTTACAAAATTTATGGATGATCCCTTACAGCTGGAGCGTATTGGTGGTGGGTAAGTCTAGGATACGAACCAGGTGCGGGATAGATTTTGTTAGCATCGGTGATTTTGTGGTGCCTGCCGGAGTTGAGCTCGTGGACAGAGAGCTCTGATCAGTGGTTTCCGTGATTTCGCTGATTGCGTCCAGGTGAATGCCGGAGCAGCCTCCTAGAAAACGGGCTGTCGCAGGTGTGTTGTGCTACCTACAGTGCTTACAGGCAATTACAAATGCTTCCAGTACAGGATGAAAATCTGTTGGTTCGCAAGGAGGCTAAGTTCCCTGGAGGAGCGCGGTGATGAACGAGGTTTCAAGTCCAATGAAGTATGAAAAATAGGTTTAATAAAAATAGAGCTGCAGAGCAGCGTGAAGTTGATATAACAGTGTCTCCGGTCTGTTGATCCCGTTATCAATGCTAGAGGATCCTTTTATAGAAAACAGGGAAATTTATAAGTCCGTTACGGCACCCCCGCCTCAACTCTACATGTCTGTGGATGTAAAAACAGACATTACTGTCCGAATAGTTTTGCCCTTTAAGATCACTGTCTCATAAGATCCAATCTGTCCCGCTTCCACAATCTGTCTCCTCGTTAGCGCTGACAGCGGTTTTGGAGCCCTCTCGTAAATGTACTTAAGATAAAGATAACCCACCATAGCGCCCGCACCGGACGCAACCCCAATTCAGATAACGTCGAGAAGCGATATTTCTCTCGCGTGCAAGTTGAGAAAAATATCCATTTCTTCTCTGGGTTTATGTACTATTGTACGCACCCGATAAAATAATTGCAGGTGCATTTACCATTACTGACCGCACGCGATCCTTCCATTCCTTATCTTTAGGGACGAGTATTCAATCTCAAATTTCCCCATACCCCATCAATCTAGAAAAATCTCCGTTTGGTGCGGGAGATAGGGCAAGACGTAACTGAAAATTCTGTTGAGTCAGAAAAAGAAAAATGAATTATCCTATTCAGAGAGAATGCACACTCCTTCAGCACTATTAGGATAATAGCTGAATTAACCCGTCGTGGCCAGATTTGTTTTCAAATTCACCTATTAGACAGGAAAAGGGACGAATTGTATCTAAAAAAGGAAAATCGAAATAATTTTGTGAACAAATCTCCTGCCACGCCCTGACCCGACCCGTCGATGTTCTGCCTCCCCGCCAAGTCCACAACGCTACTCCGCAATACCTATAAGCGTATAGCCATTGCGGATTCGATTAAGCATAATATTAAAATAATAAAACTTCATGGTTTGAATTTCGAGATGAAAGTGCCATATTGAACAGTTCGAAGTTACACCTAAGACGTATCATTATAGAAAATATTATGAAGATCGGATTGTAGATTGACAGGCAGGACCCAAAGAAATATTAATGTTTACAATATAAGATCACTTCATTTCTAATATCGAATACGATTGTACCGTGCTCGAAACAATGTATATTGAAGAATGGCGCTAGAGATTAATTTTAAATAACTTTTGTCTGTACGAGTAGTACATTTGTGAATAAAAACTGATTTGAAAAGTCACGAAACAATTACCAGCCGAGATGATCGCAGCTGTTTTGTTTATTTACACATTGATATTTCTTAATTAGAAATTTGTAGCAATATTATGAGACAAAGCAAATTGAAGAACTCCCTTGAATGACTTCGACGAACATTTTTGCTAATACAGAGTGCCATTAGAAAAGTTTGTACGAAATCATTGTTATGGAACCTATAAAAGAAAGTTAATATAATTATCGCATTATAGTATCCAGGGATTGCAAAAACTTATAACACCGATGTACAGATATCACAATTGAAAATCCAATCAAATAATGGAAATGTGCGATAATTCGTTATACCTGTTTTTCGGTTAAAAATACAGTAAAAGTAAAAAAAAGTAGAACTATCAGTAAAACTTAGGTTTCCAATCTATAGAATAAAAAATATTGCGATGTGCATGCAATGCCGAATTCTCAAGATTAAAATGTAGTGTGGATGAAGAGATACTGAGTGTGAAATAAAATGGATTTATTATATTTTGATATTTAACCGTATAGTGAAATTTGAATTTATATATTTGTCCGATTCGTCATTTTAATCCGATAAAGTTTGGCAATATATTGCAATATATGAAAAAATTCTAAGTCGACATTCTGAAATTTACAAAAACGTCGATATATCGTTGGCATGTTTAGAAGAATCTCCTGCCTCTAGGCTTCTTGAGACGGATCAGCAGTTTTCAAGTCTTTCTCCCACAAACTGGTTCTCGCCGAAGAACTCTGGCTGGCGGGGTCATTTAAGCGATGACGTGGACGTCGTAATTGCTCGCCGTTGCTTTTATGTTCGCCGGGGGCCGCGTTCAGCTCAGACGCGGCGGCGCGCGGCATGTCGCAAGCAGCGAGGACGGCGCGGCGCGCCGGCTGTGACGTCACGCGCAGCGGCGTGGGAGGACCGCGGCCGCGCCCGCGCTCGCTGTCGTTCCTGGAGCTGCTCGTTCGATGGCTCAGCGGAACCCTTTCGCTCGCTCGCTGGCGACGCGCGTGCCTGCGTGCTGGGAAGCACGGAGCGCGCCACGCTGTCTTTCCATGTGGGGCAGGTTGCTTCAACAGCGCACGTGACAGACTCTGGCTGTTCCACGCGCAGATCGACGGTGCCTAATCGGCGGGATGCGAATCGGTATTTTTAATCTGAAAGAGGTTTAAAATTGTAGAAGGGACGAATTTTGGAGTGAAACAAATACCAAATACCAGCTTTGCATACACAGCAAAGTTTGAATAAATTCTAAAAATGTATTTCCTGCTTCCTCGTTTGATTTGAACATTTCTGTAGGTAAATCACATATTAGACAACTAGATGTGGATTAATTGTGTCCCTGATAGGAACAAATTATGTTTCCAGCAGGAGAGATCAAACTCTCTAGAGGAACAATCCTTGACCGTCCCCCCCCCTACACACGTTAACTCGCGCTCCGTTAAGCAGTGCAACCGATTTTTTATGATTTCTGGTGCTACTCCTGAGTTGCAAATTCCGTTCCGAGCTCCAAATTTCGAGGCCAATTGTTCTTCACCTCTTGATGCTCTTGCCTGCGTGGTTGGACATGTGAAACGCGAGACACTGTGGGGAAGCTATAAGTGTGCGACAATGGCGAATTCGGGGGGGGGGGGGGGGTAAATCCAAGGGGTAACTCATGGTCGGAATTTATAGACGTTTCACCCGACCGTGCGTCTCATATTGACAGAAGTCGGAACACGGGAAGACCAAGAAATAGATGGAGGGATGAAGTAGAAGATTTGCAGACAATGAACGTGCGACCTTGGCGACCAGCTGCCCAAGATCGAGATTGTTGGAAATCTGTTGCTGGGAAGTCCAAGGCCCACCTCGGGCTGTAGTGCTAGAAGATGATGAGTAGGGGGCGGATTTTAATGAAATGCCATTTTTTCTTTTCACTTTAGGGCAATGTTGTTTAGTATAGATATTCATTTTATGTCGTGACAAAAAGAAATGAACCATTTTTAAGGTCTTTTTTTGCATTTTTTTGTTTATTTCAAATAAGTCATTTTATACCTTTTTACGTCATTTTTAATGCGTTTTTTCACTGATTTCATTGAATTTAATACCATTTTAAAGGTACTTGCTTCAAACAATACTTACGAGGTGCAGCAAATATTCACTATTCCTGAGTGACCTATTCGATTTCTTCGCTCCTATATTGTAATGTCAGCCGTTGGGAACACTATGTAATCTAAGGTTCCTGTGACGCCTATCGGCGCCATTCTCAGTTCTGCCGATTTCGCGATAAATAAAGACAGAGATTTTCTTTTAAAGAACAGTTTGTTCTTGCAAGCTGAATCCACTTGAACAAAAGGAAGAAGCCTTTATTACAGCTCTAAAATATCCAACAGCCTGAGTTGTTCATCTGAAGTGATTTTGATCAAATTTTTTACGTCATTTTGCTTTGTTTTTAGGTCATTTTTAAAGCATTTTAAGAGCATTTTATTGATAATTTCGGTCAATGTTTTAGGTTATCAAAATCTGCTGTAGTTATAAGAATAGTCATTTTTAAATAAGATATAAGCTATTATTACAAAACAAGTATGTTTTACATAAATTATTAATTCAATGTTCCCAAACATGCAAACAAACAAACATAACTAATCAAGCATTTCGTCCGGTCACTACCTCATAAGAACTTCAAATACATATTACTTTTAATGCAAATTCAAATCTCACTTGCAAAGTTAATTTTTTTAATTGGCGGATTTACAGCCATCTAACGGCGGATGTTTGTACGAATCATCAGCGTGTGAGGGCAGCTTCATCAGTGCATTAAGTTGTTTATAAAATATTTTAAAAATGTGTTAGTAATAATGTTAAATATTTTATTTTGTCCAGAATTTACGCTCAGGTATTTTTTTGACTCATGGTTTTTGAAAAATCCGCCGTCCGCTTCAGCGCAAAGGTTGCACAGGGGGCATTGCGTAGCGCCGGCCTAGCGCGTCGGCGGGCTAATGCTGACCTTAATTTTCGCGTTGAGTTTCGGGCACCAAAGCCAGGAAATGTCGCAGTTTGCAGGCGGTGGGGACCAGACGAGTTGTAGTCAACAGATATCTTTCAGTGACAAGATTCAAGAAGAAATGAAATTACCATTCCCTTAGTCATACCCAGGGAATTGTGTTAAGTAAGCAGCAAGAAGGTCCACATTGCATTTTCTGCAAATGAATATTGATTTCCTCTTGCAATCTTTAGGGGAACACACACACACACACACACACATATATATACATATATATACATATATATACATATATATATACATATATATATATATATATATATATATATATATATATATATATATATATATAGCTTTTTTCTGGCCAGAGATTAGTCCCAAAACTTAGTTAGATTAGTCCCTTTTTTCTCGGTTTTCAATAACACTGCCTTGTTTATTTGATCTTGTCTTCGCATCCATAAAAAAGTTGTAAAAATGCAAGAAATTCGTGGAAACGTTTCCTGCATTATTTTGTCTTTTCACCATTCAAACATTTATAAGTAGTACAGAGGCATCCAGAATGTAAACAAAAAATGTACATCACCACTTTCTCTAATTCTTGATCTGAATATCACCAAAAACTGCTCTATTCCGTCCAACCTGCATAGAATTCCTACAGCTTTATTGTTTGACTTGAATAATGTATTTGTGAAACAGACACTTTGATGAACAGACAATATTTTAAATTTTTTTTCAATCACCATAATTGATCTCGAGTCTCTCTATAAAGTTACTTCCATGGAAATCTGAAACGAAGAGCTGGTCGCACTTACATAAGAACGAGTTTTGTGTCTTGAGTTCGTGTAAGGTTACCATTTTTCCATAATGGAAAAAGAGGACATTTCTTACAAAAAAGATGACACTTCATTTAAAATGTTTTAATACTATACTTTATTTTTCTTAAAGACAAAATATTTACTACTGACAAAATAAATACTTCAATTATTGTCATCACTTTTACAATCACACAATAAGTCTACTTCATTATCATTACTGTCTTTTCCACTTTTACACCAGAAATATTGGGGATGATGAAATTTCCCTCAACGATTAAAATTGCTTTGCTTTGACTTTCCAACGAACGCTTTGAACTTAAAAATATGTCATTAAACAAAGCTTTCTTTGGTATCCTGCTCGAAATAGAAACACCATAGAGCAGTATTAACTCCACACGCCAGCAGAATAGTATTAAAACCATACAGCACGGAATCGATAACTAACACCATCATTCAATACGTTATACCAGCTTACGGTAGCACTGTCGCATTTCATAAAAAAAGGACATAATGCAGATATCGTCGATCAATAGATTTGGGCGGTTGTTTGCGAGATAGTTTAAGTTAAATGTCATTTACTTATAAAACAATGAAATGTAATGAAGTCGGGGACGCGAAAAAGTTTAACAAAGCGCAGTTTCCTTCGATCATACGTTTAGGTCATATTTAAAAGTTGTACCCCCTTTCCAACAAAAAAAAGAGGACATTTCTTGTAAAATCCACCCGGACAGTTTTCCTTACTTCAAAAAGAAGACATGTCCGGGGAAAAGAGGACGTATGGTTGGTGCATAGCGTCCGCTGTAAAGGACGGCCAAATATTTCAACGATTGTCAAGGTATAAAAAAATTCAACACTGGTTCAAATTATGCATTTAATCAGTGCACAACTAAGATACTACTGAATGTAGAACAAACATGTCATTAGTACAGCAATGAAGTCGTAATAACCGGATAACGTCATAACCGTAGAAGTGTCGCGCACAGCTTGAAATAAACTTATCGCAATGTTTGACTATAATCTGATATCGCAAGTGATTTTTTTTATATTTTCTCTCTCTGAACACTTGATTCTGATTAGTCCCTAATATAGCGTTTATCATTCAATCAATGAAAATGTAAAATGCCGTCCAATTCAGCGGCCGCCATGCCCCAGTGGGCAGTGCAATTCCGTTCTACTGTCCATAAATTGGTTGAGCGCCACCCGCCACTCGATGCTCGTGCCTGCGTGATTGGAAGCACGGAGAGAGGGTCCCTGCCTTTCGATGTGGGTCAGGGTTATTCAATGTCTCTCGTGGCACGTAAACTACCTGCTCCAGGCCCAAATCAACACTATCGGGGTTTGCTTTTAATGATTTTTCTGTTTATGGTCTGTGGCCTATCTCAAAGGTCATGTTCAGGCGTCCGGGAGCGGGGGGGGGGGAGGCAAGGAGTTCATGGCTTCCCTGAAAATTTTGAAAGAGATCCCGTCATTCATTCATTTATTTCCGTAACATTCCATTTTCTTATTATGTTAAATCCCTAATTTTTCCCTTTACAAGCTCACAATTTCGGAAATTCTTATACGACATTCGGGGAAGAGGCACTCCGGACCATCTGACATATGAGTCAATGATTTACCATAAAATAAATTGTATTTATTACTTGTATAATTCTAATTATAATTTATTTCTCCTTGTAGTGTGTTTTGTTCATTTAATAGTAAAATATGTTATATAATGAAATGTAATGTTATGTAATATAAAATATGTTAATTAATATATGAAAACTGAAAGTTCAATGGCAAAGATCAGTGGCAGCGCTAAGCTTGGGCAGACCGGGCGATCACCCGGGACCCCGCAAGTCAAGGGGCTCGATGATGGGACTAATAGAAAGAATAAAAATATTGAAAAAGAAATTAGAATTCGATAAAATCGTAATAGTAATTTCATAAGTCGCGGTATAGTAGTCGCATACAATTTTCAATTAATTTTTACCTTAAATAGTTAATTGCGATTATTACATAAGATAGAGCTCTATGAAATGAATCAAATGGGACTAACATTAAAAGGGGTTTTGCTGAAATGCATATTTATTATTTCATGTATTTAACAAGTCATTTTATTAAACAATTGTTTTAGAGATTTTACTGTGGAAATATTATTTTAACACAAAATACTTTTATATAAACTATTATTTAAAATATATTTACAATTTTTTTTCTTGATTAAACGTTGTAAATTTTGTTATTTGTTGTAACGACAATCAATCTGAGGGGAGTATGAAAGACACAAGTGCACAACAAAATCGCCGAGAAGCAAATTTCGCAAAGGTCGATTTCAAATTGTATTCATGTAGTTAGAGGTTATGTCATTGCATTACTGTTATGTAGTGAAATAGTTTACGAACGGTTTTGATACGGGTAGTGAATTCAAAGTAAGAATTTGGACCATAATTCTTGTGACTTTAACTTGATATGGCGAATAAAATAATTACGTTCGACGAATTACTCGTGAATTTGGTACAAGAGAATCCTTGTTTATAAAATAAAGGAAATGCGAGCGATAATACAACAGCTACTCGCATTTACATATAAAGACAAATCTATTGGAAAACCGAAGAAAAAGCTGTATAGAAACCATGGTAGAAAGATATTTTCACCATGCTAGAAACGAATCGATCAAGCTTCAAAACGCTGAAATCTGATTGGTTAATGCGAAACTTACGTTCCACCTCACGTTCGTTATTGTGAATGCTTGTTTTTACGTGTACATTTTAGTGCTAAGTTTACAGCAATGTTTAAGTTTGCATTGTGAATTAGGCCTAACGTTGGGAAGTGAGGATACGTAACTTTGAGAAAGTGAGTCTTCCTCATGAGTAGAGAAGGAAAGGAAGTGAGGACAACATAACATGATAGATTGATAGATTAGTGTTATGCGATACTGCGTTTCAAGTTCATCGAATTTCTCGGAACATATTGTGTTTCTAGACATTCGGTGAGTTTGAAGCGCTGTGCCACCTGACACCAGTCCTCGCGACCGGACGCAAGACTAAATGCGAGTCACGCGGGCAGGCTCATTTTCAATGAACTCCGGCAAAACGGTACCTCGATTCGATTGCAGATATCTGGGACACGCAGCGCATGTAAGAAGGAAAGTTTCTTGCAGCAATAGTTATGAGTAAGGGGCGGATTTTGATAACCTAAAACACTGCCTAAAATAATCAATGAAATGCTCTTAAAATGCTTTAAAAATGCCATAAAACAAAGAAAAATTATGTAAAACATTTGATAAAAACCACTTCAGATGAACAACTCAAGCATTTGGATATGTTACTGAGGTATTCGAGGTTTCTTCCCTTTGTTCAAGTGAATTCAGCTTCCAAACTTTTGGTTAGGACTGATCTTTGAAAGAAAATGTCTACCTTTATCGCGAAATCGGCCGAACTTACAATGGCGCCGATAAACATTACAGGAACATTACATAGTACTCACAACGGCTGACGTAATATATGAGCGAGGAAATCGAATAGGCTACTCAGAAATTCCATGGTGAATATTTTTCTCACCTCGTAAATATAATTTGAAGTAAGTACCATTAAAATTATATTAAAATCGAAAAATTTATTAAAAATGACGTAAAAATGTAAAAAAAGACTTATTACAGAAAGCGACGAAAAATGCAAAAAAAAAAAAAAGATATATATAAAAAAAATAGTCATTTCGTTTCGCCATAGCATAAAACTTCTATACTAAACGGCATTATGAAAATAAAAAATATGACATTCCATTAAAATCTGCCGCCTATTTATCAGTGTCGACTTGTCTTTCTGGAGCGCATTGTTGAAGCAAGA
Organism: Gryllus longicercus; assembly: GCA_038098605.1. Lineage (NCBI taxonomy): Eukaryota > Metazoa > Arthropoda > Insecta > Orthoptera > Gryllidae > Gryllus > Gryllus longicercus. The sequence continues at coordinate 2,183,595 of JAZDUA010000232.1, read as the reverse complement.
GATTTTCGTGGGCCGCAGTCTCGAATAGCGTTGCCTCTGGATGGCATACAATAAACAGCTTTTGATCGCCTTTTCCACTGCTTTTTCCTTCCGCTCTTCCTGTTTTTCGTACTTGGTTCGTTTTTTCGGGACTCCTTTACGTTTTTTTCATTTGGAAGGGAATTGAGATGAATGGAAATTGCGAGGGGCCCCGGCGACTGCTCCGTCCAATCCGTGCTTAATCCGGACCTAGTTGAGATTTATTCATTATTTTCTCTTTTGTAAAAGTAAGAAATTATTTCTGTTCCTAGATATCGAAACAATTAAATACATGTACTTCACGCGCATCGTTTGAATAGGTTTGGAGGTTTTCAATTGAATGTTTGAAGTGTTATTAGGGCAGAAATTACGAAGGTTGCCTTTTATGTTTCGGGATTTGGCAACCCTGGTGTTGCAATCTGGCAACTGACAGCTCTATCGTAAAGTTGCATGTTTTGAGGTTATACGTACTCCGAACGTTTTGACATACGAGCGCTGTTTGTGTTGTTTACGGTAACTTAAAATATTCATCTTGCCCCAAAAATGGAATTAAATCGTGAACATTTTCGTGCGATTATTTTTACAACTTTTGACGTGGATTAACTCAGCAACAGTGCATGAATGAACTTAATTCAATTTTTGGCGATGAAGCTCCATCAAGGACCAGTGTTTATCAATGGTATGGTGAATTCAATCGTGGTCGTAGTTCGAAGACGAATTTCGCGAAGGTCGTCCAAAATCAGTTGTTGTTCCGAAAACCATTGATGCTGTGCGTGAACTGATATTAAAAGATCGTCATGTGACCTATCGTGAGATTGAGACAACCCTAGGCATTAGTGGGACCAGCATACATTCAATATTGCATGAACATTTGACTGTCAAAAAAAATTGTTCGCGGTGGATCCCACACAATTTGTCAATCGCTCAAAAAAAGGCTCGTGTCGATTGGTCGAAAGAAATGCTCAAAATACGATCGCGGTGCTTCGAAACGTCTGTGACATCGTGACAGGTGATGAATCGTGGATTTAGGCGTATGAGCCCGAAAGTAAACAGCAGTCGACTGTATGGGTGTTTCAAGATGAGCAAAATTCAACAAAAGTTGTTCGCGCACGAAGCACTTCCAAACAAATGGTCGCCTGTTTTTTCGGAAAAACTGGACATGGTGCAACCGTACCAGTAGAACAACGCAGAACAGTCAATTTGGAGTGGTACACAACGATTTGCTTGCCAGCTGTCTTCCAAGAAATCAGGAAAACCAACCGCCGAAGACGGATCACTCTTCACCACGACAATGCGAGCTCTCACACATCGGCTCAAAAAACTGCATTTTTGAGCACCCAAAACATCGATTTGATGAGTCATCCGCCATATAGTCCTGACTTGGCACCGAATGACTTCTTTTTATTCCCGTACGTAAAAAACAAACTGAGAGGTCAACGTTTTTGGACGCCTGAAGAGGCGGTTGCTGCATTCAGAATGCATGTTTTCGCGATACCTCAATCAGAGTGGCTAAAGTGCTTCGACAATTGGTTCAAATGCATGCAAAAGTGTTTAGATCTTTATGGGGAATATTTTGAAAAACAATAAAGTGATTTTCGATGATTAATATTTGTTTTTGTTCTTTAATCCTGAAATATAAAAGGCAAACCCTCGTACAATATTATAATATATCGTAACTGTTCCCAATAATGCGAGAAAGTATGTGATGTAGATCACTACTTTATAAAGAAAATTTATGAAAACTGGCCTGAGGCAACCTGTAAAATAAACAAAGAAAATAATCACCACCTTGTCAGATGGCAATTATTGTCCTCACAACTACATATTTCGTAATCGCCCTATAACTAATAGGAATATACTTTAGTTGCAGTCTGTGACGTGTGAATTCAAGGAACCGAGCGAAGTTTTTGAGGGCGCAAGTAGAAACAAACAAGAATTTCATTCAAATGTTCAATATTCTTGTAGTATTTACATAGGCATGAATAATTACCACCGAAATGTGTCAACAAAATTTCAGAAATTAATTCTAATTTTATATAAATTAATTTATTAGTATAATTACAGTTAAATTAGCAGATTCGCTCGTTGCTCAAAGCTTTTGGAGTCTTCCTGACTGCCCGCGCCCAGCAAATGGTTACAATTGTGAATAAGAGAAAAGTGTAAAAGTGTGCTACTTTCTCTCTCATTTTTTTCGGTTGGACAATCTATATGTAACTTTTACCTCACATTACTTGATTATGCTTTCAAGGTTTTCACCTTCCTGCTGAAAAGATATCTTAAAAATTATATTAAAATACCTAAGAAATATTTAGGAAACTTTCTTCATTCGTGAATTAATCAAGTTTAATATCTATGAACTTAACATCTAAGAATCAATTGTTTCTAAGTCAAGCTCGAGGCTTGAATAAATTAATAAAGCGAATGGAAAATATATAAAATATTTTATTTACTTTTGTGAAATGATATAACGTGTTTTTTTCTATTCAGCGAAACATTTTTTTCAATTGAAAATCTGAGAATCTCATGGCGGGAAGACGGATATTCGACCATCTGTAAAAACCGAGGAAGATGATAAAGGCGTTATCTCTTAATTTTTCATTGGCGGAATTGAAGTTCTAAGTAAGAGGTATCTAAGGGGCTATTGACATCCACTCAGCAAGCGCTGATTCCTCGGGAAATGAAGCCCTATTTGTTGCAGAGCCCTGACGTGAAGCTTACCAGACTTATGTAAATGTTTGAATGTTCCTGAACTCAACCTTTCCTCTTTAAATGCACACACGAACTTAACGTCGTGAATAATATATTTTTTAATTATTACACTAGGTTAGAGTATGTTTGTTATTCAATTAAGGTCGTATATTCAATTAACTCACAGTGCGTGGCGTTTCCTAAATAAGGGTACCGAAGATGCTGATAGTTAAGCCGACTCAGCGAAGCGAAACTATTTAATTTTGTTATTTCATGAAATATTTTTCAGCACACACGCTTGTCAATTAGTACTTACCTTATCTGGTTTTTGTTTGGAAAGTTTTACTTTCGCGTACCGCAAGAACAAATGGACAATTAAACAAGGTACCACCAAGTAAACAAAACAGGCATCTTCAATCAACATGCCTCGCATATTGCCGCCTCGCATATTGAGAATGACCATAAGTAGAGCCCGGATTTCAAGTCAATAAAAATGTCTAAAATATGCCATATAATATGCGCGATAAATCTTTAAAATATCCAATAAATATGCAGTATAAAATTCACAAAAAATAAATGTTTAGAACTAAAATGCAGAGAAATATATTTGTAGAAAAAATTGCATTGTGTTATGTCTTTGAAATATGAGCAAAAGAATCATCTGCAAATAAATATGTTTCGAAAATAATTTTGTTTTTTTATTCCTCTTAATTAACCATGCATTGGGACGCTGTCATTTGTTCATGTCCTAATACTTGGGATTGGCAAGGAGATTTAAGCAAAAAGTACATAAATTCATTGGACAATGAAAATATATTTAGCTAAAAAAATCTATATTTAAGTTATTAAAATGTTTGATAAGATACATTTTCAAGTTTGTTTCTGAAAAACAGGCTCGTTTGTCTGTCAAGATATTTTTATACATTGGGCACGCCTGTGAGCACGTGGTGTTGCTATTTGACATTAGAGATGGCCCTACTGACGATCAGCGAGTATAACATACATTTGTTACATTTGTTATACATTTGTTATACATTTTTTATACATTTGTTATACTTTTGTTATACATTTGTTATACATACATTTGTTATACATACATTTTTTATTCATACATTTGTTATACATTTGTGCGGTGATGCCCATGCATAAGCTCTCGGTTACTGGAAAACGATTCCTGGCAGATAAGAAAACCACGGTCTATCACGGTTTATATTTCATTCGAATCCCAGACACTGAGCACGACGATCCGTCTCCCCTCGTCTGAAATTCAATCTTACCTTTAATTGCGCACATGCTAAAAGCGAAAAACACTATATCTATCCGTTGACTACAGTTTTGAGGCTAAAGGTATATTCACTTCTTACGGCGACAAGTGAGCTGTTCCATGAACCACGATAACAATAAATCACCATTTACCAATTTCAAGAAGTTTGGTTTTAATACATTTTTACTAATCTTCCTTTATTTTTCCAAAAATTATGCTGTATGTGCAGAAATATACAGTAACCGTAAAATGACATTTTATGCAAATAAAATTCGTCAGAAGTGCTCTAAATGGGTAGATTCGTAAAGATATATGATCATTTAATTCAATTTCAAGTAACAATTAGAAAAAAGGGGGTGGATTTGCATACAAATCCGGGGTCTAATCATAAGAGTTTAGACTTGTACTTTTTTTCAAGAGTTCGCAGTAAATATAGTTTGTAACTAGTATGAAAATGTTAGCATATTCATTTCAAAATGCCGGTCTAAGTTCGGCTCTGAGTCAGCATTGCATCTGACTGCAGTGGCTCTCACCGGGAGGTCCTAGGGTTCGAATTCCGACGGATGCGAATTTTCGACCCTACCTATACAGTTCAGTCAAATTTAGCCGGTACGTGGAGGAAAACTCTAATGGATGTGATTGGTAGTTTTCCGTGGTTTCTCCAATTTCTACCAGGTGAATGCCAAAGCAGTATCCTAACATCCGGTCCACGGACTGCATGCCATCATCTCCCTTGTTTTCTCTCCCCTTCAACGCACACTTACCCTTACATGCACTATTTTAGAAAAACATGCCGGGAGATCTGTCGGGAGCTTTGTAGAACTTGTCTTGGCTGGAGGGGAGGTGTCCCGCTGGCGAAGACACCTAGAGAGTGGGATTTCCCGCAAGACGTCGCAGCACCTCACCACCTTGTGCGAGAAAAACATTGCCACCTCCCGGAATAAACATTAACTACACTAATGGGACTACACTAATGACCGTAGCGAATCAATTTATTACAACTGTTTATTGGAAGAATGATAATCTGTTTTTATTATCCCCGTGTTCGTCCTGATTCCTTTGGTTCGTGGTGCAAATGCGGATTTGACCCCTTTGTTTTACTTCTCGAATATAATGTAGTTTTCTCTGTGATAGATGGTTATATTGTTTTCATATGAATAAATAGAGCAATTGATGGACGAAGGCTTTTTTTTTGAAATTTGCAAAATGCCAAATTGTGAATTACTGCGCATTTACCACACAATGAAAAATACAAATGTTAATAATCTTAATATACATAATAGACTTGTTAGTAATATATACCTACTACTATTTTTAGTATAAAACTATTTGTCACTTAAAAACTGTATTATATGGAAACAAGGAAATGATGAGTTGAAGAGTGATGAATTGTTTCTATTTGTATGTAAGCTTATTATGCCAGAAATGTGATTGGAGGTTTTACATATCCTTTAGCTACATTGTTATACACACTCAGAATTTTAAAAAAGAAAGAAAAAATACAGCGTACAGATTTAGCATCGATTTGAACTGGATCTGAAAATGTTCTATTTTCCAAATGTGATTCAATATATCTAATCTCATCATTTAAGATCATCTAATATGATACATTAAAAAGTAGAAAATATTTGATTATATTAAAATATTTTTGAAGTGTTTTCACACAGAAAAAAATATTTGGAATCCAATGTTATTAAAATGTTTCATAACTATGAAAAAATACTGAAAACCTTGTCATATTAGAATAATGAAAATGCGCAAGGATATTTCAGAATATTAAGACATGCTGTTTACATTCGACACGCTTTCCGCTCACTGTTATTTTAAAGCTACCTACTTTCGATTAACCATAATTGTCTGTAAACGAAATGTTTGGTCGAGGAGTACAAGTGGATACCCCTGTTCCTCCCACGTGGGCTATACTCAATGTTTATAGAGGGCGCTCAGCTGACCGCCGAGTCGGGAAGCAAATCGATAGCGGCGCGCAGTCGCATGCTGGCCGCACGCCCGGCGCGACGGTAGCTTGTTTGGGTCGCTTAGGTTCTCCTTTAGAGCATTGCCAAGATGATATCTTTACACCGTACTATTTTGTAAGTATTGAAAGCGACATTAATGCCTGGTGGACGTATGTGATTAGTTGTAATTTCGTAATTAATGAGAAAGTAAGTGAGATACTCTGTCTGGAGTTCTCGAAGTTTGAATTATAATACTGCTCAAAATAACTCCTGTGAGATGATTCAGGGAACATATGCGATCAATATATTACAAAAAATTGTCGTTTTGTTTGTTGCGTAATATTTACCAAATTCTACATTTTTAAGGTTTTTAGTTACCTTGAAATCGTAATCGACAACCTGTATTGACAGGTTGGTTTGAGGATGATGAGAAAAATGACTGGAACCAAATTAGTTTATTTTAATTCGCTCATTTTTACCTCACATTGTCGTAAGATGACCCTTTTTAAGAATACAAGCCACGAAATGAGAATTAATGTTTGCTATCAATTTTTCTCATAATGTCACAATTGATGTTGACTCTTCTGTTAAGTCCAAATGACATTTCTAATTGGAAGTTGACATGTCTATTTGAAGAACAGTTTTATAGGGAAAGTTTGCGATATTTTATTTCAAGTATTGTATTCTTTTTTAATAATGCTATAATTGTTAAAGCAACCATAATTTACTATAAATTTGTAATTTATTTATTTTTTGTTTTTGCTTTGTAGAGATGCATGCCATGGGGCAATACGATGTGGAAGTCGCCATCCGGCTCTCAGTGTTTTGCATCGATTACTGGGCCCTTTGGAAGAGACACAGCAACAATCACAGAGAGCATATCATGAAGTTACAGGAGATGTTCTTTGTCCTAATATGATTAGAGGCATTGATCATCTCCGTGATCCACGACTGAACAAGGTATATACTTTAGTTTACTTTTTTTCCCTACGTTTTCTGAGTATTATTCTCTGATGTATCCAAAATTTGGGTGTTCAAGAGAGAACTATAGTAATTGGATGTCAGTCTTTTCATATGTGTTTTCTAGGGCCTGGCTTTTACTTTGGCAGAAAGACAAAAGTTAGGTATTCATGGCCTAATGCCTCCCAGATTTAAAACTCAAGAAGAACAGTTAGAATTGTGTCGAATTAGTGTTGAAAGGTATCAAGAAGATCTGAACAAGTACTTATATCTCGTTGAATTACAGGTACTGTTATTGCATGATTCATGTTACAAGAATATAAACATAAATAATGCTATTTATGAAATGTGAAAAACATCTTTTTCCTATTTTAAAATTATATGTTGTAGGACCGCAATGAGCGACTTTTCTTTAGGCTTTTATCAGAAAATGTGGAACAGATGTTGCCAATAGTGTATACACCCACTGTGGGATTGGCATGTCAAAAATTTGGTCTTATCTATCGACGACCTCGTGGGCTTTTTATTACAATAAATGATGCAGGACATGTATTCAATGTCATAAGGAACTGGTGAGTTCTAAAAGAGCAATAGTATTAGTTTCTGGCTGAGAAAATGTATGAGATGAAGATTATTTGTAATTATGTATTAATTATTGTATTGTATTGTATTATTATTTTTGTCTGCAATGGAGTAGTACTGTGGAGACTTAAATGTTGCTGTGTTTGTGGAAATATTTTATTACACAGTTCTTCCATAAGTTTTTTTTTTTCTTTTCAGGCCTGAATCAGATGTTCGAGCCATTGTGGTTACTGATGGAGAAAGAATTCTTGGCTTGGGAGACTTGGGTGCATGCGGTATGGGTATTCCTGTAGGCAAGTTGTCTTTGTACACTGCATTGGCTGGGATAAAGCCTCATCAGTGTTTGCCTATCACTTTGGATGTTGGTACAAACAACCAGGTACATATTCAACTTTTTGGTCATCTGTCCAAATGTTTACATCTAATGAAATTTCATCAATATGGAAGAATAAAAAAAGTTTCTGTCAAAGCCCTGTATACCATCATGCTGCAGCTGTAATAACACTACTTCGTATCAGCCAAAACAAATTTTTGTTGAAATTTAAGGAGGACCATATTTAATAAAGGATTATAGGATAACTTTTCTGATGATGATTATTATTATTATTATTATTATTATTATTATTATTATTACTACTACTACTATTATTACTACTACTACTATTATTATTATTATTACTTTTACTATTATTACTATTATTATTACTACTACTTCTATTATTGTTTTATTATTATTACTATTGTAATTATTCTATTGTAAATTACTATTACTATTGTAATTACTATTGTAATGTGTATAAGTTCTTAGGGAACTTATTTAGTTGTTTTTTGTTAGCAGCTTGGAAAAATATATACATGAAATTAAAATTCAGAAAACTATAGAGGATTCTGTATTCAAGATGTTCCTGGAAATCCAATATTATGCTATATGTTCTGAATTTGTTGTAGGCACTGTTGGATGATCCTTTGTATGTTGGTTTGAGACATAAAAGAATTACAGGAGAGCGTTATGATAACTTTGTAGATGAATTTATGGAAGCAGTTGTTAAACGTTATGGTCAGAATACACTCATACAGGTAAAACTGTCTCCTGTCATGAATTAATTGTTTGATGATTGGCCTAAAATGTTAACTTCTATTCTGATTGATTCTTCCAGTTTGAAGATTTTGGTAATCATAACGCATTCCGTTTCCTTGATAAATATCGTCACAGATACTGCACTTTCAATGATGACATTCAAGGCACAGCTTCTGTAGCTGTGGCTGGACTGCTTGCATCTCGACGTCTTACCAATAAGAAGCTTTCTGAAAATACAATTTTGTTCCTTGGAGCAGGAGAGGTATATTAATAAAGAATGTTTAATTCTAATATAGGACTCCAGAATTCAGTTTGAAGTTTTTCATTATTAGCAGAAACTACTTGAGGCAGGCTTACACAATTTTAACTTTGTTTTCCCAACTTTGTTTATCCTGCAGACTCATGCAATGTCAACAAGCATGTTCCCCAAAATAAGCAAGCTCTGTTTTTTCTTTAAAAAGTGACTTACCTCAATATTTAGTTTCTGCATGGCTATTCTAAATTGGACTGTATTGTTGAATTTTAGGCAGCTATAGGAATTGCTGACTTGTGCGTAAAGGCCATGGAAACTGAAGGAATATCGCTGGAGGATGCTCGAAATAAAATATGGATGATGGATATTGATGGATTATTGGCGAAAGGCAGACCAGAAGGACATTTGGAAGGTTAATATTTTAGTTAATTGTGTTTTTGTGTTATGGTACATTTTGCAACAAAGATATGGATTCTAAATTGTACAGAAATATTTTTAATCATTATTACAAGAACATAATTCTCTATTTAACATTAACCTAATTAAAGCTTTAGAGCTTTTGTTGGCATCTGTGTTGCGTAAGGCATAGTAAGTAATTTGCAAATAAATTTCCATTCAAGTAATCAGTTGCCTATAGTAAATATTTTCTTTTTTGCAGGTCACAAGGCATATTATGCTAAGGATCATGGAGTTGTAAAAAATCTTCATGCTATTGTGAAGGAAATCAAACCATCTATCATGATTGGTATGCTTTATATAAAACTTACTTTTTTTTCAACAACAAGAAATTTGTTGTTTTAGTTTAACTTTTCATAATTTTTAATTCATAACTGCACAATTTTTATTTCTGGAAATTAAGAGGTCGGTTAATTAGCATGGTTTGTTTTATGCTGTTACCTGCAAATGTATACTGAAATGTGTATTGAATTAAGGAACGCATGTACTTTTGTAATCTTCTCGTATGCTTTAACAGATTCTTTATGACAATCAGATTTCAGATTTTACTAACTTTATTTCAGTTTAAAGATCAAAGCAATGTTTCTGTTGTAACTAATTCACATTTAGTATGTTGTGGATCTAAGTAAACTTAAAAATAAATATCAAAATTTCAACAAGTCTATTGTAGGAAAAACAGTGGTGAACAATGTTTTCCTTTTATCCTTTTAGATAAGGAATTACTTTTGTATCATTCAAGACTTATTATTTGAACCTTCTGAACCCTTAGATATAGTTTTGTTTTTCAGTGCTTATTGGTTTCACCATTCATAATTACTTTGTGGAAAACTCTGGTGTTCTTTTACAGCTAGACCTGCCGTAAATGCATATTGAAATCTTATTTTAGAATTTGTCATTATAGATAAGTTGTGCAAAGCAACATTGTGAATGTTGGACTAGTTCTTCAGATTTTTCAACTTATGTTTTGAGCTAATACATATACCATTAGTTTGTAAATGCATGACATTTTGCTTCAATTGCAATTTATCTTGGGGCTCCCTGTCTGCATGTAAGAGTTAGACGTTAGCGTGTTAGCAATGGATGTAAACATATATGAACTTATAAAAATTAAAATGATATGAATAAGAAATACATTACTATGAGTATTGATGTTGAGATTCTCCTGTTTTAAATGCTACTGAATCTTAATAACATAATACAGATTGCTGTTTTTTCTGACTTGCTTGGATGTGATTGAAACTTGGAGAAGTTGAATTAGTTTCATTTGTGTTGAGTTTGGGCTATAGCCTTCTCAAACTGTCACAACTTGTAGGTGTTGTCCCTTTTTTATGCTTATGTTCTTGGATGCAATTTGTATGACAGGACTATTTGTCTAAACCTGGTTTTCAAAAGGAATATCCTGATGATGATTCATATATTATGTATCTTTTTTGATTATAATTTTATTGTGCTTAAAATTAGTATCCTTACAATTATTATACTATTTTGAGCTAGTGATCAACGTGCATAAAATCTTCCTCTGGTTTTGAGGAAGTTTTAAAAAATGTTTACTGTGTCTTATTAATGCTTGGGGCAATGGCACTGCCCACCTTCAAAATGAGGTAGGGTATTGACCTAACATCTGGTAGTGCATGTTTTTGATTGGTTTTTATTTTTTATTTTATATGTCTTGCGAGTTTCTCCTAAAGTAAGAAGCAATTCATTAAAATTACAATTGAATTGTCTTAGCACATTCATGTTGAGGTATTTGACCAATTAAAAAAAATGGTCAATCAATTTAATGAAGTTCCAAATTGTCAGTTATTTTGATCAAACCTCTTTCTACCAATTATTTTTTTTTATCAGATATTCATTTTATTTGCAAAAGTTTCCCATTTTTATTAGTATATTGCTGTTGCCAAGTGTTTCCATGGCCAATTATTGTATTTTACATTTTGTTTATACAATTCTTATAATATTTTTGAACATCCTTGCAAGGCATGCTGTGATGCATTATTTCAATGTCTTTATAATAAAATTGTACTGATTGAGTTAGTGTGGGGAGAGTGGTGCCTCTATTATATTTGTGACAATTGTGCATGCAGGAGCTTCAGCAGTTCGTGGTGCTTTTACTCCAGAGATTCTCAGAGACATGGCCAGCTTCAATGAGAGACCCATCATTTTTGCCTTAAGTAATCCCACAAGCAAAGCTGAATGCACTGCAGAAGAGGCATATGAACACACTGATGTATGTTTCTTATGAAAATGTTTTATAATCACTTGCACTGCATTTCACAATTTATCTGTGTCATTCATTTTGAAATGCTAAGAGAATTGTAGCTGTTATAATAATAACAATATTCTAATATTTATTCTATATTATTATTATTATTATTATTATTATTATTATTATTATTATTATTATTATTATTATTACTTATAGAATAATTTTATTGAGTATGAGCTTTAAGAAGCAATGCTCTGATGAACTGGGAAAAGGAGGTCGGAAAAATCTATATAAATGGTTTTTGAAACAAGATAGTAATCAATGTTTATAAATTTTAGGGTCGAGTCATCTTTGCTAGTGGTTCTCCATTTCCCCCTGTTACTGTGAGTGGCAAGACATTTTATCCTGGTCAAGGAAACAATGCATACATATTCCCTGGTGTTGCATTGGGTGTAATTGTGACTGGAATTCACCACATTGAAGAACAGTTATTTCTCATTGCTGCTCAGGTTCGATACATTACTAAAAGAGTTGAAGTAGAATTACACAAAATATGTTAATTTTGAAGGATTTATTTAAAAATTATGTTTCCAGAATGTAGCAGATCATGTTACTGATGAAAATCTTCAACAAGGAAGACTGTATCCACCACTAAGCATGATCAAAGAGTGTTCAATATCTATCGCTACACAAATTGCTGAATATGCCTACAAACATGGTAGGTTGCTTTTCTTATTGTCTTTGTGACTAGCATGTAGAATGTATAAGCTGATCATGTATTGCACATGTACACTTTTGTATGTAATAGCTTCATTTTTTGTGAGCTTAAAGGCATCTTTTAGGCATGAGTTAATAGAATAGAAGTTACCAAATCAAATAAAGATAATCAGTAAAACATGGAAATAGCCTGACCACATAAAACATTTTATTTTCCTTATGTGAAGATACAGCATAATGTTTCTTGGTTCAATATTACCAGGTTCAGGGGGAGGCCTAAATCATGATAAAACCTTGAAGATTTCAAGTCTCCACCTGAAGATGTGGTTACATTGAACCGCAAAACATTGTGCTATATTTTCATATGTGGGAAATAAATGACTCACATGCTAAGAATCTTCCTGAATTTTATTGATTTGAAATACTTCGAATCTTTATATGTAGTTTATTTGGAATCTTCTATGAGGACTAGATTGTTAAAAATATTGCAGAAAATTCCAACATATTCCAACATTTCTTGAATGCATTCTATTTATTTTTACTCTTATATGTATTTAATCGGTATTATCACAGTATGTAGAAGAGAAAGTATTACACACAGAACTGCTGAAGAGCCCTTGTGAATTGATGAGCATTTAATTTGATTGACTTGTGGCATTTATCATGCTTTGTTATTGTAATCTTATAGAAAAAAGTGTGTGAATGGTGAATATAAATGTCAGTATAAATTGATAAACACTTGCCGAATTAAAAAAGGTCTGGGGATTACTTTATACATTTACAGAAATCTGATCTAATTTAATTTTAAAAAGTATGAAGCAGAGCTGGAAAACTTCATCTTGTTTATTTAATTTTAAGAGAGTTGAATGATGTTTTGACAAATTTTTGAGCGTTACTCCTATTTACACGTACTATTATTCATTACATTTGTATTAATTTATTTTATAACGAGTTCCATTTTTAGATCAAAACTTTGTTGTTGTGATTATAATTCTATTATTAGTTACTACACACACCATATTCGAATTTTATTGGCAATAAATCATTAGTACAAAATACATTCTTAGAACATTGGCATGTTCCATTTACACTAAACTAGTCTAGATCTCCCTTTGGAGTTTCGATGTAAAGTCTGGAACCAATGAAAATCAATCACAACACATCAACACATGATTAGCCTTAGTCTCAGTGATCGTCATACCTTCATTTTAGGGTACCAGTACCAACAATTGAAATAAGCTGGAGACAGCACACTTTTTCTTGTACATGCTGTAGTACGACCTTCTATACTTTTCTAATTTTAATAAGTCTTCATTGAAATTAATTTGAAACCCCTTGCATGCTTGCTTGTTCGCTTGCTTACTTGGAATCTAAATCTACTAGAACATTGTACTCTGAATAAATAGCAAGGAGATAGTTCAGAAGACAGAGAATGAAATTTCTTCAGTTCAAAAAATTTAGAAAGTTTAGGTATCTCATGTTTAATCTGAAGAAGTTCACCTTCAATGCAACAAGATATTCCCGAGATGTGGTTTTATTTTGGAAGCTTTCTCCAAGAATTTCTCAAAAAATGTCAAAACAGTGCCTTTTACTGGTTTGGAGTTACTTGCACATCATCTTTCCTCTTTTTAATTTTTGTAATCAAATGTAAAAATTGTTGAAGCTTTCTTCATTCAATTTTAGAAATATTTTAACATCAGTTTTGCAGAAGTCTTAGAACCTATAAATGAAGATCAAATTAATTTCTTTTATCTTAATTTTTAACCAATCTTGTTAAATGTGGATTCAATTTTATAGGTTTGGCTTCAGTGTATCCTGAACCCGAAGATAAACGAGCTGTTGTTGAATCTGCCATGTACAATTTTAACTATGAAAGTGCTATGCCAGATGACTACCCATGGCCAGAAGCATCTCTGGATAGTCTTCCCTCAGTTGAAAAAATGAAGAGGCCTCCTAAGGCAAGAAGTATAGAGCTTCAATAAGACCTTCATTACTTGAATTGATGGGTCAAAATATGCTACTGATAAGATATTTGAAGTCTCCATACAAGTACTCTGAACAAATTATCTGGTATTTGAAGGCAGTCTTTGTTGGAAAATAATGTGGATTCCAGAAGTGGTAAAAAGTACATGGAAGTTGGAATTGAAGAATGTTAGTTGATGTCAGGGGACTGTGTTTTGAAGGTAGTATCAAAATAAAATGGTACAAATTTTGAAAAGTTATTTTATTTGATTAATTTAATATGGGGAAGAGCAATTTCTAACCAGTATTTCACAATTTACTTTGCACATTTAAAATAAGAGTTCTTAATATGATTGTGAGGAAGAATATTACGGTATTAAAGTGCATATATTGAGAAATTAAGGTGGCGTTTTGAATTATAGTGATGGTCATCCATCATTATATAGCTCCAATCAATGTTACTGTGAGAGTGCATTACTGTGGAGTCTGCATTTTATTGTCCAAGAGACTGCGTTCACGAATGACTCATGTTAGCATCTGCATTAAAGCATTAGCTTTATTTTTACAATTATGTTGATGAAAGGCATGGAATATTTGTATCTTTCAATTTTATTTTTAATGAAAGAAAAAACATGAACGATTTGATTAGTATTATAAAATATTTTGAGCACATGCATATAGGAAAACATTTGGACTGCTGGGAAGTTCATTTTAATGAAATGTATAAAGTTGTTGCATTTATGTAATGTTTACTGGAGGTATTATGCAGATGACTTTTGATAATTGCAATCCTCAAGAAACTATGAACAAGTGCAACTTGTGAAATGTTTTCTTAATCTGATTCTCGTTGTATTGTTTGCAAAAAATTAAGTTAAAAGGTCTTGATTCTCACCATTGTTAATACTTGGTATTGTAAATATATCTCTAATAGAATTTGTCCAAAGTTAGTCGGATTTTCTGCCAATTTCTTATTTTTAGCCAGTATCATCAGAAGTGTCAGTTGTGATCATTAAGCAATTTCAATGTGTTAAATGTCAAAGAAAAATTATGTTTTCATTATTGCCAATTGCCTACACTTTTTGGTTTCCGTAAGAGATTAATTTAAGTTGGTGATGGTACAGAGTGAAATGTATTTTGGTTATGGTATTTTATTTCTTCAACCAACCATACTCCTTAATCTTCTAAGAAAATAATAATTTATTTATAAAGCGAATTAAATAGATTCTGTCTGTAATGCTATCAGATTATGGAATTACTATTTTTAAAACTTAACATTTGTGGCGTTCTCCCTGCTTTTGTAATTTGAAATTAAGGAGGAGGTTGTGTATGTTACGTAACTTTAAAAAATTGAAAAAGCCAGTTTATTTTCATTTTTGTGTATTTTTTAAAAATATTTCATTTGTAACTTTAATTATTTGTGGAATTAATTAACAAACAATTAAAATTAAACATCTGTCTCATTTTCATTAGAATATTACGCAATACCAATGCCTCTTATCTGTGGTGTTAATTAAACCCTTTTATTTCTCTATGTTCTTGTTTATTTTGAATTTGAATATTTTTTGTTCAAAATCAAAATTTGAAGGGTGTTCCGGCAAAGTATGAGGATTTTCTTTTCTGTATGTGCCACAAGAAATAAGAGGAATGCTACTATTTAGCAGAAGTCATCTTGAGATGTGATATCATTTTTTATTGAATATGTATTCAAAATTACATTATGTATTGAAGTTGTTTGGAAAAGTGGGTTTGAGGTACTGAAGATAGCAATAATGTTCTTATGTTATAAGTTATTTAATTAAACATACAGTATTTAAAACCAAGTTCCAAAGTATTAAGGTATTTCACTGAAATTATTACCATATGTTTTGTGGTACTAAATGAAATTTAAAATTCAGAAACTCACAGTACTTTACAATTTGAGGCACCATAAGGTGGTTTTGTGGCCTCCAGTTCTTTCTAATATTGTACTACTCTGAATCACTTGACTTGAATCAAGTGTTAGAAACAGAATACTCCTCTTATGTGTTTGGTGCATTTTATGTTTTTAGGACTTGTCTGCGGTCAATGTGTATTAATGTATAACTAAATTGTATGATATTTTAGCAATAACGTAAATATTTATTATTCATTGAGTTATCTGTTCTGTTTAAAGGAATGAATATTACTGAATAACTCTGCACATTTTGTTAGGTTTATGTAATATGGATTCTTTGTTAATTTATTTTCTGAAAATTTGACAGAAGTAAAAACATATGTTTTGTGATTTTAGATAAATTAAAAAACTTTGCTGAACAAGATTCTGCAATGTTGAAATAATATTTTATGAAAGAGTATATTCTGTGGGTTTTCAGAAGTAATGTCTCACATGTGAACAGAATGGTTAATTTGTTTAGGAGTACTGTTTGATTTTATGATTCTTGACTGTATTGTGTGACATAATATGGTATAAAAGAATTCCTGATGATTCACTTAATGTGAAGTAGGAATGAGATATATTGATTTTAAATATAGCTGTTATAGTGTAGTAAGCAATAGAATTATAAATCAGTGACAGACTTAATATATGTTGTGATTTGTTGTGATCTGTCAAACTTTACTAGTGCAAAATTATAAAATTAATATGAAGAATGAAGAAAACATGATCCTCCAGAAACAATAAATAATTTAATAGTAGATATTTATTAATGTGTTGGAATGAATCTTAAATAATGAAATGAAATGTGCCCAATTTATTGATCCGCTTGAAAAAGCCAACTCTGCTTGAAAGTTCCTTATGAAGAAAGCAAAGTGCCAGTCGTCTAGTCTTTTGACAAATTTGATGCTTTCTTTTATGTTTCACATTTGTGTTTACATAAATATTGCACTTTCCCTTTTTGTAGGAATCTGCTGTACCCTACTGAACTGTAAAATATGAATTGTACAGTGCAATACACATTGGAAGTAAATTAAAAAAAAATGTTGCAAGATCTGAGATAAAGAATGGAAGATCTGTGGGCTCAAGGAGGTCATTTGGGAGAGAAGTTATACATTGACTGTAACTAATTTGAAATATTTATTGTGAAAAAGGAATTAAGATGCAGAATAAGAAATCGTATAAATGATAATGGTACAAAATTCATATTATATTCAATATCATAAATGAAAATTCATGAAAGTAATTTCATATATGTCTTAAAGACTTAGCAATATATACTTGGAATTAGTTTTTAGAGCTGTGAGGATAAGGCTCTAAGAGTTAATTCTTACCAAGTAAGGTGCAGGAAGAATGACCATTCTTCTATTCTGTATAATTGTCATGCATTGTTATGTGTGATGAAATGTATGTATGAAAATGTCTGTAGTATAAATGTTACATAGAATCATTTTTATCTAGTGTTTTACTGACAGGAGCCTGTACTTAACACATGTATTCTTTTCACTCAGAAATGAAATATGTTACCATAAATTGTTTTCCTAATTCAATTTTTTGTGGTGTTACCTATATGATAAATTTGATTACCTTACCCTTTGTTCATGAGCAAACTTAAATCAAATACATTCATGTAAGTAAAAATGTTGAAGATCATATGAAGTAGGTCTTGCTTCAAAAGTGTTTGGTGGAAAGTTCATGATTTAGGGTAAAGGTTACGAATTTTTCAGTTATAACGTAATTTTACAGCACAAAATGCCTGTTAAGATAATGCCACATTAAGTTTTATAGGCAATGTATCTGAATCTCAGCAGTGTATCCGCTGTGTCATGTTGAGAGATTCTCACAACCTAATATTGTCTTGATATTTGTTCAAGGTTTTACAAGCCATTTGTTGTCTGGAAAAACTGGGACTGCCCTGGAAACTGTTTTACGTTGTAGTTATATAAATTAGAAAACGTTTTCTGAAGTAAATTTGAAACTTAATTGGGAATATAACTTTGTTTGGATTGTTGAAAAATTTTGGTTTCAAAACTATTCCATTTTATTTTTCAATTCTTAAAAATTGCTTCTTCCTCCCACCCTTTTTCCCTGGCCTGCGGTCGTTCACTTTCAACCTGTGACAGCTTGCCAGTATGATTGATATCAGACACGTTTCGTTTACGTATTTGTGCTATTCCAAGCAGTACAATGTGGAAGTACAACAGAGAAAATTTACTTTTTGGCGCCAGATACGGTGAGTAGACAAAAGTACGTCGTTTGTTGAAGCGACAACACGAATCGCGTGCGTAATAACACAACACTTCGATTTTTCTATAGTGGCGGATGACTAGGCCGTTATTACTCCCGGCTTATAAAATGAAACTTTTTTTTTGTATAAAAAACAGTGATGAGCACATTTCAGAGGCCACGAGCCCCGTTGAGAAGGATGTTCGCGAATTGATTAAAAATATTCATTTTATAAGGCAGGAAGGTAACAATGCCATCGCCACTATAGAAAAATTGAAGTATACACAAGAAACTAGGCGTCAATTGGCGCGATCCATTAACCTCTCATCTCCCCCGAACTGGAGGCGGCGTCGAACGCATGGATAACGATCGGCGGGTGCAAACCCTGGCGCTCCGAATGCACGCCGGCCTTGGGGTGTGCTCTTGACAAGGCCGGCGCGGATCGTTCCGATACAAGCGTTGGCTGGCGGGCTCGCGCGCGCGAAAGTTCGTTAAAAGAAACAGCCCCTCCCAGAAGAGAGCTATCGACGGGGACGCCTGGTCCGGCGCCGCAGCGCTGCCACCGCAGACTCAAACCACTCGCGGGTCGCACCCGGTCGTTGAAGGTAAGCGAGCAACAGGCGGCCGGCTCCTTTCCCGCCGCCGCCGCGCTGCACAGCGCCGCGCCGCGCCGCGCCGTCGGCGAGCGAGCGCGTGAAACGGCTTTTCCCGCTCGCTTTCAAACAGACGTGCTCTGTTTGTTGCAGGAAACGCCGCTCCCACCCCACTCCACCCCCCCCACCCAGCTCAGCCGGCCAGGGACCCAGGCGGCGTGCTGCGTGAAGACGAGCGCTGCGGGCGACACCCCGACCGAACGACGCCCACGCACTCCCGCCACCGCCACCTCCTCAGATGGGCAACTCGGTGGCCGTCGCCAGCAGGTGCCTGGAGCGCAACAAGGAGCAGCGTGACAGGTAGGGGCGCGGGCTGCGGTCGAGGGCAGCAAGGCCAACTCTGGGGCCACGTGGTTTCGGCCTCCAGGCGCTCGGCACCGTTGACATGGTGCCGTACAGCTGTCATTCGCTACTCATTATTTAAAGAACTTCGATCACGATCTTTGGAACGCGATTTGGATCTATTTATGATAAAAAAAGAGGAGGCGATGAAGATGATTCTCGAATCTGAAAGTGAAAACATTCCTACATTACTTGTTACTGTCAGCTCTGATACTGTTTTGAAATAAGTAATTGAGGTGATGTTGCTACACAAGTGATTCTCGCGACATCTTCTAGAGGAGCTTATCGTCGCTAGGTTTACTGAGCATCCAGTTATTTTGTGGATTTAGAGAGACATTTTGTTTTGGGGCTCAAGCCGCAAACTGCCTGCTTTACAAATTTAGGGAGATGATGCTGCAGAACCATGTATTCATTGACTGTCTACTTGTGGCATCGTCGTCGTTCTCTTTGAATAAACAAACTCGTTGCACGCGCGCGAGAGTATTCGTTTCTACGCTTACCCAATGCACAAACGTAAATTTTCTGCCCAGAGATCTTGTGCTCACAGATTTGTACCATCAAGTAGAGTGAATGTGATTGACAGTTATTGTTTTATTGTCATGGCAAACCGAATCACACATGCTTTCCGCATGTTTCCGCATTGACGGATGACAATTGCTTTCAGTCAGGGAGGTAAATGATCTGGTTCTCAATGTTGTTACCATTGGTTTCTACTTTTATTACGGTACTATTAATACAACGGCTGAAGATCGAAATCGTCTAAATCAGACTTAGGATTCTTACGATTTCCATAACTGTTTGATTATCAGAAGTGCCAGTCAGTGCGAGAAGAGTGTGAAGAGATGTATGTTGCAAAAAATTCATTCACTCACAATTCGCTGTTCATTAACTTCTTTTCATATAACTATAATTTTATTGTACAAAAATACAGCAAAAACAATTGTGTTGATATTCTATTTTACAAAAATGATTGGCACAACAATTATTTTGTGTTCACGGGAACCATTTACTGAACGAAAGAATACAATATAGTATTACAGGGATTCCCCGCCAATGTCTATGCTCCTTTGCCGTCATTCTGGCAGCTTCCGTATTTGTGTAGCAAACCATTCTTTGGGTGTTACCCAGTGCCACTGTCGGACTACTGCATGAAGTTTGTGGTTGGTGATGAACTTCTTACCCACTATCACCTCTTTCGTTGCGTCGAAGGAGCCAGATCAGAAGTCATTAGGACCCAGATCCGGCGGATCCGCACTGTACTGTTTTACTAACAGTTGACCCATCTCGATATGCTTCTGTTTCTGCGCAATGGTGAGGGTATGAGGGTCCCTGTGATATACCTGTTTCCTTCTCTAATTCAGCAAACGTGATTTGCCTCTTCGTCATTATCAAGTCATTGACACGCTGGGCACTGTTTGGTTGGCGAGCAGTTGCTGCATGTCCAGTGCTTTTGCGTTTTGACCACTGCCCCTGCCGTCTTTAAACCCTGATCTCCAACGAAACACAGATCTGAGACTTGGTGATATCTGCCCGCCTATGGCTACTAACCTTTTGTGGATGTCTGAAGTAATCACTCTTTTCCTCCAGAGAAACAACTTTGTCCACTATTGTTCACAGGCTTGTCTGTTTCCATGTTTTCTCTTCAATGTCCCCCAGCGTACTGGCAAGCCGGACAATTTGTTGCTAATGAGCTTTGGACTTGGCAATAACTGTATTCATAACTATGCATAAGCAATGAGCTTCTTACGGAAAGCAGCAACACCATTTGATGGATGTAGACTGAACTACGGACTATCTTCACATGTACATCGACACTGATAGTTTGTTAAAGTTATAGGAGTGCCAATCAATATTGAACGTACTAAATATATTGCTGTACAATATGTATTAGCTGGCTTGGAGTTCTCTTTCAGTTAATACATTTTACGTATCTTCATTGCCTTCTCCTGACCAGGGCGTACGTATGACTTGCGTCGGTTCGAATCTTCATCTAAAACTGTGCTATAATTTAGCAACATAGCATTTAAATAGCACTGAAAGTTGCTACCTGGGACTGTGCGCGCACGAAAGCAAACGAACTCGTCAACGAGCGAGCGCGTTGCGCACAACAGTCATTGGGTAGTTAAAGTATTTTGATGACTAAAGAGCACACAACTGGTCCAAATGATTGATTAGTTTTCGATTGTGTCATAAAGGTCATTTTGATCTATTCGAGGCGTCAAACCTACGAATCTTCAGGCAACATGTGCGGATCCATGTTCTGCCTAAAGACTAGGATGCGTCCGGGAATTCATTGGGCAGTCTGATACTATAACTGACGTCGCTCAGGAATGATAATTCCCGGGAGTGATTGCTGGAAAGTGTCAACGCCGAAAATGTGCACACGTTATTCCTGGCGGTTTTTGGTAACGCTTTTGGCCGATCGTCTATTTTCGGTGTAGGGTAGTGCTTTATTTACAACTTAGGGTAACGTAGTTGGCCGAACTAAATGCATAAAATGTGGGTTTCGACGGCAATTTGTAAGGGCAGGCAACTTCTGAAACGTCGAGTTTTTGAACCCGACACGCGATTTGAAAATTGACGAACATTCGAAATGCCTATTGTTCAGTAGGACTGGTATTTCCTATTATCTCTCTTTATTTTGTTAGGTTTTGAGCTCAGGAAATAGTAAATTATTCTACGTACGTGATACAAATAATAATATGTCTGTTACTTTAAAGTTCGTTATTAATAATACTGATACATCAGCATGAGAAAGTCATCAAACACTCCAAACAATACAATTATTTCTTCCGAGTCAGAAACTACGCGAAATAATTAATAATACTTACTACTTTTAGTTATTTTAGTCAATAATGTATGCTTATTACAGACTTAAAGTATTAAATAAACAAGAGTTTAAAAATTATATTTGTGCTCTATATAATGAATTGAATTATTATTGAGTTCTTACTGTTTTATGTAAGTTATTGAAAAACGGTCTTTCTTGAAAACTATCTTTCCTATTTCAAGTATGTAAATACTATTTTCTCTGTCTGTCTCGAAGAAAATATTTAATTCGTCAATTTCTTGTACATGACAAAGAACGAGAAAAAAAATCAGTCTCGTATTATTTAATGTCATCTGTTTAACAGCTACAGATGTCCCTGAAAGTAATAATATGACAAACCAAACAAAATAACTTTATAATTTACATTCTCATAGAAATATTCGAACATCTACATACTTATTTAAACTACCACAGAACATTAATTTAAACACTTAGTATTATAATTAAAGCAATAATTCATTAGGTGACAATAGCCTTTCTTCAAACAATTGTTCTAAATTGTATTCGTAAGTGTATCCTACGTAACATAACAATATCTGTGACGTACCCATCTAGATCAGGTTTTTGTCCAGTTTCCCTGATCCGTTGAGCAAATGCTAAGATGGCCCCTTGTTTTGCTTCTGGACGTAAATGTAGCTTCACTATGCGCACATTTTGTTGAACTCTCCTTTTGCTTGTAATGGAGTTACGATTTTGTTATCAACGCAGAAAAATTATACTTGCAATTCGTGTACCTATGCAAGTAAGTTTTCTATAACTCAGAAACAAAAATGACTATTTTTCAAATATTGATAATCTTGCGATTTTGAAAATTAATTTTTGTTTATTTATGTTAAACTTTTACTCATCTTTCAACTATTTGTAGTTAAAATGATGGGAAGGGATTCTGAAACTCAAGAAAACGTGCGCAGATAATCTTTTCCCCCTACATCATACAGTTTTTACTGTTTTTTGACTGAATAAATCTAAATCTGTTAAGGTGTATTTTCCCTTTCGGATTTTTTTGTGGGCTCTAATGTTGCCATTACTTCGTATACTTATTTTTCGTTTTGCTGTCGCTTTTTTGTTTAGCGTGGTATAGAGTAATATTGCAAAAAGTCGATAATGTTCACGGAAATTAACGTTTTATGGTCCCCTATATCTACGAAGTGGACCACTCGTCGTTTGCTTCTATAAGTCAGCGTCTAAATGCTGTAATAAGTGAAAAAATCATAGTTTTAGTCCAAGGTATGTATGCAAAGTTAAACTAGAGTAAATCTATAAATTTTAATGTCGTTTTCAAATTTAGTGACATCCATTTAATCAAAATTACCTACTCTCATTACTACAACACTTCTTATGAAGAATTCAGCAGGCGGATATGAAACACATTACTGTTCTGCATTTCTCGAAAACTATGTGTTCTTGACTCTTAAAGTTCGGTCTTCTGGACCCCAGAGTGGATCTCGAGTTATGTTTCTCAGGGCGTAATAAATGCGGTATTTTTGTATCGCCTACTGCCTATTCCGGCTACAAGTTCTGACTTCGGTGGTGTAACGGTTGTCGTATCAGTCTATTGTACCCGAATTCACGATCGAAAAAAACGCCTTCCTTTGGAGGGGAAGTCAAGCCGGTTTTCCCATGTTCTATATTTACTGCATGTAAAATATCGTCAAGCGTAAAAGGAGCCCCTAGCAAAATTTTAAATGCCTGTATCGTCGCCCCAGTGATACCTTCCTTCGCGGATGGATGGTGAAAAGAGTGGAATTTACGTAGTATGACGGAAGATCATGCCTGTTTTTTGCCTCAGGAAATAAGGCTGAATTGAATTGAACTCAGAGTTTTGCCTCTTATGTATACCATCACTCTGTTGCACCGATGGTCAGAAACGAACAGAATTTCTAACTTTTCTAAAATTAAATTGATTATTTGATCTTCTCTGCAATTCACTTGCATGGACAGGTCTATGCATTCCCTTTTATTAATAAACGCTTAGTAATATATGAATGCAAGGTATCTAGAACGGAACGTAATAAATGTTTTCGAACGCACAGTACCGGCCCTATATGACGTATCGAGTGTTCTGAGCTTGGCCTTCGAGTTTAGGTTCCAGCACCGAACCAGTTTTTTACAACAATAATTTACGAAATACAGAATTCTAGGTACTAGTTAAATGTAATTTGGATCACAAGGTTAAAAGCGAACTGACGTAGTTGAAGAAAAAATCCATATCTTCTATTGATTTGATTTCCTTGAGAAATAATTCGTAAACTTTCGATTTGGTTCCCCACGCGGTCACAGAGAAATTAGGGCGACTGAAAGGAATCGTTCGACAGTTAAGAACTCCTTACCGCGTCCTGTACTTTATTAGAGAGAACAATTCTACGCCTACGTTCTCAATAGAGTTTATTGCATCGATCAACTCCTCCTTGTGGTTCAATTTTATCAAAAGAAGGAACTCTTAAAAATATTATGAGGCAGGCCTGCAGACAATTTGCAGAAACTTTTGCTGATGGTCAATTTACATTCGTACTTTTATCATATTACCGAAACATTAATTTGATTTCAAAATGTTTCCTTTCGTGGAATAAAAATAGTATTCACTCATTTTAACGTTGGATCGTGATAAGTATAATTACGGAGTTGAAATGAACTGTCATATTCCATTTAATATTTATTTGTCTTCTCAAGTAGTTTGTTAATATTTCTTTTGTTTGCTTATGAAAGTGGAAAAGGTTAAAAAATGATAATATGATTAACAGTTGCCTCTCCTATTGCAGCGTGCTACATTCTCATCATTAATTGTTTGACTTGTAGTCAATGACTAAATTTTTGAGAATGAAAATGGGTATCAAGATAATGGCAACATCAAGTGGATCTTAAATCGGGGGTCTTAAAGTTGGTTTTAAGTTAATTATGTCTCAAATTTCTGTTTTAAATCAGTGCTTTTTGTCTTGTTTTATTTTAGAAATTTACGTTGTTTCTATATTTAAGATATGAAATCACAAGAAGATTGACGTCAAGCATTCGGAAAACAAGTAAGGAAAAAACCTAGAGTTGATAAAACAATACATACTCTCTCGAATTATTGGTAATCATTGCGTAATATTATTAGAGCTTGGAAGTTCATTTGGTTGACCTAAAATGAGTATGCAAAAAGACAAATATTTTACTAAAATAGGCACGCAAAAAGGCATTTATTCTGACTGAATAGAGGTAAAAAAAGGCATTAGATTAGTAGATTACGGTGTCTTTGAGGTATTTGGCCTCAAAATTTTAGTTCTTAAGAACCTACAACGCTTTGTTTAGGAATTATTTAACGATATAGAGTAAAACACCCGGCAGAGTATTGCAGGTTGCATTTGGCATTGATATTTTGTTTTATTGTGGTTTTGTTCTTTGTTCTCTTTTTTCGTGAAATTTTTCGATGTTTTAAAAGTTATTCTGATATTGGAGATGAAGATGAATCCAACCATAAATAAAAGATAATTAAAATTGGTTCAGCCGTTCTTGAGTTATATATTATTTCGGGTATAATGTAAGCCTAAATGTTATGTATTCAAATTACATGAAACAAACTTTATTCATCTCTGTTGATAATGCTGACATTTGTATATTTATTTTAGTGTCTATTACATAAGTAATAGTTTCATTAATTACCAAACAAGTAACAAGGGAAATTACAAACTTGTACATCTTGTTTTGTCGTGTTAGTTCGTTTTTCAACTGTGCAATTGGTGTTATAAAGTTTTACTGAGCTCTTTATTAATTAGTATATAAATTGTATTTATTAAAATAATGGCAAGACTAGTTTTAGGAAAAGGTATTTGATTTAAATCAGCGATTTAAACTATTTATTTAAATCACGGTTGAAGTAAATAATTTCAATTATGGAAACCTTGCTTTAAAGGTTGTAAAATGCCGAGATATACTAATGCAATTTTCTTGTTCTGTGACTAATGTTTCCTTGACTTCGAAAAACTTTGTAGAACTTGTAATGCAGAAGTTTTCTTCGTGTCAAGTACATATTTGAAAGTCCACATTGTGTTCGGGAACTAAAGCATTTGTGTACGTATATGATAACTCAGAGTAAATATTGCAAACTTCTGGGGCTTATAGGCAGATTAAAGATGACCAATTTTTGTCACTTAACATATGGTGGGAAATTTCATGCCGCGACGTTACACATGTGGGCTTTGCCTCTAGCAAATGTATTGGGCAATTTATCATTCATTGTGTTGTCATAATTGTTCTTCCAAATGTTCCCCCACGTTTTCTCTTAAATGTTCCCCAAAATGTTCCCTCAAACGTTCTCTCCAACGTTCCCCCAAAAGTTTCCTATCTGATCACCGCATGTACGTGCTCTTGTTAATCTGAAAATTAAACTGGAAATCCAATAATTTAAGTAGTTTATTACGGAATAACTTTCATAAACATTACGAAGGCGTATTGTGCAGTGCCGCCCCGGCCGGATTAAACAGAATCAAACCGTTCAAAATAGCTAGAGTATCCAGAAGAGAGAAAACTTCAAAAGATGTAATAGAAGTCCAAAACAGTTTTTTCGCAGAAAAGTGCAATCTATGTTTGTAAGAAAAGTGCAATCATTGTTTAAAAGTGAAAATTAGCTTCACACTGAAAACTAAATTTCACCGTTTCTCGCAATCCGTGCTACGGAACCATAAAAATGAAACAACGTTTAAAAAATATCTCAATATGTGGATTATTGGGTAGAGAAAATTACTTCTAAAAAAGGACACAAAAGACATATTTTAAACTTTAGGATGCACCGTTTAAGGTGTTACGCACGATGTTAGTGGTGTTGAGGCGTAATGTGTTTTCGGGTTACACGTGCATCTGTTAATCCAAATATGCCACAATCTGCGAACTTGTATGTTTTTCGCCTTCAGTCTGATAGATTCACCCTAGGAGGAGGGCTTATTTCCTGTCCAGCTAAACACTCAACGCGTCTTCATTCCATGGTTTCATGTAAAATGGAATAAGCCGCCATCTTTCCTTTGCGTATTATTTATTGAGATGGGGATTTGTGAATTACTCGTTATTGAAACCCCGCAAAAAGAAGAATTAACGGGCGAAACGTCAGAAAAATGAACTAGATTATTCACTGTTTCTAAATCCTAGAACGTTTTATTATAATTTTATACAAACAATCGTGAAATTTTGAAAGTCAAAGACGACGGATTGTTTGTCCATGATCCCATTACTATTTTACGTAACTCTATCGTCAATTGGACGGTTTTCAGGAAATGTTCTTTATGAACCACCCAACAGTGGCGTCAACACTCTTGAGTTAGAGATCCAAGCTGAATTTCCTGTGCAGACGTAGTCTTAAATAAGACGTTTTATTCTTCTAGTGGGTTATTCATCTTTTCGCTTTTACTCGCATAACCAAGAGTGGTATTATATACTTGGTTGTCCGGGTGACGCCGCGTCCATGGCCAAGGTGCCGCCGGCGTTTCGGTCGCCATTCTGCGACCTTCCTCAGGGCGCAATGCCCTACGCCCTGAGGCATTACGCATGGCCCCTGCATTACGCGCTGAGGAAGGTCGCAGAATGGCGACCGAAACGTCGGCACCTTCGCCATGGACGCGGCGTCACCCAGTCAGCCAAGTAAATACTGACTCCGGCCGCTCTCAAGATTGCGCTCTCAAGAATATGCTCTCAAGATTGGTATCGCTGGTATTGACGATGCGCATGGTGTCTCAGGATTCAAGTGTCTAAGAATAAGTGTTGCAAACGTCCAGGGAATGTAAGGAGGGCGAAGAGCACTTTGTGGCATTCACTTATGGTGGGAAATTTCGTACAGCGATGGTATACGTGGGGCACTTGCCCCTGATTGGCAGCTCATCATACATTGATGTTTGGCGGGAAAAAAACTGTATATCTGTGACACAAACAGAACGTTTGGTGGCACATTTAGGGGTACATTTAGGAGAACTTTTGGGAGGGCATTTGGAGGTAACAATTAAAAACATCTAGGAGGTCATGTATGGAACATTTTGGAAAACATTTAGGAACCTGTGATGAATATGTGAGGTAACGTGTGGGGAACTTGCGTGTGTACAAGCGAGGTTTCTTCCAAGGGTCATCGTTGGTAGATAGCAAGTCCATTTCAACTCAAAACTATTGCATCCGATTTCATTTTGTAGCCTTGAGTGTGGCAATACAAGGGGAGCCCACAATCCAAGGATGTAAACTTTTTAAAATGAGATGTGGGTGCGAGATTTGTGATTGAATTCGAGATGTCACCGAGGCTTGTCGGAGAAAGCAAACCTTTGCGTTCTGTTCTTAATAATCTGCTGGGATGTTTGTACAACACACTGCGATATGCCAGATTTACTTCACGCGACACTCTAGTTTGCATGGGGCTTCTGTCAGAACAAGACAGATAAAATCTCGTGTTGCCGCTCGTTTACCACCGTCCCTGCCGTCACCGAAGTCACCATTGCAGTGTGATTGCTACTGCTATAGCTACGCTGCCATCGTTACTTTATTGTGATTCCAGTGCCTTGACCTGTGAAGCTCACCTGGGAGGATAAATGGTTTGACGATTCCAGAATCTCAGCTTGCTTGTTCTAGAATGACGAATAAAATGTATGCTTAGGTCATAAAAGCGATATAAAAGCTGTTTTTCAAGAATGGCGATAGAACAGTAGCAGATCTATGGGGTAGCTTGATGAATATGTATTAGTATATTGCATTGAACAGTACTTACATAAAGGTTATTAAAGGATTTTTGCCGTTTGCGTATTTTTGATCTGAAAATATAAAAACAATTCATTAATGTGATATGTGATTTACTTTTAGTTCGCCCGTTTCATAAGGTAGCACGATCAGTCTCGTTTCCTCTCTTCCCGAATCGCCTCGCGTTATCTGAGTACACGTACGTACGTTCGTAAATTTTGTCGCTTCGCGCCGAATTTTTCGAAAAAAAATAGAAGGAGCGTAGAACAATAGCACAGTTTTAGAATGTAAATTTCTTATTAAAAACAACGTCTACTCGGTTGATTGATTATTTAGAGTTTTTTCGGGTGCGTAAACTGCTAATGTTGTTAGTCCCGTAAGTATCGCACGTGGTGACGGCGATTTTCCTCCGCTGGCTGGCGAGATCTGGCGCCGACTTACCCGTCGGCTTGCGGCGGTTTTCTGCCAACCAGGTATCTCCCACCAGCCGGGAGAAGCTCTAAACTCCTTGACAAGTGTGATAGAGTAGTGCATGTGAGTGTAAGAGTGTGTAAGAAAGGAGTGAGGATAGAGCAAGAAAGAGGAAAGAAAGATCGCGCGCGGTCTGTGAACCGTTAGGATTCTGCTCCTTCATTTGCTTTCTGTTTATCGGAGAACCCACGGGAAACTACCTGTCAGAGCAAGCGGCGCTAGGATTCTAGAAACGGCGGCTGAACTCGACCTAGCTCTCTAACAAGTGTCGAAAATTCTGCCACCATCGGGGCCTCCCGATCTGAGGCACCGCAGTGACGTCAGTTCATCCCCTGAGCCACCTCTGCAAGTACGTGCATTCGGAATGAATGAAAACGCTTATTTGTAATGTGATGGGATCAATATGACAATTGTTTCCATTAAACAAGTAAAATTACCACAAAAATTGGTCCCGGGAAGGGAGCATGGCTTCCTGCCCTCTAAATCCGCTATCCTTCGGCAATATATCTTTTTCCTTCCTTGAATATTTGTTCATATTTGTCTGTGGTAAAACGAAGGGGAAGTGAAAGGAAAGGGAAACTCAAGAACCCAAGGAAGGAAACCTGCCGCAAACTCGATTTGCGCACCACACACATGCATCGTCCGGTATTGGAACTTTAATTTCCACCGGTGGAAAGTGGACAGATTGGCATCTGGTCGTTCCTTCCATCTCCTGCATTGCATCCAGTATAGACAGTTGTATTACCAGACTGTTTCCGTCACCTTCACTATATTTTCGTCGCCATTTCCAACATCGCCACCAATGCCGCTGCCGTTGCAATAACAATCACTGCCACGCCATCGTCGTCTTATTTTCCCATCGAGAGTTCCCATAGTGATTTTGAATGTCAATTTCATTATTTCTCTTCAATTTTGTAATTACTCTTCACTGTCAAAACAATCATTGATTTCATCCCCGAAAATGGGTCAATAGTAGTCACTATCGCTATTACTAATACCGTCTGCCACATCCCCATGCTGCATTCACGTCTTCCCTTCGCGATTATTGATGTAGAAACCACCCTAAGGTACAAACTGTCAGAACACGATGTGACGCGATGCAAAGCGTCGTAGCTGGGGTCAGTCGCAGTCGCTTTGTGTATCTCGCTGTGTGTTTATGCTCATTCACAGCTACTCATGGTTTTGATCTTGCCCCACCGCTTGCTTGTCCTACCCGCAATCCTGACGCCCGCCCGCCTGGCGCCCGCCCGCCTGACGCATGCCCGCCTGACGCCCGCCCGTCCGCCCGCCCGCCCGCCCGTCTGACGCCCGCCCTCATCTACCCGCCCGCCCTCACCTGCCCGCCCGCCCTCACCTGCCCGCCCGCCCTCACCTACCCGCCCGCCCTCACCTACCCGCCCGCCCTCACCTGCCCGCCCGCCCTCACCTGCCCGCCCGCCCTCACCTACCCGCCCGCCCTCACCTGCCCGCCCGCCCTCGCCTACCCGCCCGCCCTCACCTACCCGCCCGCCCTCACCTACCCGCCCGCCCTCACCTGCCCGCCCGCCCTCACCTACCCGCCCGCCCTCACCTGCCCGCCCGCC
Source organism: Gryllus longicercus (assembly GCA_038098605.1). Classification (NCBI taxonomy): domain Eukaryota; kingdom Metazoa; phylum Arthropoda; class Insecta; order Orthoptera; family Gryllidae; genus Gryllus; species Gryllus longicercus. The sequence continues at coordinate 2,152,758 of JAZDUA010000232.1, read as the reverse complement.
CTCACCTGCCCGCCCGCCCTCACCTGCCCGCCCGCCCTCACCTACCCGCCCGCCCTCACCTGCCCGCCCGCCCTCACCTGCCCGCCCGCCCTCACCTACCCGCCCGCCCTCACCTACCCGCCCGCCCTCACCTGCCCGCCCGCCCTCACCTACCCGCCCGCCCTCACCTACATCTTTTTATTCAAAGCTATTCATGACTTTGAACTTGCCGGTTCCTGCCGTGTTGTTTCGCGTCCTGTCTGAACCTTAGTTCTATCCCCTTAATGTTCTGTTAGCTCACATCTTCTGTAGACCTCCGTAATCTACAACCGCCTCTGTCAACTATCTACCTCTATCATCATGTATCGGCCGCCACTATCGTCACACCAGCACCAAATTCGGCACCATCACCACCGTCACCGCCTCCACCATTACCACTTCCACTGCCACCGCCTCTACCACTACGGCAGTTGTCACCCTGGCCATTGCCGCCACCACAACTTCCACTGACGCCACCACCTAGCATTAACCTCTACAGCGCCGCTAGGATAACCACCGCTGCCTCCGCCACCACCACCTCCATCTCCAAAAGCACGACCACCACTGTCAGTGACACCGCTACTCCCTAAAGTATTCTACCGCCGCCCCTCCCACTATTACCTCGCCTCCTATTACAACGTTGGCCATTATAATCTCGTGAATTGTCGGCTGGCCGCCTCCGCCGGCGATAGGCACCGCGTGGTCTTTGCCTTTCGCAAGCGGAGTGTGGCCGCGGGGCGTGGCGGCGCACCTGCAGCTCAGAGCACGCCTACCAGTGCTTAACCGCGCCCGCCCGCACCCACCCGCCCGCCCGCACCCAACCACTCACCTACTCGCACGCCCGCCCCCAACCACCCCACTCGTCCGCCCGCACTCGTAGTAAAAGATATAGACTGAAAGATCGGAACTCTGTGGGGTTCTCAAATTGTGATTTGTAGTAGGCGGCACGCTTACAAGTGGTACGTGATCAGAATCCATGGGAAGGTTACAAGAAGAATGTAACCGGTTAACAGAAATTAAATACCTATAATAACAGGCTCCAGATGTAAGTCCTCTAGCTCGTTTATGGAATGAATTAGAAATTAGGTTACGAAGTCGTATTACCAGATTGTATTTCAGCGCTTGTTCATATTTCAAGCATGTCACATCTAAAAGGTCTCCTATCAACGAATGGAAGAATACGAGGTCAATATCGAGCAAAATACTGGAGCATGCAGTGTGGAATTGTTTTCAGGTCATAATTTGTAGCAAACACATATAACGAAAGTTCAAAAAACTGAATTGTGAACTTTCATTTTTTTTAAATATCTGGAACTCTGTTTGTGTAGGATGAATACTTACTTGGATGTTTAGGCAAAAGGCGCATTTGATTTATTTTAATGGCATGTTTAGTTATTTTTTAAAATAAACAGCCAGGTAAACTTAAACCCTTTCTATCTGCGTAAAGCAATATACCAAACGTTTTCCATTTTATTTGAAAAAAAAAGGATACCAGAACTGTACGGATGTGAATTTTTACATTTATTTTGTAAACTCGCAGCTTCTCCCCCCCGAAAATCCTCCACTAGAAGCTTGGTTCGTGGTGCCGTTCGTTATATCACGGATTCATTACAAACGAACCTTAAGCAGTGCTTCATCAACTTTATGCTTTGTTATGCATAATTTAGAACGGGCAAATTCTTAATATTGGAAAGAAATGCAGCAACTGTCATCGAACAAATGTTTCCCAATAAATACGTATACAAATTCTAAGAAATATCTTTCAAGTACATTTTCGCGACCCGATCCCCATCGAGTGACTTAAAACGACTCTCCGAAAGGGTTGCCGGTTATTTAAAAATAACGTGTTTTAAGTTATTCCATTTTTAGACATTCCTTTTAATGTGTCGGTTATACTCATCAAAATTAACCGGTTTTTCATTTTGTGTGTGTGTGTTTGTAAACGAAAAACGATTCTGCATGGAACTCATTATTTAAAATGTTTGGGAATTAATATAGTTTACGTTTACATACGAGTGTAAAACAAAAAAACAAAAACTTTCGGTTGTTCACATTCAGCGCAACGAATTTCAATTGTTGCATACAGTATTGTACGAGTACAGTATCTGTAAAACACAGAAAAAACTATAAACTGTGAAATACAACTTAAAATTGGTCTTTATTATTTTGTTGTGGTGTTTCCACATTATTCACATTTAAAAAATCAGAATTTTATCGTTTTAATTTATCACTTTACCAAAACCATTCCTTTCCTATTATTGAATTTTTGTGAAAAGAAACAGTGATAACCGGGGTAAAAAGCAACCAAAAAACTGTTCAGTATATAATCAGTAGTTTACTCACATTCCTACACCCTTGACGACCAGCTAAGCTGGTGGCTGGAAGCAGCGGCAAGAGAGTGTGCAGCTTGTTTACGAGTCGCTGTTGCTGGGTGCTGGGTGCTGGCCTCGGGGACGGGTTGGGTGCGGCTGGCCGGTTTTCCCCGGTGCCCTTGTAAGCGAGACCCTCTTTAGCGTAGTGAATCAGAAATGTATCAATACATTTTATAAACAAATAGTGTACAGTATTTTTTACTGGATTTCGCGAAGGAAACAGGGTTGTTTATATAAATTGTGGACGTCACGCGTGATCCGTGACCCGTTTGTTAGACTGCGGCTCCGACATTTGCTTGGTGTTGATGGGAGAAACCATGGAAAATTGCCGATCAGAGCAGCCGGTCACTAGAATTCTCCTTCAGAAATCGGCTGAACTAGACCTAACCGACACTCGAGTGTCGAAAATTCTGCCACCGTCTGGACTCGAACCCTAAGACCTCCCCGTCAGAGGCACTGCAGTGACATTACCTGAGACACCTTCGCCTGGAATAATATTGATGTTAACAATGATATTTAAATTATTTGTTTCTAGTTAGAATGCATAATTGTAAAATGCTAAATATAACAAGTATTGTACTCGAATCTCAGCTTCTACGTCAACGAACCCCACCTCCGCTTGTTTTTTCCTGATCCTCTGAGCAACTACTGAGATAGCTCATTGTGTAGCTTCACTGTCTTTGCATGTTTTCTTGAGATCAGTGAGGAATGAAGTTATTCAAATATTAATTTTCCATGGTCTCGCAGAAGTAAGTCGATTCTGTTACGAAGGCAGAATAGTCCCGTACATTGCTGATTTGCCTATAGTTTTTATTATGTGAGAGGGAACATTTGCTTATTGATTCTTGCCAAAACGCTCTTCGCTATGTATATTCATAATTGAACTTAATATGTTCTGAGACAGTGCAGAGATTCCCGTGTTAAAGAACCGTGCACGGATTGCACTTCCCTCCTTAGTATGCCTCGCACTTCGTAACTATTTTTGGGCGTTATTGTTATTAACGAAACGAGAGGATAAATAGGGGCTAATTGAGTGGTGTGCTCATGAAAACGAGCGACGATAAGAGCGAGTTTTCTTATTTTCCACGAGTGCAATTATACCCTTTTATCCGCATGTGTTTTTCAATGTTTTGTTTCGTTTCAACGTAAGAACAATTTAAATATTAAGAAATTCAAACTCATCTTTACTATTCGAGGTATGCGTTTGATGACGAATTGCTTCTGGGCCTTGGTATTGTAGTGGACCGTGCATTGTGGTCTTAAAATCACCATAGTGTCTTAGAGGATAAAGAAATGTGTGCAAATGCAAGATATTGAACATATTCCGGATGAAAGTTTAGAAGAAGCTGACAGTAATGCTAGCATCATTACGGAAAGTTAAGTCAGGTATGAGAGAGAACACATGTATAAATATTGGAAAGTGAAATAATAAGTCACTTCCGTCTCAGTTTTGCGGGATTACATTTTATAACTTAACTGACGTTTGTGTTGTTTTTTTTACATTTGTAATATGGTAACACTAAATGTTTTACATGTAAAACAGTTAATTTATTAATGTTTAATACTTCATGTTGTTTCATTATGCAAGTGTCAAACAAACGTAATCTTCACCAATTTTGTTTTACTCATTCATTGTTTATGTGTAGTCGATATACGTACGTAAACTGTGTTGTCATCTCTTCTTTTGACATTTGTGATGAAAGTTCGCAATTTTTTTCAGCAGAACTGCTGGGACTGTTTACAAACACTTCCCCTGTTTGTTGCTTTTGCTATTTTTGAGCATTTAATTGCTTATTTTCTCTCACATTTCTGCACGCAGTTTCACCGAAACGTTTCAAATAATTTTAATACGTGTACGCTACTAATAGTGGTTGTTTGTTTCAGAAAACAATGCAAAGTTCACATTCCACAGAGTAAAACATACTTGACTAATTGAAGAAAAACAAGTGCATGCTTGTGAGCAATACAGTCAAAACAAACACTTCGTTTGGTGCGAATCCTTAGAATTAAAAAGAAATGGACAAGGATTTCTGATTTTCTGGAGGTCATTATGTTTGCATTTGTAAGATTTTGAAGTGTATGAAGTTTTTGAGTGGGTTGTTTATTTTCTGTAGTTTGGCTTTGCATAGCAGAAACTAGTGGTACTACAAAATGGCTGACTTATGGCACTAGCTAGTTTCTAATTTCTTTAGTCTAGGCTATCTTTTTGGTGTTGCTCCACCGTCTTCCCGGTTGGTACCTACCGGCGCCAAAACGATATTTTCACATTTTCTCAATTTTTCGTTTTCCTAATAGTAGAATTGAAATGTCTTTAAGAATATTACAGAAGAGTAAAGTTAGTCCCACATGCACATTTTCATTGCAAATTTTGAACTATTCTTTCATCTGTTGTTGAATTTGAGCGTTCCGAACATGTGCAATTTTCAGCTCATTTTCACATAAATTATTGCAATTTTCGACAAACTTCATTTAAAATAATTTGAAGCTCGTGTTTTCACAAATGCAGTAAAGTGTAGAAAATGCTCGTGATGTATCTATTAACGACGTGAGAGATATTTCACAACAATTAGGTACATTTGTGTAATTTTTGACAACTCTTACGAAAATATCAAAATACCTTTTATATGTACCTGTTTATGCTATTTAGTGCATTTAGCACTATTCATACAAACAGTTTAAATAAAAAACATTGGTACCAGAGAAAAGCTTGCTTTTATTTGAAGAAAATTACTCAGATACTATTCATGTTTGAAGTAAATGTAAAATGCTCAACCTTCAGTTTCTGGAATTGTAGGAAGTCGCCGAAAGAAATTGAACCTTTACAGTTTCGAATATTCATATTTTTCAAACAAACTGAAACCTACGCCATTTTGTAACATCCTTCAAGCTATCCAAGGAGAAAGTTTAATCGAAAGTTTGGAGCTCTTTGAGAAAAAGTAGAAAATGTCCTTGAGGCTTTATGTAAAGTATCCTCAAACATTAAAACATCGGTTTCAAATTGAAGGGCCACGGCATTAGATGATTGAGGAATGTCAGTTTTGATGAAAATCCTGCTCGCAGTTTTAGCCGCTAGCGGTGTTCACAGAAAGACAGCCGTTCTGTCGTAAACCAATGTTTCGAGTTATTTCAACCAAAAGTGTATTTATACGTGTTTGTAAAATACAATCAAAATTTACAAGCCGCAATGACACACAATGAGAAAAAGACGTGGTGCCTGAAAAATGAGATCCAAGGGAAAAGAGAAATTAGAAGGAAATAAATAGAAAATGATAAAAGGCATAGAAACCTAAGGTGGAAGGAAGTAGGGAGGTATTGGAAAGAATATAAAAATTGTGATGAGTGGTTGTGTTATGTATTCTAATGAGACAGCTTCTAATTAGCAGGAGTGCGGGATGTCGGCCGCTTCGCGCGGCGACCTTGCGGGGGAGAGAGGCCGTAGGCCGTCGAAGGCCTGTCCCGTGCGGCGGCTCTGGGAACGCCTCCGTCCCTCTACTCCACCGGGCAGTGCGAGCGAAGGGCCCGGCGCGCTGTTAATGGCCGCCCCGCCCTTGACACGGAGAGGGTCCTCGTCTCAGCCGCCTGCCCACAGGCCTTGCACCCCTCGCCGCTTCCTCTCAACTGCCTAAGGCCTTGTTCTTCCGTTCGTCTGCCCGTCCGTCCGTCTGCCCGTCCGTCCGTCCGTCCGTCCGTCCGTCCGTCCGTCTTCCGTCTGTCCGTCCGTCCGTCCGTCCGTCCGTCTGCCCGTCCGTCCGTCCGTCTGCCCGTCCGTCCGCCCGTCCTTCTGCCCGTCCGCCCGTCCTTCTGCCCGTCCGCCCCGTCCGTCCGTCCGCCCGGGAAAATGACATAGGAAAAACGCCAAACAATTTTGAACTTATGCGATTTCCGAAAAATATGGAATTTCATCGAAAAATGACACATGCGCCATTCTTTTAAGGGTTTCTGCGCTATCTGAGGACAAAGCTTATTGTTAAAACATAAATTCTGACTACTTAACGTGTTAGAGGAAGTAATTTACTACATATAGGGCCAAGATGTATCCACCTTTTTGTTACCAGGTCCTGTCAATAAGAGTTTTTATGTCGAAAAATCGCCAATTTGCAGTGGACGTTTGCAATACTTTCTCTTTACTACTTATGTACTAAGACGAGAGAGTATAAAATGCAACACACGTGAGCACACACGTGACGAGGATATAAGATAACGATAAAAAGTGAGTAGATGCTACGTCATGTTAAGGATAGCAAACATAATACGCTGGACTACTTTTTCCCTCTATTCTGCCCTCTCTCTGGAAATACGAACTTTTGAGTTAAGCGATATTTGACATGTACGCGGGAAAGAGGGGGTAAAATGACCTCCGTGACATTTCACGGCAGGCGGGACGAGAATAGTCATATTCACGGGATGGAATGAAAAGTATGAAACGGGCGTAACAAAATATGAAAAAAAGATAACGAATTGATTAGGTCTAATTTTTCATGTTCCAACTTTGGCATTAGTGTCGTCTCAAGTCGTCTCCGTCCTGGGTGGCCTTCGGTAGGAGACGGTCTGGTGACTTCTAAGAAGAGCGGATTATGTGGCGTGAGAAAGGCGCCGTGAAAGGCAAGGGGAAGAATGGTGATGCAAGGGAAGAAGAGAGGAAGAAAGGAAATGAATTTGCGGGAGTGAGTTTCAGTGTCTCGGGCGCGTTGCTCGCTAAGAGGTGGCTTCGGGCTGGGTAAACGCGCATTCGGAAACTTTTCAGTGGTATTATGGAAATAGAATAAATTACGAAAAACATGTACAAATGAAAAGGTCTAGGAAATATGGCAATGGGAATGGGGTATACGACAAAGGGAATGAATATTGAAATGATTGATTTTTGGGGTTCTATTTGTGGCATTCGCGGTGCCGCCGTTCAAAAGCAGAGGCCCTCGACCTACGAATCGGAATTAGTCTCGTAAACGGAAGAACTGACAAGAACGTGTTGTGAAAGAAGACGAATTAAAAGATGACGGAAGCGACGAAAACTTGGCGTCGGGTCGGGAAGAAGGAAAACGAATTTGCGTGAGTGCTTTTTTGTGTCTCGCCACGCCTTTCCTGCTCCTCCTTTGAGAGACGGCTTTGCGTGCGAGCAGGGATGGGAGCAGATGCTGTGACCTCCGCGACCTTTTGCCGGCGGGGAGCGCAATGTCTACCAACTCTTGCGGCGAACGCGGTTGAATAGAATGAAGACCAAAAACGAATACAATCGAAAGGATGAAAAGTGTAGAAACAGCAAGCATTGATATCAGGCAAGAGCACTCATTCTCTATTCATTCCCTTTCCGTTTACCTTATTTATTTTTTGAAGCTGCTATTATTGACATGCACAGATGGATGTGGCTTTTTGACACATGGTTCGTCAGACGTGAATGAATATATAATAGTTTTGATTCATTTTTGTATCATATGTCATTTTCAATACACGTAGATGAATATAATATTGATAATATTGCACCGTATTAATTTATATCGCATGTTTAATTGTAAGTGAAAACACGCAGTGAGTTCTCCGTGTCCTTGCGGAGGGAAGAAAAAGAAAAAAAACGGAAGAGGATAAAGAAACAGATGAAAGAGGGGGAGCACACATGGTTGAAATCCTGACTTGCTCGTAGGTGATCTGAAAGTGATTGCTAAACTATTGATATCTGCAAACCACACTCACCAAATTCACACTTTCCGCTGTTTTAGTACTTTTCTGAACACGTTTGTTCCGCGTTTGGTCCAACATGTTAGATTGTGGGGATAAATACTAAGATATTTACGAAGTGAAATTGGGTTTATCAATACATGATAGCCAGGACCCCTTAATTAGAGCCGATGGCAAATACATTAACTCGGCGTAAAACCAATTTGCATGGGGCATGCTGTTCGCGTACCACCTGTCGCTTTACCGGTGCATCAGTAAGAGAGATTGGGGATGTAGAGTTCGCAGGCGGTAGGAGCGTCGGACGCGGTGACCTGCGCGACCTTATGTGTGGGCGGGGCGGCGCGGAGCGGGGTAGAGCGGTGTGTGGCGAGGCAACGCTGGGCGGGGCGGCGCGGGGCGGCGCGGGGCGGCGCGGGGCGGCGCGGGGTTAGGCGGAGGGGTGCGGAGCGGCGGTGTTCGTGGGTGCGATCTCTCGCTAGGCAACGCGCCCCTTTCCTCGCCCGCGCCGCCCCGCCCGCCCTGGCGTATTGAGCGCGCGCCCCGAGGGCGGCTGGCGGTTCGCATTGAGACGCGGTCTGTCGGTCCCTCGTTTGACTAGTGATGAACCGTGCGATGCTGCAAAGCCTTCAAGACTAGAAGAAAGCTAAAAGAGATTCAAGATTTGCAAATCTTGAGGTTTTTTGTTTGTCTTGTTTTTTGCTCGAATCCTTTCCATTCTTACGTATATCGTACGAATATTTTTAGTTCTACAACTTTCAAATCTTTTCTAATCTTCCAAATCGTAGATGCGTCAAAGGTTAGTTTCATCATTTCACACAATGATATCTGCACACAATTGGACGGTCCAAACTCAGAATTCGTACTTTGGTTTTGAATTTTGGTCAGGTTTTGGGGTGTTGGGCACCTGTGGGCGTTTCAGACTTTAATATTGGCTACGCTTCCATGAATACACGAAATGTATTAACTAATCAATTAGAAATGTAATGGGGGTTGCTTAATATTCACTGAGTATTTAGTGTTTCAACACCTGTATTATGGATATCTAAGTGTAGCGCATGTTATATCCCGGGAAGTGGTGCTATCCTCCCTGCTGGAACGTGATATTCGGCGCAAAAATGTCGGCTTACAGGGTCCCCCTTCCATAAGGCATTCCCCCTAGCCGTGACAGCTCCACTTCCGCCATGCGCGATAGTGAAGTGCATGCAATTGTGTGTGTGTGTGTGTGTGTGTAGAGGAAGGAGATGACAAGCATGAATAAGGAAAGATCGCGTACGGTCCGTGGCCTGGTTGTTAATGTATAGCCCCGCATTCATCTAGTATTGGTCGAGGAAACTACTAAAGAAAAACTACCGATTAGAGCAACCGCCAGTTAGAATTCTTATGACCTGACAGTGGATGCATTCGACTCGGCTATGAAGCTAGTATCGAAAATCTGCCACCGTCGTGTTTCTGACATCCGTGCTTGTAATTATAATGTCGTTGAGTGATTAACAGTTGTGTGCTGGGTTTTCAGCATAAAGCACCTAAAGGCCCTTTTGTACGATACATTTTTCGTGTAAATTTTCATACAGACACTTCAAGATCCCAAACAAATTATAAAAGCCAAAAGTCGTGTTACACAGTCTCCACGTTTTCACTACACGCCGTTAGGAGCCCTGTTGGCACACAAATGAATTTCTGAATTTCGCCGTCCAAGTGTAGAGGGCTCTGAGAAGGGGACACTTTGACAAGTCGAGAAACAAATGAACGTCAAGCGGGTCAATGATTGCAAGAGATAATGATGAAGCCACTTGAAAATGAGCGAACTAAACGTACGCACTGACAAAATGAGTGCATGGACGTAACTTGCTGAGATATTGTCAGTAGTGACCAATCGGTAGCTATCAAAGTGATCCCTTCTTATTGCCCTCTATTTCTCTATACATACATACATTTCTAACATTTGCGTACGTGCGTTCTGAGCTTTATTAACAATATCCGTAAGTGTAGCACATTTGAAATACTAATGAAACATGGGGATAAAAAAGTAGAAAGACCATAACTGTTGTCGCTACAAGCATGGTTGTGGCTGCGAAAGCTTTAGAGAGAGCGCAGAAAAACCGCTCCGATTGGAGGAAGTCTTAGCTGCAGAAGTGAGCTTTAGGAAACTCACATCTGCAAGGAGCAGTGAAATGAACTTCCCAGAAAAGCCGAGAACCCGAATCCATCCTGCCAATGCCGAAAATCTCACGAATCTCACCTCACTCAACGACAAATTTGGAAGGAATGGGCGATTTCCGCCATAAAGAAAGCCTTTAGTGAACGTGTCTGCTGCTGAGAGCGTTAGAATTAAATTGTACGTTTTCTGAATGAAAAAATCGAACATACTCAAAAGTTTTCATGCAGTGTGGTCTGTACCCTTTTCGTACATCCAATTTACACGAAAACTGTATAGTGTAAAACGTCCTTAAGTCATCTCCCTGTTTTCGACTAACAGAAAAAATAAATAAATTGGTCATTATATTGAAGATTGTTTCTGAATAACACTTGCAACAACCCATGGGGCAGGATCCTTGAGATTTTCAAGACTGTGAGGAAAAATAAGAAAAATGTCGCTGACGCTTCTCCCAGGAAAATTGGTTTTGTGCAAGGCATCGTGAAAGTGCACTGAATGTGGTGAATGGTGAGACAGGATAATTGTGGTTAAAATTACCCATGAGAGAAGATACGGCCTTACGAGTGTTGGGAGAAATATTTAATCATTCTTCTTGTCCTACAAGGTTCGGTTACAGATGTATGTCTCTTATGAGCAGAAGGAAACAAAATACAGAAGAAAAAATCTTTAATAATAATAATAATAATAATAATAATAATAAGAAGAAGAAGAAGAAGAAGAAGATTGAACGCAGATTAATTGTAGATACTATTGTGTGTTTAATGCTTTCTCGCAGATTATGTACCACTTTGCACTTTACTCGTCGACACTCGTAAAAGATTCCTATTGCCTTTAAACGCTGTTTTATATGGCACCATCGCCAGCGCATCCCATCAACCTTCATTACCATTCAGGTCGCGACTACGGCCTAGGTCTGAGAGAGAAGAAATGTTTTTCATCACACCACAGTCGCCAGCGAACCTTGAAAACTGGGAACAAATCGGAAATTCGAAGATGCCTAGAGAAACTCGGTGAACACCCGGAAGCTGGGTTTAAAATTAGTCGTTTTTGCGTTCTGTATTCTTATTTTTTATTGAAAAAGTGTAATGCTTTTTTAAAATATTTATTTGATATCTATTCACTTGCATTACAGTTTTTCAGGGAGTTGAAAATAAATGTAAAACATAAAGTAATAAAGGCAAGATGCCAACATTAAATATCAAGTAAATTGTTACCAATAATTGAATGAAGTGCTATCACTGTCTTGTAATGCTGCGGAAAAAGGTAATTTTTCGACAGGACACTGACACTGAAATTGTGGATATTTCTGTTCCTTTGTGAAGTAGATTACTTGCTCTAACACTTTTTGTAGTCAGAATCCATGACTTCTGGGTCCGTAATACCGAAAAATTGGTTCAAAACATCTATCCGCCTGTCTGTGAGCACCACTAGCGGCTGTACGCTCTGAGGAAGGCGACAACATGTTGGTCGAAACGTCAGCCAGCACGACAGAGACGCAGCTCGTCCCGGATAGGCTAGATAATGCAAATACCTAACATATACGCCATTTAGTTTCAATTCGTTACAAATCTGCATTAGAGACTTGTCATTATGCCAGTTGTATTTATTCTAAATATGTACGAATGCATTTCATATGAACAATACACGCACTGCATGCAATGTTTGCAAATTATTTTTGCTATCTATAACGTTTTCATTCTGTTTGTAATATTATATGGGTGCTGCAACACAACTAGTTTCAGATATTGTTGTTATTCACCTGTTTCAAACCCATCTATATTTTGAAAACACACAAAAGCTTTGTTTACAAAATTGTTTGAGTGAGAAAAAAAACAAACATTTGAACTCTCAAGAAAGCAGATCTACCTTTTCTGTATTTCTGATACTGCTGGTAAGATATGACTATTTTCTTTATTTCCAAAAGCATTTTCGTTCAGTATCCATTACAAGCATCAGGATATTCAATCAAAATGTATGAACTCACTTAAAAATGATATAGTTAAAATTAATGATGAAAATGTTTCTAACCGATTTCTGCAATTTTTTGAAGTTGATGGATTTCCGTTTTGTGGGAGCGTCCGCCTGGTCTTCGTTCACCAATTTTGCGAATATGTTGTAGGCGTTTTTATGAATACATAATTATAAACAATAAATGAGCTCTTCCTTGACAAAGAATATTCAATTCTTGTATGATTTTATTTTCTTCTTCGAAAATGCATATGCAGTATTTTCGAAAAGTTTTTAGCTCTTTGCGTTGATAGACGATACCAACATATAAAACATTTCTTCACACAAAACATATTTCTTGCAATAATTTACATACGCCAGGCGCAAGACTGCTACAGTGCAAACAAAATATACATTTTCTTAAAACTATTAACGAACAAAGAATGTTTATTAAAAGGCAAAGGACCTTCTTTGGATTTCAAAGATGAATTACAGGATAACTAGTAATTATTACCTTGCGGTATAACGTGTTAAATAACTTTAATTAATATTATATTAACTGACTTCATATTTTAGGGTGTGCCATGAGAAAAAAAGATTGAATGTAAGGAGACCATAACGAAACTACCGAAATCTATTGAATAGAATGTGGTTATTGCTTCACTTCAATGCCTTTACTTTATTGGAGACTTCGTGGAAGGTTAGTCCTAGTCGTTATTCGTTTGAGTACAGCGAACTTGTGAGTTGTTTAAATAGTAAACATTTCAATTCTAAACATTCCTACTATTTCAGGCGCATCTACCGCGTGAAAGGGCACAATGAGGAAACTATCCTGGGTCTACGAACCTGGCATGAAGACAATGCTATGCGATGATCTTAAACATGCCTCTGCACTGACTGATGCTCTTAGTACTGTGGGGCAGCATTTCCACACTCTCTTGAAAATGAAATAGTCTATGCAAGTAGAAACGACCATTTTTGGAATCCAGTCCACATACATAAGCGCTCTTTTCTTGTACTCTTACGCCTAGTGTAATTATTGTCACTCTAAAACTACGTCGTAGGTGATATTTTGACGTTTGTCTCGCCGATCTCGATTCCGATTTCTTGAACAACTTTGAACTCGCGAAATGGACTCGTCAACACCGCCCGATCACACGTCTACGAAAGACCCGTCCGTTCATTCTAATGAAATGAACGGAACGAACCAAGAAGACATTACTGCTGGCTCCTCAACACCAAAGACAGATGAAGCACGGTCTGAGAGATCACAACCACTCGCTCAGGCTGCTGAGTCTGATAAGCCTGATTTCACTGAACCATATGACCCGGAAGGTGAACCACCGCCGCTCCAAATTTCAGGACCACCACAACGACCCGAAAGACGCGGTACAGTGGTTAGAGCATCAATGGGGGACATTTCTATGTTTGAGGACCTATCTGATGAAACCAATGACACAAACGAAACCAAAAATGCCGTCTCCTCGTCGCCTGGGACAGGCCAGGATCAATTAGATCCAATCAACCAGGCTGCAACTTCTAAAACACCAGATCACATAGAATCACCAGGTGAAGAAAATGAACCTTCACCTCTCCACATATCTGGACCATCTCAATCACCCGAAGAAAGTGGTACTGAGGTTAAAGAAACAACGGTGAAAATTCTTGATGGCGAGGCTGGCGATGGTGACTTGGAGCCGGTTGGTATATTGAAACCCATCTCACCTCTTTCCGATGAAAATGATGAATTTTCTCCACTTGTCATCATTGATGAACCGCAACCTCCAGATAAGCGAGGTACACGTGTTGCAGAACGAAAAGAAGAAGAAGAAGAGGAGGAAGAGCCGAGCGACCATCCGCAAGTGACTTTTCCCGATTTGCCCGAAGAACCCGACGAACCTGACGAAGAAAAGAAAACGTCCATTTCTGAGGATCAACCCGCCGAAGAGACAAAGCAAGACGCCCAGCCCGATGAGACGGCGATTCGGGGTACCCTGCCCGACGAGACCCTCCCCGTAGATAGCGATACAGAGCTTAAAGATACAACGGTGAAAATTCTTGATGGCGAGGCTGGCGATGGTGACTTGGAACCGGTTGGTATCTTGAAACCCAGCTCACCTCTTTCCGATGCAAATGATAAATTTTCACCACTTGTCATCATTGATGAACCGCAACCTCCAGATAAACGAGGTACACCTGTTGCAGAACGAAAAGGCGGTGAAGAAGGCGAGGAGGAGCGGAGCGACCATCCGCAAGTGACTTTTCCCGATTTGCCCGAAGAACCTGACGAACCTGACGAAGAAAAGAAAACGTCAATTTCTGAAGATCAACCCGCCGAAGAGACAAAGCATGACGAGACCGCCCCCAAGGACACTGCTGAGTCGTCCGATGCGACCGCCCCAAGCCAAGATATGAAGCCTGACGAGTCCACCTCCTCCGGCTCCCCGACGGTGTCTGCAGGGCCCGACGCGCACGAGCGGTCCGCGCCTCCCGTTGGGCCCGCGTCGCCCGCCGCACCCTGTCGCTTCCGCCGTGCCCCAAGCGCAGTCCAAGCCGCAACCTGCACGGCCGTCAAGCTCGGCCCTCGATGTAAACCGTGCGTACCCTGCCCGGGCGCGCTCCACCCACCGGCCGCTTCCCTCGCCGGACCGCAAGAGCCGCCTGCTAAGCCCGAATCATCACAATCATTATCATCACGTCCTCCTCTTCCACCACCACCAGCATCTTCACCTCGACCACAACCGTTACAATTACCACCACAACCTCCACTTTCTACGCCGCCACTACCACCATCTCCTCTTCCATCTCCACCATCTTCTGCGCCGCCTCATCCACCACCACCATCACCACCGCGACGTCGATCAGAGCAGATGCTGCCACGAGAGTCTCCGATGCAATCAGTCGCAGCAATAGAGCAGATAGGGTCGACACAGATTGTACCAATGCCGCTGTGTGGATTTTTATTTCCTTTCGTTCCTATGGAACAGTTGGTTTTAATCTTGCCTGTCCCCGTCTCAATGCCACCGAGCCAAGAGGATCACACGGCCACGAATTCTGTTTCCATACCTTCCCGGCCTCAAAGAATCTGCTCGCCCTGCAGTTTTCGTGCGATCCGTCCATCCGCGGAACCCGACGTAGAGGAGGAGCCAGAGCCTGAGTCAGAGACCGAACCAGAATCAGAGCCCGAACAGGAGCCAGAATCAGAGCCCGAACAGGAGCCAGAATTAGAGCCCGAACAGGAGCCAGAATTAGAGCCCGAACAGGAGCCAGAATCAGAGCCCGATCAGGAGCCAGAACCAGAGCCCGAGCAGGAGCCAGAACAGGAGCCAGAACCAGAGCCCGAACAGGAGCCAGAACCAGAACGGGAACCACAGCCAGAATTGGAACAAGAGCTCGAACCGGAACTACAGCTCGAATCGGAACCAGAGCCAGAACTAGAGCCAGAACTAGAGCAAGAACCAGAGCCAGAACCAGAGCCAGAACCAGAGCCAGAACCAGAGCCAGAACCAGAGCCCCAATGGGAACCAGTGACCAAACCGGGATCAGTGCTCCAAGTAGAGTCAGAGCCCGAGCTGCAACTCGAGACTGAAACAGAACCGGAACCAGAATCCGAGCCTGAACCTGAGCCAGAGTCTGAGCCTGAGCTGGAACCGACAATTACCCCACCCCCATCTCCGCCGCCACCCGCCTCCAAACCCACACCTCAGCCGAAGCCGCGTGCCTCGATGGACCCGGTGCCCAGCGGTCCGTGGTGTTCCCGCCCAAGCAGCTTCTTGCAAGTCGTCATGCACTTGCAGTCCTTCTCGTCGTTTCCGTCTCTGTCGTCGTCATCGTCTTCGTCGTTGGCGACTCGGGCTGCGCCGCCGCGGAGCTCCTCGTGCCCGGCGTGGTCCGGCGGGGCGGGCGGCTCCGCGTGCGAAGAGATGTGCTGCAAGGGCTCCGGCTCGTGCCCGTGCCTGTCGTTCTGGAGGTGTCGCGTGTCCGCCGCCACCGCCCCGCGCCAGTTGTTTGGGCGAAGTGCCTCGCCCCGGCGTTGAGCCGCGCGAGGAAAATGTTCACTTGCTGAACCTCGACAGGATCTCGACCCTGTGCCTAAACCAGAAAAAGAGCTTCAATTCCGAAGGCATTCGTCATCAAATGAGGTGGAGGTCACACGGACTCAGTATCGGCGAATGACAGTCCGGGTCCTGTGCTGTTGATAATGACAAGGGCTACCCGCAGAATATCCAGTGCACCGATGATCAGCGCTCGGAAAAAGATTAGTTGCAGATTTTAATCAGGAATCCCAACAGAGGAACAGTAGCTCAAACCAGAATCAAGAGTGCGAGATGGAACCGATAATAACTCCACTTCCTCCTCCTCTCGAAGCGAGATCAACTGAGGGGAAGATCACACAAACTCAGTAGCGGCGTAAAGCTATTTGGAACTCTGAGCTAGGAATTATTAACAGGCTCATAGCGGAGGAAACCGCATCGGTCCAGCTCTAACGCAGTTCTGTTGCTGAGTCTGAAATGGAAACAAGGTCCGTACGTGAACTAGATTGGAGCCCAACCATAACCGGAACTTCACCTCCACGACGGACTCGGTAGCGGCGTAAGGTCAGTTGAGACCCTGAGCCGGGGATTATTGAAAACAGGGGCCCCTTTGAAACTTCTGTGCGGCCCCTTCTAACTGCGCACCGACCCGTCGCCTTGGCGCGGGAGATTGGTCGTAATTACGCGCCTCTGGACCAATCTCCTCTAGGGAAAGGATTTCACCGAAAGAACGGCCCTCTCTTGACATGAGGGCCTTTCGGATTGGGTCGGCAGCCAAGGCGAGAGACTCGCTGCTCCCTCCACTTTTCACTGCATCTGCCCGGACCTCATTGTCGTGATGTTGGGCTCCACCAATATGGGGTATCGAATTGATCACAATTCTGGTTGTGTTTAATTTTTTGTTTACTTCCTGGCGTTGTGTAAGATAAAAATACAATATAAAGAATGAACAAAATATCAGTGTATTACACAATTGATTATTCTCGGTCGTTTAATACGTTAGTGTTATAGTAGTGTAAGAGCGTGCTTGTGGTATACGGATCTTCGCCACAGTCACTCATGGAATATTTCTGCAAGCGAAATTGTGCAGTCGGTGATTTTGGGCTGGTAGGCGTTCCATGAGTCTTTACGACCATTGGTGTCCACTGTCAGAGTTCATATATACATGTATTGTTCACGTTTGTAGTAGTCAACCAGTGAACACACGATGTAGCAAAAACTCCTAAAAAATTCAGATATTAATGTTTGTAACAGATAGAGTCGTTACTCAGATTATGTGCTTTCAGAAGTATTCAATAAATAAAAGGTCATTGCTCTCCATGACTGACTATAATTCGAAACGTTTCGTAACCATCACCTGCATATTGAATCAATAAGCATGAACTTACGAAATGCTTACAAAATCCGTCAAAATCAAAATATAATGAAAGGTTGGTAATTAAAAGGACGCACTGTCGATTTAAAACACCGAAAATACGTAACCTGTGTTAATTGATATTAAAATATGAATAGTTGATATCTGATGTTCTTCTAGGAGTAGAATTTGTATAAATTGTATTAATTTATTTAACTCCAAAAATATTGTAACATCCAATGTGTTTCGTGCGAGTTGGGGCGAGAAAATTAAAACTGTTTGAAACTGCCAAACTCTTATTGTATTTCCAGACCAAGGGGAACTTACAATTTTTGCAACATGCATTTGTTTTTAAACGTTTTTGTACAGTTACTACAAAACTACAAAGCAAGGGAAGATACTGAGTGATATTGAGGTGCTATAGTTACGATATCTGACATTTAATTCACGAAAGAAACAGGTAGAAAAGAAACAGGTACGTTCCAGCGATCTTCGAACAAAATAAACCTTTGGAGGAAAGTTGTCTTAGAACCCCTAATTTCATGGAATGCTAGATGTGTCGTGACGACGTTCAAATGTAGGATAATATTATTTAATGCTAATTATAAAATTAGTTGCTGTGATAGCTCTATAAATATATTATTAATAAATAAATCATATTTCAAATTCTTTTTGATTAGTACTAATGCCTCAATTATTGTGTCATAATCAACGAATGATCAGTAAAAATAAAAATAAAATGTAAAGAAAACCCATATTATGTACGATTATAATTAAACATTTCATCAGCTGTATTTGAATTATCAGTTTATATTTATTTGTAATTATTAATTTCCCCAACTGTTATTTTAAAACATTAATAAAAACACACTTAAAATGATTGTTCCACAAGACAAATGTGCAGATTTTCACCCATAAAACCAATAGGAGACCTCCCACAGGATCAATATTGCATTAGAAAAAAAATGTCACGCTTTCACGAAAGATTTTTCACTACTGAAAAAACATAAATTGAAAATACAAGTTTTATCTTAAAAAAGAGAGAAAAGCAACAAAACAATTAATTTTGGTGTAGGTCACAATACGACCAGGGGGGGCTGTATATCTCGTGTATGTCGTAAGGATATTTTACGAAATGTATCGCCTGGAGATTGCGCTGACACTCCTGTGCACAGCAGTGATGGGTAATTTTTGTAACTGTAAAGAGGCGTGTTACTTGTTTCAGATATTGAATGATATTGAATTTCTTATAATTTAAGATACTATTTATTCTGAAATAAGTTTTTGTTTGTATCGGTTTACACAGAAACCTGGAAACCCTGCATGTCAAAACTCATGTCAAAAACCATGAAACCCTTTTTTGTCATTAGTGTGTTGAGATATGTTGGAGAAGCCTTTTACTACCTCAGAGGACTATTTTCGCAGATGAGAGATGCTAAAGTTAAAGAAGGTATCTTCATTGGTCCGCATATTCGGCACCTCCTTCTACAAACTTTGGTCAAGATCACCAGGCCCATGAGAAATCAGCATGGGAATTTAAAAATGTGAATGCCTTTTTGGGGAAGTCGAAGAGCTTACAACTATGTTACGATTGTGAATAATCCTCTAGAAAAGTACCATCAATTAAGCTCCAAGTCACGTAAACTCCATTTCGTACATTCTCATCTAGACTCCCACCTGACACCTGCAGTGTTGTAAGTGATGAGCATGGCGAACTATTCCATCAGAACATTTCCCAAATTGAACGTAGGTATTACGGAAAGTAGTTCACTGTTGTACTCGCATACGACTGTTGTACAGTGACAAGAGAAGACGAAAAAGGAATACAAGTGACGGGTCAGATGTTCACGCGCGTAAGTCCTTTTATTTGAGAATAATGAAGCTATGAAAACAGGATAAGACCTATTAACATATAATGTTAAATTCATTATTATCGACCCAAAATTAGAGTACCTTAACTATTTTCAGAAAATAAAGAATGCCGAAGAAATTTTTAGTGCTTCAACTTGAAATCAGTATATCTTAAAACTAGAGCAAACACAAAATATGATGTCATATTGGTTTTTATCGACCACAAATTACGGTATTCTTGCTATTTTGAGAAAATAAAGAATTACAAAGTTCGTTTTTGTTGAAGTGTGTAATTTCTTTTCTCGCTGCCAATTGATTTGAAGTGAACGTTTGCAAAAATAAAATTGAAACATTTGGTTTATTTCGTAGTGAGCGAGTGTTATTAGCGTTGATACTTTTGCCAAAAGTAACCATGACGAAATGTGCAATTTCTACAAAACTTTAATAACTTCGGGAAATGAAAGTCACGTCTGTACACACAGAGATCAAATGTAATTGAATTAGATGTTCTCAAAATACATTATCCAGTATATCACTTAAATACCATATATTACGAAAAATTAGGAAATTGTCTCAGTTTAAAATATTTTAAATTTGAAAACAGATGTAATTTTCAGCATTAATTTCATTTTTTTTCATAGAAGCATAACATATTGAAAATAGCACACTTCCTGGAATTGAATGCCTACTGCTCAGACAAGAAGCAAATTATCGAGAGAAAAATACATTTTTTTTTTGAAAATCAGTGTCGCATCATTACTTCCTTGTACAAGTATCTCATATAAGAACTTAAAATGATTCTATGGTTAATATTGGGCCATGTGACTTTTTCAGAAATATCAATGCACACATTAATCATTATGTTTGAACAATGTGAGGAATGCATAATGATGCTAACCAATGCAATATATAGAACGACATGGCAAAGCAGATAACGACAATTTTTATTTGTTAGTTATCCTTGAAATTTGTTCGTTGTACCAAATATATTACATTTTTATAATTTCAAAAGTAAGCCCCTCGGGTGGCTCTTTGACAGCGTGCTAGCTTTCCGTGAAGCGATCTCAGGTTTGAGCTGTAGCTTTCTAATACAACCGTCTCAGTTTCTAAAGCTATGTGACTAAATAAAAGCTCAGGCAGGTCAAGTGTGATGCGAGTACGTCACGCTCGCCACTGTCTCTCTTACCCACAGGCGTAAATAATAAATAAACCCAGGCCTGTCAATACCACTAGGTGGCAAAAGTCGAAATAATGCGCCTCCAAAATGCCTTATACCACAGTATACGTATCTATACAGTACGAGCGCAGCTCAGCCCGCATTTTGGCTTGTTAGGGATGCGCGCGCATACAGCTAGCGATCCTGGCGGAGCTCTAGTAAAAATACGGATAAATGCTACTGAAGTAGGCGGATTTCTTTGTAAATTGAAATATTATTGAGATTTAAGTGCTATTATTAAGAGCCGGATAAAAACATAAAAGAAGATGCGTGTTATTTATTGACCTCGTGGTGTTATATTTCTAGGATAACAACACATTAAATAACACGTACAATTACATTTAAACATTTTAACCTTACATTTGACTTGTATCGGAACATATTCGATATGCACTAACTGAATTCTTATACTTTTTCAGTTAACACATTAAAAACAATGCGTTTGTTGAAAGGAACACACTGTTCTGCAATAATGAGTTATGTTGGTTTTTATTTGTGTAATAGGCCTAGAAATGAAGACGGAAATTGGTTATTACTTCCTAATAGAAATGTTATTACCTCCTAGATACCCTTATTTACTACTTAGATTAATTACATTTCTAGATATTTTCATGAACGGTATGGAAATACCCTTATTCTTCCTCATTCACTTTCAATGAACAACCTTCATCAGATTTAAATCATTTCTTTTCTTAAAAATTGTTTAAAACTTCTACTTCACGTATTGTTTTAGTTATAAGCATACGTTTTTGGTTAAATTTCGCAGAACGATGCTGTATTATGAATTGTAAGGCGGCGAAGTATTCCTTGCGGATCGATCAAGTCGATGACCTACACGTCGCCTTAGGGCATTTAACACGGAGCTGCGCTACTGTACAAATGCGTTTACTGTGCTAATACATACATACAAGTCAGAAGGTAAATATTTTTAATATAGTTTTAAATAAACAGATCCATCGCGCAAGACAACTATGTTGTAGTTGGTCTTGCATGAAGTATCATAAATCATAAAAAAATATCATAAAAAAATATTCTGTTTTGAAGTTTTGACGGTTTTTAAACTGAAGTGGTGAAAAAAATTAAACCGATTATTTTCTGTGAATGATGACTGTTTTGCTTTATAAATTGAGGAATGAGGCATCTTCAGACATGAACATCAATCACTATTATTTTCATGGTTATGAGTTATGTTATAGTTTTTTATAAAAAATGGAGTTGTCTATAGTTAATTTCAGATAGATCTTGCAATCAAAAGAGTGGATATCTTTGAAATGTCACAGATGGATTATATTTAAAGACTTAGTGAGCCATCTTCAGAGTTATAATTATAGAAACGGACACATACTGCTTTTCCTATGTTATAATAATGAAAGATGCGTTGTTGGTGAGATAATTAGGTTTTCAGCAATTCTTTGAAATATATATTAAAATCAAATAAGTTTGATGCAGAGAAGGCATTTTTAAATAAAATTTCTTTGGCTACACAATTTTCACGATACTTTCTGTATCTTATAAACAAGGAATTTCTGAAGTGTTGTTCCCTGCATCTGGTTCAGTGATGGTGAATATCAAAAAGTTGAGCTCGGGGTAAATATAAAATTCAGAGATTTTTTATGAATGTTTATTGCTGTTTATACCATAATTCAAACTTCATTGAAAAAAGATATGTAAGCTATGTATATATTATCTCTTATTTCTTCGTTATAGATATATGTTTTTTGTGTAGCTTGGTCTATATTATTACCTAAAAGAGACAATCAGAGCTGATATTTCCTGTCTTCAATATATAATTCGCGCTGTTATTGAGAGTACAGTAGTTTAGTTAGTACCTTAGTATTTACACTCAGTAAATATATAGTATAGTATGGGAATGAATAGTATGGGGTGTGGGAATAGCATATTATGATAATGGAATTGTCACGAGCAATGCTAACATAGGCAGTAGTTATGTTCGTTTAATTTTGATCACGTCTTCTCCCCGGGATGAGAGGGAAATATTAAGACCGATATTGCAGCCATGTTTATTTTGCATGGTCTGATGTATTTGCAGATGGTCTTGTACTGGGTCAGTTAATAACATGAAGGTTTTCAACTGTTTCATACTTCAGCTGTTCAGATAACATCGTTATCTCGATATTTAAATTCATTCCAAAGTCCAAATAATATTGTCTAAGTACAAACAAAAAAAATTTAGTGATGAAAGAAAGTGTAACAAACCTCCCTAACATTCACTGTTAATCCTAGTTGGAAGCACCACGGAGGTGAAGAGGGTAGATTGCATGACTTCCTGTCAAACAGAATGCATTGGACAACAGCAGGTGATAATGGAAACCAAGAAAGTAATTATTTGCAAGGTGCGCTGAAGAGATCAAATATAATTACTGAGTTCTGTTAATTGTAGGTATCAATTTCGATCATACTTGAATCGTCGTATAGGTTAACCGAGGGACATTTCCAGAACTACTTCCCTTTGTTTTTTATGAAAATTTTAATGATAATATTGTTAATATGTTTCAATACAGTTATACAACTTTATTTTAATAATCGTAGAAACATGCTTAATTAGATACATTGATTTCCTTAAGAATGCTTTGATATGTTATTAATACTGGTGAAAAGCATTTTTGTAACAAAGAATGCGAATGGCGTTCTTGGCTAAGAGTTGAACACTGAATTCAAATAAGAAATCATTTTTTGTCCATCGGGCTCAGTTTTTTTGTTACAAGCTACTCTATATTTAAGGAAATGCTTGAGAACACAACATATTGGTTATTTGGCTAATAGCTTCAATTAATAATTCAGCAGATGTAATTGTTCAGGATTAATCGAAATGAATACAAAGAATTCCTATACATGACACTTAATTCAGAAAGTTCACCTTTAGGATATAAAAAAAGGATGAAAACATTGTTGATAAGTTGTGTTCAAACATATGGAATCACGTTGTTTTTTTTTTTTTTTGCTGTTTGCGTCCCAGCATTGGGGGTTCTGGCACCGTGGAAAGTGGCTTGGGTGTGACTGCTTGTTCTAAGTTCGTGAAGGTTTGTGCTTTGTATTAATTCAGAAGAACAAAGCATCGTGACTGTGTAAATAGGCCATATACGTTATGTTATGTCTGTGGAAAATTAACTCTTAAATCGCGAAAACCACACTTTAATCACAACTTTATTTAGGGTGTCGGGTATGTGACCAGGACAAGAAACGGACCTCCCATATATGCAGTGTGTCGTGTGTTACACTCCTGACATGCTGGTTAAAAAACGTGACGTCACATGCCCTTGACTGTTTCCATTATTTGGAGGAAACCAACAGATCACACAAGAGACGGTTATTTCTGTCTGACACAAATAGCTAGAATCATCTCAAAAACGAAGAAAACTTTGCAATATCCTGATTTAACATCTCGTAGACGAATTTTTCAATGACGAACATTCCGAAGATAAAGGAGATATTCATACTGACCCAACATTTCTAGCCTCCTGTGAAACATTTCAAGCTTCACGTTTATGTTGTTATTTTTCTTATTGTAGTCGTGTGTATCTGTTGTTATTAGAGCGTGTCAGTTTACCAGACACATATAATACATAGGGAGACACACGCAATTTCAAAAACCACCACCACATGAAACGTGAGGCCGATAAAAAAAAATTCTGAAATTAGATCTGCATTGAGAGGAAAATTATCTTCCAGAAACAGTGTGTTTTGTTCTTGTTATAGAAAAAAGTTTTTGTAGACTAGTGTAACTAATAGAAGAATCATCTCGTTTTTTTATTGTTGTTTTAGAATTACAGTTTTACAAAATAGTTTTACAGTTGTTTTAGAATTAATGTTCCTTTTATAATGAGGTTAATAATATCTCCAAAAGACCACGCCGTATCATATATGCAGAAGATCATTTTTATTATCTACCCATCTGGTACTTTCTGCTTTTTAGGGATTTGGAAGGCAATGAATTAAAAATTTGCTTATATTGCTCATACGAGTATTTGCTTTATATTAAAATACGTACCACAGAATGTATTAAGTAACGTATTGTTCCAATATATGCTTATCAGTATTTGTAAGTGATGATAAGCTCGTTCAATTTTTGACCAATAGCAGTCTTCAGTTTACTCGATGGGTTATTATTGGAATACAGTACTTGGTAGGTTTCTAAATTACATTTCACCACTAATTGTATACCATATATCTGATGTAATGTAAAAATGATTTGTTACATTGTTAAATATTGTAAAATTATTATCTGGCTTCTTTAGGTGTAAAAATCAAATTCCAAAATGCGTGAGAAACATAAAACGATTGGGATAATAGCTTTTTTCTAATTTTTTACTTTTTCCAGCCCTTATATTTAAGCTAATTGTTATTGTTGACGTTTTACAGATACCGCCATAAGACCAGATATTTTTGAAAATAGCTCAAGCGGAAGCTAACCTTTTCTTTCTTTGTCGATTTGATAATTAGTAATATACTGAAAAAGTGTGTTAACTTTATTTGAAATCTGAACCATTGCTCCCTAATATTTGCCCTTCCATAACAGTTACAGGTATGTAACCTACTTACGCTTTTTATCGAAAAGAATACGTTCTCATAACGTGTCAATTCAGTTTCTTAATATTAGAGAAGATTTATCAATTTAAATGCAATCGAAATTCAATTACAAGGAAATATTATTATGAATGACGGTATGATTTCCGAATAAGACATCACGTAGAGGTTTGTTTCTATTCCTCTACAGATTTATTTTAGTAGTTTGTAATCAATTGAAAATAGAAAAAATGCCAAAAATTGATCATTTCCATCTGGATTCTGGATTCAACTTCTGTAGGGGTCAGGGATCCCAGAATTGAAGAAAACGTGCACAGATTACACTTCTCCCTATAGCTCGTCATACACAGATTTTAACGTTAAATAAATGAAGCAACTTCGAAGCGGGCAGAGCGCATTAAGGTTATCAAGTACTTATTACTTCCACTCGTGAACAGATATTTTTTCTTTTCAATATTACTATATGCATTATGCTATTTTGTAATTCAGTATAATAGTACATTTTCAATGTTCAGAACATATTGAATCTGCACAACAGTGTGCGTTGATAGGGAAGGAAGTTTGGTTATATTCATTGCACATAGTCAATAAATATTTTTTAACCCTTTATGTCCGATAAGGTACGTGAGGGGGGAAGGAAAAATAAGCAAAACACAGAAATGTGATTAACAATTAGAATAATGTCCCTATTATTGAATTTTATGTAATTATGAGAATTACTTAAATACCTGCTACAATGCCATTGATTGCTATTTTCTGCCTATCATTTTACTCTCTTAAATTATAATACGTTTTGATGCGAAGGTTACTTTGAAAAAGTTACTTATTGTCATAATTTATTTCTAGGAGAGCCAGCATTTTAACAAAGTATATCTTTATCTTTGTAGAGCGAAACGGAATTTCACGAAGGAAAGAAAATGAATTCTCGCCCCTACACTCCGGGCGTTTCGACGAATAGCTGAGATTTGGCGATTGACGCGCCAGTGAAGATGCAGCCTCACCGCCTGGACAGTGGCACCTGAACGCAACGGACGCACTGCGTCAGTCGATGCGCCATCCACCTCTCCCGCCGCCGCCGAAGGAATCATGCAGTGATATCGCGTGCTTCAGGCAGAAGTCATCGCACTTGCGCCTAGTCAAAGGCAACATGTCCAAATCAAACAAGAAAAAGCCCAGAACCACCGGGAACAATCCATCGGATTTATCTGATGTGTCAGAGGATTCACCCAGTACAACCAGAGACCGTCAGGCCGGCAGAGATGCGGACAGAAGCAAGTCTTCAGACAGAAGCAAGTCAACGGACAGAAACAGGTCTTCGGACAGAAACAGGCCCTCGGACAGAAATAGGCCCTCGGACAAAAACAGGTCCTCGGACAGAAATGGAACTTCGGATAGAAACAAGTCTTCCAATGAAAACAATTCATCGGAGAGAAACAGGCCTTCAGAGCGCCCCGACAAGGAGTTCAAGGACCTGGACGCCGAGGCCAAGGACCTGAGTTCCAGCGACACATCCGGGTCCGAGCAATCCAGCAAGCAGAGGGCGGTGTGCCCGACCTGCGGCAAGGCCAACACGTCCTGCCCGCAGCTGACCGGGCTGGCCGTTCAGCCGCTGCCGGGCCAGCCGGGGCAGCCCATGCCCACCTGCCGGATGGACACACCCTTCGGGCCCGTCATCATCTGCCCGTCCTGCTTGCCCTGCAGACCGACCACGACCAACCCTCCCGCGGGCCGGCAACGGCGCTCGCAGATGGGTGCGGCGAATGTGGACCTCTTGGGAGAGATCGTCTGCCCGCCCATGTGCCCAGCTCTGTCCCTCAGCGCGCCCGCAGTGCCCATGGGCGCATTTGGTATGCTGCCTGGCGCCAACGGCTTCGGGGGGCCTTTCGCCCCGATGGGCCCTATGGGTCCGTTGGGACCTATGGGTCCGTTGGGACCCATGGGCCCGATGGGCATGGGCTCCTTCTCCCTAGTGCCGCAGCCCTTCTCGATGGGTGGGGCGCCCCCGTTCCCGATGCCTGCAACCCAGTTTGACGTCCTCGAGCAGCTGCTGCAGGGTTCGGGCTCGTTGTTCGGACCCCTGAGGGAGGGGCAGTCTTCGAACCAGGCGCAAGCCTCGCCTTGCTACTGCCCTCCGGCCAGATCGGCCCATTCGCGACGCTCCTGCCCCTGCCTCTCGTCCAGATCGGGCTCCTCGTCGTGCTCCAGAAGAAATCGCAAGTGCTACTGAGCATACAGGACAACTCGTTACACTCTCGCACCACGATCTTCCCCCGATATTCCTTCTATTCCGTAGCATCAATCAGCTACTTAAGTTTGCGATAGCAGCGGGTGCGCACCCACCTGTTGCGTGCGAGTCAGTTGTATATTGCGCTTCTACTTGCTCATGATTTGAACGTTCCGCTTGTTATCTCTTGACAACGTTCCTTGTATTGGAAGTGTAGCGAATTGCTAGGTAATGACACGCTCTTGTAGGTTGCTTGTCACGCTCCTGTAGGTTTGGCCCGATATCCTTCCTCTAACAGGTCTTTCGAATGCGAATGATTTGTTGGGCACCGTGTGTTTGCGGTTGCTGTTTGGGTTTTTCTCTGAACTCAATATATTTCATTAAAGCTTTTAAATTGACTCATCATAAAACTTTCTTGAACTTTTGTTACAAGTGAGATTATCTTCCTCTTTTTTAAACAAAAATGCTGTTGACAAACATCGTACTTCAATCGTATTTTTCTCTGTTATTTGTATTATTCCGTAACCGTAAATGATTGTCATTAAAAATTGCAATACTCTTAAAACAAGCGGCGGTGGGATCGTCAGGAAATAGATGAGAGTGGGTTCAATGTGGAATGCCATTTGTACATCAGGTATACTGTTCTTCCCTCTATTAATAACTATTAGTATTCTATTATTGCAAAAAAATAGAAATAGTATTCACATTTAACACGACGATGACTTGAACTACGAAAAAAATCTTCGTTGAGACGTCATTGACGCGATGTGACCTACTTGAAAATTTGTGATACGCGTGATTTGTGACGCGTTGATGTGATGTGGCCTACTTGAAAATTTGTGAAACTGAACTATATTAGTGCGATATTGGCAAAGTAATAAAAATGTATATACTTTCAAAATAAAAATGGAATTATGTGTGATGGTCTTTTGTGCTTATGGTTTCACTATTAAAATTTAAATTCCAGAAAAACGTCTTGGTTAATTGTTTTGGAGCATTCGCCTAGACAGCGTAAAAACTGTCCCTCGAAATTCGTTCTCCAATAATAAATGAAAAACAGGCATTTGTGTTGAATGAAGAGAGATGAGAAAGCGGCATAAAATTGGCATCGTTATTCTGAGTATATCTTCAGCATTAACATAAATCTTTGCTTCTCTCTCCATTTATTAGTGGTAAATATAGACGCGACTGAATAAAATCAATTTCTTAAAACGAGTATTTCAGATGTCTCGAACTTTTTCGATTAATTTTCTTGAAATAACTATAAGGTTTACGTTATTTCGTTTGAATAAAAACAAAATAATATTTGGTAGCGAGAATATTATGTAATGTCTTGTGTACACTAATGTAATTTAACTCTTCAAAGCAATAAAATATCAAAATAATATTTGTAAAAATAATATAAAGAGATTCAGGGTATTTTATTATTTCCCATTCATTATCTCAGCATAAAAACTAATAGTAGTGCAACAGTACATATTTTTCATATTATTTTTAAAGATTACGTAAAATTATATTGCAACTTGTACCCTATTAATTGTTCAGACAACTCTGGAAAAACAATTGTCTTCTATAAGAAGCGATAAGAAGCGCACGAGATTCGAAAAAAGGCACAAAGTTAATTTTTAAAAATTCAAAATTTTTAATATACATTTAATGACAATGGCACTAATAGTAATTGACTACAAACTGTTTTTAAATAATGTGGAGTCGTTTTGGGGAAAATAACGTTAGAAAATATTCAAAATTGTTCTTTTGTAGAGCTGATTTTTTCTAGAAAACGTTTGAGATTTTGAGGAACTTTATTAGAGTCCGTGTTTTGAAATATATTTATAATGTTTATATTTACTAGATAATTGTTGCGAGATGTTCGAAAAATCAAATATAACTCATTTGAAAAATGAAAAGTATTAATAAATTGGCCATGATGCTCTGAGCTTTAAGCTCTAGATATCTCTAGATTGTACTCTTTTATTTAACCATTTTGTAAAAATAAACGTGTAACCATTTTTGAGAAAGTGTGGTCTTATTTAAGAATTTAAAAAAATGAAACTGTTTTATTAAAATTTTCGCGAAAACCGCTAAAATTTTGAAAAAATCTACATGCAATTACTGAAAAATTTGTTATTAAAAAAAAATTACATTAAAAAAATCTTCTTTCAATGAAGAAGTTGCAGGGAAGGTTCGAAATACACCGAACTTTGCAATTTTTGAAATTCAAGGGTTTTGTTGCGAATCGGAGCAGTATCTTATTCATCTGCAAATTTTGTTTATGTGAGGAAAAATGAAAACAAGGATTTTGAGGTCACTTCAAAGAAAATTTTTAAAATGCCTTTCAAAATACCATGTATAACCAAAATTTAGAAGAACCATTTGAAATTCAAAGATCCTGTAGTTCCGTCAAATAGTTTGCGGAATATGCGTTTAGGTGAATGGATAAGTTTTGAGCGCAAGTGTTGTTAACAGGCAGACGTCTTTGTCTGAAATGAATTTGCTTGAAAAATAAAACTTAACAACCCTTTTTGGTAT
Organism: Gryllus longicercus; assembly: GCA_038098605.1. NCBI lineage: Eukaryota > Metazoa > Arthropoda > Insecta > Orthoptera > Gryllidae > Gryllus > Gryllus longicercus. The sequence goes on along the minus strand of JAZDUA010000232.1, from coordinate 2,122,843 downwards.
TAGAGGCCTCAAGACGTGTTTCCTTCAAAATCTCGACACATGAATTTTTACAGCAATAGATAACATTCTCTTTAAAATAATTAAAATAATTAATTAATATTTTTTCCCACGTAACTTATTTCAATGCAGCATCTTTTAATGCATAATATTTTAGGAAATATTTTAAGTAACCTGCATTTTTTATTCTGATACTTATGAAAAGCGCCGTTTTGGAAAATTTAGAAACTCTTGCGCTCCAAATAGCAAAGTTAAATATTGATAAACTCGTGTAATGCTACCACATCGTCACATGTCAAGAAACATTCTCATGTTATAATTTGTCAGTTGTTTTTAATTGAATGTTTCTGTCGATATTCAAATACGTGTAAATCGATATGGCTGTTAAACAAAGAAAAAAAATTATCAAGTGAAGAAAGAATCATGAAAGTGCTTCACAAACCTGCCAGATGACTTCACAAAACCACAAATGAGATGGAAAAACTATGGAAATGATTAACGCTGAGAGGCATTGTTTCTCCGATACCAGTATCAGTTGCACAGAGAAAGATGAATGAAAACAGAATGGGAATTCAACAGGTATCATTCTTATGTTACTCTTCATGAGAAGAAAATTGTTATAGCAATTTCTAAACATTGAAGTAATTTTTAACGCAGTCCATAAAAATCAGAAAAAGTCTGAATAACTGAAGAACACAAGTATTTCGTTTAAGTTTCCTTTAAAGTTCGTTGTGCATGTTACTCTCTTAATTTGAAAAAAAATTCGATCATGTATTTTTGGGTTATATTTGTGATATTCATCCGTCTCTTTGGGAAAGTTGTCACAATGTATTTGGATCTTGAGTTTACAGAATGAATTGAAGAAACTTTTGTCAAGTAATTCAATTTGACAGAACTAACCAAGAACAACGGAGTTTAGAACGTATTCTACCATATTAAATTTATTTTGAAATTTGTGATTGCATTACCTATATATTTGCCATTTTGGGCCAACTGTCCGACTTTACCGGCTAGCTAACAGTTTCCCCCAGGCATGGACCCTGTTTAATTCCCACACGTGGGAGTGAGAGAGACATGAGGTGAACATGACGTATTTCCCTTCGCCGTAACTAGCGAACTCCGCCTTCTGTTCTGTGTCACACAGCAACAGAAATTGAGATGATTTTATAGGAAAGCTACAACTCGATTTTTGCCTTGACCGGGAAGTCGAACCCTGGATCACATCGCGAGAAGATAAAACGGTGCTCATGAGCCATCCTAGTGGCTGTAGTTGCTCTAAATATGATATTTATCGATATCTTGTTTGAATTTCGGGTATTTGTCGGACGCAGTCCCTGTAGTGTTTTTATCCTTTTCCAGTACTAGTTCTTGTACTAGTTCTTGTACTTGTTCTTGACAAGTTTTGCCATGTTTTACGAAAAGTACTTTCTCATTATCCTCAATTAAGTATCGTATCTTGAATTAGTCCGAATAATAAATTATTAAATTATATTTATGTTATTGGATGGAGAAAATAACTCTGCATTTTCTGCTATTTAGTTCTCTGATATTTTCTTTCGTTATGTTCAGTTTTTTGAGAAATAATTTATAATTAATTCAGGAAATATACGTTACTCTAGGCCAGTGAAAATTAAAAAAAATATGTTGCAGAAACCACCGTAACATGAAAATTAATTTGTAACTGTCCTTGCGACAGCAAACATATTACTTCCCTGATAATCCGATATCCTCACATGAAAAGTACAAAACAAATTACAACTTATTTTCTGTGAAATTAATTCAAGAGCGTGTTTGTAATGGCTGAAGTTCAATAAAATACATGATGATTTTGTTTGAAAAAGAGGTACGTATTATTTTCGCTCAAAATATTTAGCTTTTATGGATGATTAACATTTAGATAATTATCTTTTTAATTTGTGGTATTCTTGGTATAATAAAAGTCTACTTACGACTTCTCTAATGTTAAAAAAATCTAAATAACTATTTTAAAGTTTGAAATCTGATCTTTTATTCTTCTGATATGCTTAATATATTAATAGATACAGCTTTAGAAATCAGAAATGTAACTAACGATTTTTTGAACATTGAATTTAATTCGTTTCTGAAGTTTATGATTAAGTTTGAGATTATTTTTACCAAAATATGTTTAAAGAGAGAAACACTAACATAGTTACTCTTTTTTTTCAATAGTGCTGGTTTTCAATGAATAATCGCAGATTCACTGAGCTGAAGTGTGTCGTAGAGAAATTTTTAAAAAGTAAGAAAAATGTCGATATAATTCACCAAAAATTTTGGATATCAACTTATTCCTAATGAACACTTATTAAAAATTAAAAAACGTGAATATAGAAAATAACTCCATCAGTTTACTTCAGGAAGAGAAGAATAAAAATCAAAGAGTTTAGGCACAGCTGCTGTACCTTCCAATGTTTCAAAAGATTCTTCAATAGTTGAGAAAGATGAAATCAGACCCCCAGTTTGAACACAGTTATATATGTGATCTGCGAGTACCTATTGGTTTCTTTTCCACGGTGAGTTGCCAGTAGAATCTCACGGCAACATGGCGGACCCCAACGAAGAGGAGCCAGGGGAGCAGGTTGAAGGGGACGAGACGGGTCAACCCGAAGGACGGAACGGATATGTAGGCGAAGGCGAGGCCGAAGGCGTGGGCGAAGAGCCGGCCGAAGGCGAGCCCGAGGAAGACCCCTTCCAAGTGGCGCGTCCAGCCCAGGCCGCGGCGCGACCTTCGCAGGGAGTTCGCCCCTCGCAGACCGCCGGGCCGATGCAGACCGCCGGGCCGATGAACACCCCCCGGGCGTCGCCGACTGCGCGGCAGTCGCAGGCCGCCCGGCCGTCGCAGTCCCCTCGGACTTCGCAGTCCCCTCGGACTTCGCAGGCCGGTCGATCCAGCACGAGTCGCAAGGACAACGGCCAGCAATGCTTGCCCTGCGATCCGGCGGCTCGCGCCTCCCTCGCGGGCAGACCAGGGCCTTGCCCGGGCACTAAGTTCGGCGCTGTCGGGCCGTACGCTCAGTTTGGCCCACCCGGCCAGTTTGGTCAGCCTTCGCCCTTCGGTCAGCCCGCCCAGTTTGGACAGCCTTCGCCTTTCGGACAGCCTCCCGCTTACGGTCAGCCCGGTCCGTACGGCCAGCCTTCCCCTTACGGCCAGCCGTTTGCTCCACAGGGCCAGTTCTTTCAACAAGGGCAATTTGGCCAACAGGGGCAATTTGGCCAGCCGGGGCAATTTGGCCAGCCGGGGCAATTTGGCCAGCCGGGGCAATTTGGCCAGCCGGGGCAGTTTGGCCAGCCGGGGCAATTTGGCCAGCCGGGGCAATTTGGCCAGCCGGGGCAATTTGGCCAACCGGGGCAATTTGGCCAGTTAGGGCAGCCTTCCGCCTTCAGGCCGCCGGGTCCCGCGGGTGGCCGCAGCTCTCCGTGCCCGCCGTGTCTCACCGGTGGCATGCCGCCGCAGTCTCCGCAGATGCAGGGGCAGGTGATGTGGCCGCCGCAAATGTCCCAGCAGCCCATGCAGACAGCGCAGATCGCGCCCTCCATGCAGTTCATGCAGCAGCAGCCGCCGCCGCCGCCTCCGCAGGGCGATCCCTGGGGCGGCGCTGTGGGCAGCACCACGTCGTGCCAGACGTGCCTGCCCTGCACGCAGCAGCAGATGATGCAGCAGGGCTTCCCCCAGGAGCAGACGGCGGCGTACGCCATACAGGGCGGGGGCCAGTCGGGGGGAAGGTCGCGAGCGCGTTCCCTGCAGAACTTCGACAGCAGTTGCCCGTGCCCCAAGGCGGGCTCGCGCTCGCGCTCCTCCTCCTGCCCATGCGTCGTCGGCTCCTCCTCCAAGAAATCGCGCCGCGGGTGCTACTAGTTGCGCTGTTGCTTACGGAGCAACGTCTTTATGATGGGAGAACCCTGCAGGCCCTGGCACGCACGTGTCCTAATATCTGATGGCGTGATCTCGCTCTGAGCTCTTGTGACTGATGATGGGAGACTCACCCTGCACGGCCAAGTCGGTGCTCCAAAATCACATCATTCCGTGACTTCTGCCTTCACGCCATCGAGCGAGTTTAACTCATCGGGTGATCTTACTCATTTCTTTTGGTCTGATGAACCTGATCGGACGGTAGTGTGGATGTTTACGATCATGTTTGCGTGGTTGACATGACAAATATTTAATGTCTTCCCGATAGGGTCAGTAGGGTTGGCATGACTTAATTTGCGATGGGGATATTTGCTGTTTGCCTGCAAGAGTTCCGAGGCTTCAATGCCCTAGATATAATCTATATTGTAATTAATTTGTGAACTTCTGGACGCGAATAAGGGAAAATACACAGTATTTCGGAAACCGTGATGTTTTATTACATTTATTTTAAGATGTTAATGAGAGTGTGAGAAATCATTAATGAAGAAAATATGTAAGATTTCTTTTGAAAGTTTCTAGAAACCTACTAAGAAAATTCAAGAAGCAAATTCCAGCCAGTATGTTCAGTATTACAAACCTAAATCACATTAATGTCATTTTAAGATAATCTCACACTGCCATTTACTGTTGTTCGATGTAAGGACTGTAGTTTGAATTTGAATGTATGAGCTTTTATTACCTAGTAGGTAAAGTTGTGGGTGTTTTTGGCTTATTTCCCATGATCACGAAAAAAAGGTTTTCGAAAAACGAATGAGAGACTAATAAAGATTTGACATATTCACTAACCTTTTGAGAGCATCCTCGCCGGTATTTAAAAGTGAAAGGTGGAGGGATTTTTTTCGTGTTCGTCTCGGAGTAATTGATCAGTATAATGTTCAGTTATTAGGTTGAATTCTTTAACGCGATTACAGCATCGTGTGGAAAAATAAAAAACACCCGACACGAATGTCGTATACTGCTGATTGTATTGTAGTACAAACTTGCACACCTAAAAGCAACTGTGTATCATTTCGAAGCGAAAAATGATCTTCTTCTATATTATTTCATTAGTATAAATGTAGTGGGTTTGCGGCTCTCAAACGCAACCAGTTTTTATAAGTGAGATCTCTAAAGAAAGAGAATTTGACAGATACTTGTTGAATTGCACTTTAATTTTAAAAATTTGAAGAATTAAAATATATATATATATATATATATATATATATATATATATATATATATATAAGAAGATATACGTATATAAATATTAATGTTAAATGCAACCCGCAACACTTGAGCTGCTTTGTTGAAATCTTTAGTCACATAACTCCAAATCAAAGCGTTTCAGGGTTTTAAAACATAGAATTTTGAGGCCAAAGGCCTTATAGAAATATTCCTTACACCTAATCTACTGGATGATATCTTCTTGGACATTCTATTACAATTTTGCTGGTTTGGTGCTTCTCAATAATTCTTGGCATTGCAATTTCAAATGTTGTAAAGAGTATATTTTTTTAAGAAATATACTCTTTAAGTTTTCTAATAAAAACACATTTCGTTGACAACTTTACCCCACAATGTGGAAATGGAAGGTTAGAAAAGAGGAAAGGGGTTTAACCAACACCACTTAGATACAAGGCCTGCGCATTGGAGTTGTTCAAAGCCAATATGCCGGTTAAAGAAGGCCAACTTTTTCGAGTTGAGGTAATCCAGGTTTTACGTTCAGTAGCACGTGTATCTTTCGCGTTGTGGTTATGTAGATGTGGTTTGTTGTTAATAATAGGGAGAATCATGGTGAATAAGGGATGTGTCCTCAGGTGAGGGAATTATGATAAAAATTGAAAAACATGAGTTGTTAAGTTCAGTCTTTACTTTCAGGTTTATGAATTGCATTAGCGAACGTGGAAAATTGAGACGAATTCAGTGTTATTTGTGATTATGGACTAAAAATCAGTCTTCCTTTAAAACATACACGACTGTCTCGTGAAGCTATGCCTTATTTGCTGCCTAATTGTTCTGCTTACTTGAATCGTTCAAGCACTTCCTACAGAGTAAGTTCTCAAGAAATAAAATTGCGTTTAGAAAATCAGAATCTGCTTGCTGCTATTGACGAAAGTGCAAAAGAAAATATTTATAAAGATTAAATTAAATATCTTTCAGTTCTTTTGATAAACTAAGAGGAAACTGGAGTTGCTTATTTTGGACGATTATTGGTCGATTAATAATAAGGTAGACAGTATTCTTTTTGTACTAATTGATTCCCCTAAAATTATCAATCTAGTTGTGTTAGACAAGGAATTGAAACTAAGTGTTTATTATTTTAAAATATATTAAAACTAAGAGACACTACAATAACAGATAGTGTATGTAATTGTTAGCGAAGATACCACTAGATGGTGCGACCTGCATCGTGAGAAGATAGCGATAGTGGCTCCGCCACTTCTTCCTGTTTATATACATTAATATCACCACCGCGACCGTACTTGTTGTTTACGCGTCGTTAAGCACTGATCGTTTCATTGTATTTTTTCATATCGGTCAATAAAAGACCTTATTGTGTTATTTAGAAGTGCGAGTTTCATTCGATAGCCCTCCACAACTCTATCAGGTTATGGGCCCAGCCGTATAAACGGGCTATTCCACGACAAAAAGGACTTCTTTGTTCGATAGTGATTGCCAAATAGAAACGACCAAGTCGCAAGCATTGAGTATGCAACAAGTGCCAAATTGCAAAAATACGGCACGACTAGCGTGAACAAAAGTGGTGCATTACTTGTGTGAACAGACAAGCTGAGTCATTCGTTGACAAAAGCGTGACATCGGTCGTGATTCGAAAATCACCCGATTCCTTCGCGTCGGCGGCCATATTTTATTGAAGTAAACAATTTTGGCGCGCACTAAAGTGACAGTGCGACACGATGAGTTCGAACAGTGTTATTCGTATCGAGGCGCTCGGACGCGACAACTATGACACTTGGAAGCTGCAGATGCGGGCGTTGCTCGTGAAGAACGATGCGTGGGACTATGTGAGTGGCGTTGCAGTGAAGCCAGAACCGGGAAACGACAACGCTAACGCCATTAGAGAGTGGAAAACAAAGGATGAAAAGGCTTTATCAGACCTGATCCTGTCAATTAGCGCAAGTCAACTGAATTTGGTAAAGAACTGCACGACATCACGTGAGTTATGGCAAAAATTAGAAAATACATTTCAATCTAAAGGGCCTGCGCGAAAGGCAACCCTACTCAAAAGTCTCACTTTACACAAAATGAGTGAGGGGGCAGATGTTCGTGAGCACCTTCAGGGTTTCTTTGATTCAGTTGACAAGTTAGCAGATATGGACGTGAATATTAATCCGGATCAATTGGCGATAATGATGTTATATAGTTTACCATCTAGCTATGAAAATTTCAGAGTCGCTATCGAGAGTCGAGATGAACTGCCTACGCCTGAAAATCTACGCACCAAAATCATCGAAGAGTACGAGGCCAGGAAAAACGGAGCAGTTCGAGGAATGGACTTCGAACACGTGCCTGAAGATAAGAACTGCGAAGTTTGTCTTCAGGGGAAGATGACCAGGCTTCCATTTCCAAAAGAATCGACCAGAACCACGACCAAATTAGAATTAATACACACCGACATTTGTGGCCCGATGCGCACCCAGTCAAACGGAGGATCTACGTATTTCATCACGTTTATCGACGATCACACACGTTGGACAGAGGTGAGATTTCTGAAATCGAAGGGACAAGCTCTCGAAGAGTTTAAACGTTTCAAGACATTCGTAGAAAAGCAACACGGCGTAAAAATTAAGAGTATTCAATCCGACAATGGTCGGGAATATGTCAATAAAGAATTCGATGACTTTCTGAAGGCAGAGGGGATTCAGCGCCGATTGACGACTTCATACACACCGGAACAGAACGGGATAGCGGAAAGGAAAAATAGATCCTTGGTGGAAACGGCCCGTTGTCTCATGTTCCAGTCCGGTTTGAAGCAATCGTTTTGGGCTGAGGCGATTTCTACAGCAAATCACATGCGGAATCGATGTCCAACGAAAAATTTAAAGGGCCGAACCCCGTATGAATCCTGGCTCGGTAAGGTACCATCGGTCAAGCACTTCAAGGTGTTCGGATGTCGTGTATTTTGCTTGAACAAAAATCCGACGAAGGGAAAGTTCCAGGTACGAAGTCAAGAAGGAATATTCATCGGGTACTCTGAAGAATCCAAGGCGTACAGAGTATGGATGCCTAGCTCTCGAACCGTTGAAGTGACCAGAGATGTGAAGTTTCTGGAAGACAGCGTTAAGGCACCGGAAACAGCTTCCCAAGAACTTGATCGGTCGAACGAACATCATGGCCAGGAGTGGATTGATGTTGAGATCAACACTGAAGATATCTCGGAACAGCCCAACAGAGAAAACGACGATTTCGAGACGCCTGCAGAATCCCCTTTCATGACACCCGTTGATTCTGAGGATGAAGGTGGATTCAGAGGATTCCCAGGACGTGCTGAAAACGATGAAGATGAAATCGAAGAGCATGTAGAACCGGTACAGCGTCGAAAACGTGGACGTCCCCCTATTATCCGGACAGGAAAACCCGGAAGACCACGAAAAGGGTACGTCGAAGACAAGATTGAAGAGGCTGAGTCCGCTTGCACGGCCGAGATTTCCTTGACCAAAGCTGTTTCAGGTCCGCATTCTATGGCTTGGAAGGAAGCCATGGCGTCTGAGGTCAGGTCGCTGATCAAGAATAACACTTGGGAGTTGGTGAGGCGACCTAAGCATTCGAAGGTCATTGGAAGCAGATTCGTTCTGCAGAACAAATATAAACCTGACGGGAGCATCGAAAAACGAAAGGCACGCGTCGTGGCGCGTGGGTTCTCACAGGTTCCTGGGATCGATTTCCACGACACATTTGCCCCTGTGGCAAGGTTGAGTTCGGTACGAGCTGCCGTAGCTGTAGCTGTCGAGAAGGACTTGAAGATCAGGCAGCTTGACATCACAACAGCATATCTGAACGGGAACGTCGAAGAGGACATCTATATGGAGATGCCTGACCATTTGAAAGAGATCTTGGAGCTCATCGTCGAGACTGAGAAGGAAAATCAATTCGTGAGAAGAGAAGCCGAGAAGATGTTGAGTCGTCTTCGTAAGTTCGATGCAGTATGCCATCTCAACAAAGCCATCTACGGATTACGTCAAGCTGGGCGAGCGTGGCATAAACGGCTAAATGAGGAACTTCGTGCACTTGGGGCGACGCCTTCGGAGGCAGATCCTTGTGTTTATCGCGTCGGACAGGATGATCGTACATGCTACGTGATCGTATACGTCGATGATATCTTGGTGATGTCTTCGAGTGATACCGAAATCGATCAAATCATCAAACGACTTGGAACGAAATTCGATGTTAAGGACCTGGGTGACCTCAGATATTGTTTGGGGCTGCAATTCTCCAGAGGCAAGAACCACATGGCAGTTTGTCAGACAAAATATATCGATGACCTACTTGAAAGGTTTAATATGATCGATTGCAACCCTGTTTCTACTCCCTTGGATCCTGCCGTCAAACTCGTGAGAGAAGAGAGTCATTGTCAGTCGGATGCTCCTTATAGAAGTTTAGTAGGGGCTTTGATGTACTTGTCTGTAGGGACGAGGCCGGACATAGCGCACGCTGTGAGTCACTTGAGTCAGTTCAACGAGTGCCACGGGGATTCGCATTGGAAGGCCGCCAAAAGGGTGCTTCGTTATTTGAAAGGGACTAAAGATATTGGACTCGTTTATCATCGATCAAGAGGACCTCCGGAAATGTACACTGATGCTGATTGGGGCAACTGCGTTCTCGACCGTAAATCATACACAGGCTACGTTTTTATGGTCGGTGGGGGGGCCGTAAGTTGGGAGTCCAAGAAGCAGCAAACAGTGGCCTTATCATCTACCGAGGCCGAATACATGGCACTCTCAGACGCTACGAAAGAGGCCTTGTATATGAAGAAGCTGATGAAGGATTTTGGAGTAGATCTGACTAAAGTAATCATAAAGAACGACAACAATGGTGCAAAGCTGTTGACTGAGAATCCGGTGTTCCATGCTCGTACAAAGCATGTAGAGCTGAGACACCATTTTGTTCGAGATGCTGTTGGAAGGAAATTGGTTCAAGTTCAGCACGTTCCGTCCGAAAGGATGACCGCAGACATATTGACAAAGGGTCTCTCTGGCATAAACCATAAGAAATGTATGAAGATGCTTGGTTTGGAACATTTTCACGTTCTGGGCACGGATCTTACATTGCAGTTCGAGGGGAAGTGTTAGCGAAGATACCACTAGATGGTGCGACCTGCATCGTAAGAAGATAGCGATAGTGGCTCCGCCACTTCTTCCTGTTTATATACATTAATATCACCACCGCGACCGTACTTGTTGTTTACGCGTCGTTAAGCACTGATCGTTTCATTGTATTTTTTCATATCGGTCAATAAAAGACCTTATTGTGTTATTTAGAAGTGCGAGTTTCATTCGATAGCCCTCCACAACTCTATCAGTAATTCAAATGCAATTAGTGATGGTTTAGAAAAGGTTAGGTTAAAGTTATGTTTTAATACAAGTAGTAACAGTCCTCATTATGGTTTTGCTTTAATTTCAGACCTCTTACTTCTAATCACTACCACAAATTCACAATTTGACAAACCTATTGCTTTTATGCTGAATCAAATAAAACTCCTTACAAACAAAAAAAAGTGCATATCAGTAGTTCATGGTTTTTCGTACTGTATTGTATGCTACTTACAACATAGCCATATTTTTATTAACATTTCTAACATTTAGAATTCATAATATTTTCTCATCCAGTGAGATTGTGTTCTTCATTTGGTTTAGAACCTCAAGTAAAGCAAATTGATAACAATTATTTAAAGTATAAAAGAAACAAATACTTACTATACGCGCAAGTTTTCTTGATATTCCCCAGCCATTTGTGCGGGGAGAGGAGGCTCTGGCTACGTCACGGCCTAAAAGGGAGTACCAACTGAGGGCATGAACGTAACTCTCCAAAGCGTGCCACGGGAAATTCGACGATTGTTTTGAAAGTACGAGGTGGTTGTTGGCAGTATTGTAAATTGGTACCGTGTCGAACTTAAGTATGGTTATTGGTACCGTGTCGTTCCGAGTCGAACTTAAGTATCTCAAAATGCCGTGCTATTAAGCGTGAGGACTCGAGAGCTCGTATAATAAGAAATACTTGCGCGAGCAATGTGTACTTTACGTGATAATGATAAATTAGTGACGTTCATGATAGATGAAAGAATTTAAAATCAGGATTTGCAAAATATTTTGAAAAATATTTTGGAAAACAACAGATGGAATTTCATGTAATGTGCGTTCTGATAACATTATTACTAGATAGTGTGTGTAGCGTTTTTTCCCTTAAAAAACTTATATTTATGTACCATTTTCCAGGTCAAGACAGTAGATCTCTTTGCTTATTCATTGATGGTGAACTTTATTGTATATTTTCGTCTGGTAACCATTATTTTTCTTCGCATTTCACTTTATATGGACGTTTTAGGCGGTCATCTTGAAAGACTGCTCAAACGTTGTATGTCTACGAGGTAGTTTTAATTCTGAGAGTTCTCGCACGTGTACGCTAGTATCGATATATAAGTTCTTAGACAGTTCAGAAACACAAGTAAATAGTTGGATTGAAGTCTGCTTTGACCATTTAATTTTTCGTCGAAAGCTGTACTCAAAAACGTGATTTTACAGCGAAACGACCAAATTAATTTTTTTCCTATTTTTTCATCAAATTTCTGAGTTTGGGCTCAATTTTGTTTCACAAGCGATTCCTACACTAATAGTCGGATTGAAGTCTGGTTTGGTCCATTAAATATCTCGTCGAGAGTTGTATTCATATACGTGATTTCACAGCGAAGCGACGAAATTAATTTTTTTCTAATTTTTTCACCAAATTTCTAAGCTTGGTCACAATATTGTTCCACGCGTATTTCCTAAACTAATAGTCGGATTGAAGTCTAGTTTGCTCCAATGAATTTCTCGTCAATATCTGTACTCACATACGTGATTTCAGAGCGAAGCGACGAAATTAATTTTTTTCCAATTTTTTAACCAAATTTTTGAGTTTGGTCACAATGTTGTTTCACGCGTATTTCCTTAATTATTGGTCGGATTGAAGTCTTGTTTGCTCTATTGAATTTCTCGTTGACAGCTGTACTCACATTCGTGATTTCAGAGCGAAGCGACGAAAATAATTTTTTTTATTTTTTTCACGGATTTACTGAATTTTGGCTCAATTTTCTATCACTCATATTTCCTAAACTAATAGTCGGATTAAAGTCTGGTTTGCTCCATTGATTTCTCGTTGAGATCTATACTTACATACGTGATTTCAGAGTGAATCGACGAAATTAATTTTTTTCCATTTTTTTCACGGAATTTCTTAATTTGGGCTAAATTTTGTTTCATTCGTTATTCCTAAAGTTTTAGTCAGATTAAAGTCTGGTTCGCTCCATGGAATTTCTCGTCGAGATCTGTACTCACATACGTGATTTCAGAGCGAAGCGACGAAATTCTTTTTTTCCAATTTTTCCACGGAATTTAATTTGGGCTCAATTTTGTTTCACTCGTATTTCCTAAAGTATTAGTCGGATTAAAGTCAGGTTTGCTCCATTGAATTTTTCGTCGAGATCTGTACTTACATACGTGATTTCAGAGCAATGCGACAAAATTAATATTTTTCTTTTTTTTCAAGGATTTTCTCAATTTGGGTTCAATTCACGCGTATTCCAAAAAACAATAATCGGATTAAAGTCTTGTTTGCTCCATTGCATTTCTCGTCTAGATCTGTAATCACATACGTGATTTCAGAGCGAAGCGACGAAATTAATTTTTTTCCAATTTTTTCACCAAATTTTTGAGTTTGGTCACAATATTGTTTCACGCTTTTTCTCTTCATTATTAATCGGATTGAAGTCTTGTGTGCTCTATTGAATTTCTCGTTGACAGCTGTAATCACATTCGTGATTTCAGATCGAAGCGACGAAATTAATTTTTTTTTCCATTTTTTTCACGGAATTTCTTAATTAGGGCTCAATTTTGTTTCACTCGTATTTCCTAAAGTATTAGTCAGATTCAAGTCTGGTTTGCTCCATTGAATTTCTCGTCGAGAGCTGTACTCATATACGTGATTTCAGGGCGAAGCGACAAAATTAATTTTAATACAAATTTTTCACCAAACTTCAGTTTGGGCTCAATTTTAATTCACTCGTATTTCCTAAACTAATAGTCGGACTAAGGTCTGGTTTGCTCCATTGAATTTCTCGTCTAGAACTGTACTCATATACGTGATTTAAGGGCGAAGCGACAAAATTAATTTTATTCCAAATTTTTTACCAAACTTCAGTTTGGGCTCAATTTTGATTCACTCGTATTTCCTAAACTAATAGTCGGACTGAAGTCTGGTGTACTCTATTGAATTTCTCGTTGACAGCTGTACTTCGTGATTTCAGAGCGAAGAGACGAAATTAATTTTTTCCATTTTTTTCACGGAATTACTGAATTTGGGTTCAATTTTGTTTCACTAGTATTTCATAAACTAAGAGTCGGATTTAAGTCTTGTTTCCTTCATTGAATTTCTCGTCGAGATTTATACTTACATACGTGATTTCCGAGAAAAGCGGCGAAATTTTTTTTCCATTTTTTTCACGGAATTTCTTAATTTGGGGTCAGTTTTGTTTCACTCGTATTTCCTAAACTAATAGTCGGATTGAAGTCTGTTTTGCTCCATTGAATTTCTCGTCGAGATCTGTACTCACATACGTGATTTCAGAGCGAAGCGACGAAATTAATTTTTTTCCTTTTTTTCACGGAATTTCTTAATTTGGGCTGAATTTTTTTTCACTCGTATTTCCTAATCTATTATTCAGATTGAAGTCTGTTTTACTTCATTGAATTTCTCGTCGGGATATACTCACATGCGTGATTTCAGAGCGAAGCGACGAAATTAATTTTTTTCCATTTTTTTCACGGAATTTCTTAATTTGGGCTCAATTTTGTTTCACTCGTATTTCCTAATCTATTAGTCAGATTGAAGTCTGGTTTGCTCCATTGAATTTCTCGTCGAGATATACTCACATACGTGATTACAGGGCGAAGCGACAAAATTAACTTTTTTCCATTTTTTTCACGGAATTTCTTTATTTGTGCTCAATTTGGTTTCACCTGTATTTCCTAATCTAATAGTCAGTTTGAAGTCTGGTTTGCTCCATTGTATTTCTCGTCGAGATCTGTACTCACATACGTGATTTCAGAGCGAAACGACGAAATTAATTTTTTCCATTTTTTTCACGGAATTTCTTAATTTGGGCTCAATTTTGTTTCACTTGTATTTTCTAAACTAATAGTCAGATTGAATTTTGTTTGCTCCATTGAATTTCTCGTCGAGATCTGTCATACATACGTGATTTCAGAGCGAAGCGACAAAATTATTTTTTTTTCCATTTTTTTCACGGAATTTCTTAATTTGGGCTCAATTTTGCTTCACTCGTATTTCCTAAACTAGTAGTCGGATTGAAGTCTGGTTTGCTCCATTGAATTTCTCGTCGAGATCTGTACTCACATACGTGATTTCAGAGCGAAGCGACGAAATTAATTTTTTCCCTTTTTTTCACGGAATTTCTTAATTTGGGCTCAATTTTGTTTCACTTGTATTTTCAAAACTAATAGTCGAATTGAATTCTGGTTTGCTCCATTGAATTTCTCGTCGAGATCTGTACCTAAATACGTGATTTCAGAGCGAAGCGACGAAATTATTTTTTTTCTTTTTTTTCACAGAATTTTTTAATTTGGGGTCATTTTAGTTTCACTTGTATTTTCTAAACTAATAGTCGGATTTAATTATTCTCTGATGAATTATCTCTAATTCCGTATACATGTAGAACACATTAAAAGAAATTGATGGTGCAAAGCAAACTCCAATCAGAAAATTAGTTTCCGAAATAGACGAGAAACAAAGGGTACCTCAAATTAGCAAAAAACAAAACGACCCCCCCCCCTTACGTGCCATATTTCGAAAAAACTTAATTTCAGCACAGCTGTCTCAAATTCCGTATACAAGTAGAGCACATTAAAAGAAATTGATTTGTGCAAAGCAAACTCCAATCAGAAAATTAGTTTCCGAGATAGACGAGAAACAAAAGGTACCTCAAATTAGAAAAAAACAAAACGACCCCCTCTTATGTGCCAAATTTCGAAAAAACTTAATTTCAGCACAGCTATCTCTAATTCCGTATACAAGTAGAACACATTAAAAGAAATTGATTGGTGCAAAGCAAACTCCAATCAGAAAATTAGTTTCCGAGATAGACGAGAAACAAAAGGTAGCTCAAATTAGCAAAAAACAAATAACCCCCCCTTACGTGCCAAATTTCGAAAAAACTTAATTTCAGCACAGCTATCTCTAACTCCGTATACAAGTAGAACACATTAAAAGAAATTGATTGAAGAATTGATATTAGAGTTTGAATTCTGGTTTGCTCCATTGAATTTCTCGTCGAGATCTGTACCTAAATACGTGATTTCAGAGCGAAACGACGAAATTATTTTTTTCCATTTTTTTCTCGGAATTTTTTTTTAAATTTCGGCTCAATTTTGTTTCACTCGTATTTCCTAATCTAATAGTCGGATTGAATTCTGGTTTGCACCATTGAATTTCTCGTCGAGATCTGTACTCACATACGTGATTTCAGAGCGAAGCGACGAAATTAATTTTTTTTCCATTTTTTCACGGAATTTCTTAATTTGGGCTCAATTTTGTTTCACTCGTATTTCCTAAACTAATAGTCGGATTGAAGTCTGGTTTGCTCCATTGAAATTTCTCGTCGAGATCTGTACTTAAATACGTGATTTCAGAGCGAAGCGACGAAATTATTTTTTTTCCATTTTTTTCACGGAATTTCTTAATTTGGGCTCAATTTTGTTTCTCTCGTATTTCCTAAACTAATAGTCAGATTGAAGTCTGGTTTCTCCATTGAATTTCTCGTCGAGATCTGTACTCACATACGTGATTTCAAAGCGAAGCGACGAAATTAATTTTTTTCCATTTTTTCACGGAATTTCTTAATTTGGGCTCAATTTTGTTTCACTCGTATTTCCTAATCTAATAGTCGGATTGAAGTCTTGTTTGCTTTATTGAATTTCTCGTCGAGATCTGTACTTACATACGTGATTTCAGAGCGAAGCGACGAAATTTATTTTTTTCTATTTTTTTCACGGAATTTCAGAATTTGGTCTGTTTTGTTTCACTCGTATTTTCCAAAGTATTAGTCGGATTTATGTCTGGTTTGCTTCCTTGAATTTCTCGTCGAGATCTGTACTCACATACGTGATTTCAGAGCGAAGCGGAGAAATCAATTTTTTTATTGTTTTTTCACGGAATTTCGTAATTTGGTCTCAATTTTTTTCACTCGTATTTTCTAATGTATTAGTCGGATTAAAGTCTGGTTTGCTCCATTGAATTTCTCGTCCAGATCTGTACTCGCATACATTATTTCAGGGCGAAGCGAAAAATTAATTTTTTTCCAAATTTTTCACCATACTTCAGTTTGGGCTCCATTTTGACTCACTCGTATTTCCTAAACTAATAGTCGGACTGAAGTTTGGTTTGCTCGATTTAATTATTCGTCTAGAGCTGTACTCACATACGTTTATTTCATAGCGAAGCGCCGAAATTATTTTTTTTTCAAATTTTTCACCAAATTTTTGAGTTTGGTCACAATATTGTTTCACGCCTATTTCCTTAATTATTGGTCGGATTGAAGTCTGGTTTTCTCTATTGATTATCTCGTCGAGAGCTCATCTCACATACGTTAATTTAGATCGATGCGACGAAATTATTTTTTTTCCATTTTTTTCACCTAATTTCTGAGTTTGGTCACAATATTTTTTGACGCGTATTTCCTAAATTATTAGTCGGATTGAAATCTGGTTGGCTCCATTGAATTTCTCGTCGAGATCTGTACTCACATACGTGATTTCCGAGCGAAGCGACGAAATTAATTTTTTTCTAATTTTTTCACTATATTTCTGAGTTACGGCTCAATTTTTTTGCTCGCGTATTTTATAAACTAATAGTCGGATTGAAGTCTGGTGTCTCCGTTGAATTTCTCGTCGAGGGTTGTACTCACATACGTGTTTTTTACGTATTCAATTTAATTCAGGTATTTCACCTACTATTATTTTGAATTTTAAACGAATTGGCGTTGGTATAATTTTTTAATCGTTGAATTTTTAGTATTTTTTAGTATTTAGTATTTTTAGTATTTTAGTATTTTAGTTTTTTAGTATTTTAGTATTTAGTATTTAGTAGTTTAGTATTTTTAGTATTTTTAGTATTTTTTTCTGATTGTTACAATGCACATAATTTTCTCCGGAAGAGTGTAATTTCATGAGTTATTCCGCTGAAGGAGAGGTATCTTAATTCCAACTGTTTATATGTCGGAAGAAGCGAATGCTTTTTCGGAAATGTTAAAGCGATTATAGTCACATATACCATGTGACAGCAGCTCAAGAGATTCTTTAGTTAACGTCTGATATGTCAATGAAGTACAGATTCTTTTTTTTATTAACATGTAAAGGGGAAATGTCAAAGGCGAAACACAAAGCTCTATGTCTTTTAAATGAATGCATTCAGCCAAAATTATTGTAAGAATACATTGGGAATGTTACTTGCTTACAATATCTTGGCAAGAACGAAGTGGGATGATGGCTACAGAAATGATTTCGACTGATGAAGCGCAATATTCAACGACCGTTAGCTAAACTGTAAGCCGGACATAGCCATTAAGGGAAATTATGCTGCCTTCAGACTCGGAGGAATCTGTCGAGACCGACAACACACGTCTGCGAAAAGGTTCAAACTGCCCAATTGGATCTTCCAAAGAACAATGAAAAGGCAGCAGTGGTGGTGGGTCCGGCTCAAATGGACCCTGAAATTGATTAGAATAAAAAACTGTCGAAGTAGAAGAACGATGGCGCTGGCTGCTGTTCGGCTCGTCCTCTTGCTCCTGCAACGAACCCTCTATATCAAATAACTACGGTTTCAATAGGTGTTCTCTAATGTCTGATCCAACGACCGTTGTCTGCTTTGCGACGGCAAACAAATCCAACCTATCTGCGATAGCTCGCGGTTCTCCTTCAAACGATTAATCCGACTCACCTGCAAATCTAACAAATCCCAGTCTGCTAGCTCCCAGTACCACGGGTCTAAACAATCCAACAACGCTGAAAATGCCGACACTGTTAATCAGAATGTAAATTCTGCAGGAAACGACGAAGTAGGCTTTGCGATGCTAACAACGTCAGATCTCCACAAGTGGACAACGCTGGTGGCGGCGAAACATTCGCGGCTGGCAACAACGCTGGTAATGGCGTGGAAAGATCCTCGACAGCCGACAACGCTAGTATCGATAAAGGATTTGCGGCTACCGACAACGCTGGTAACGACGAGGAAGGATCTGCGACTGCCGACAACGCTAGTATCGATAAAGGATTTGTGGCTACCGACAACGCTGGTAACGACGAGGAAGGATCCGCGATTGCCGACAATGTTGATATCGACGTGGAAGGAATCACGGAAAACTCTGCTAACAACGCTGAGTTTGCATTAACCGATAATGCTGGTGTCGAGGAGGAAGGATTCGTACCTGCCGACAATGCTGGTATTGAATTCTCGGCTATCCGGGAGACGCCGCGTCGTTGGCTGGGGTGCCGACGTTTCGCCTGACATGTCGCAGGCTTCCTCAGGGCAGTGAGGAAGCTGCCCTGAGGAAGCCTGCGACATGTCAGGCGAAACGTCGGCACCCCAGCCAACGACGCGGCGTCTCCCGGATAGCCGAGAATTCATGGATTCGAGCCGCGGAAGCTTACGTATAAATGCTGGTATTGACCCTTCTGTTGACACTCCGTTGACTGCCAACACTGAGGCAGGCGAGGAGACCGTAAAGCCCGTCAAGTCAGCAAAGCCTACCAGGTCCGAGACATCGCAGGACGCCGGCGATGAGTTCGGCGATTGAGACGACGTCTGTTCAGCGGACGGACAGTCAGAGGACGATGACTGGGAGGGTGTCGAGTGCCCCGTGCCCTCCTCATGGACGGGCAGCTGCCTGATCGGTCTCGGATCTGATTGAGTTTGATGGTAAAGCGTATGACTATTTTATACGTTTAATCGAGTTTCTCCGACGTAAATTTCAGCTGGATGTTAAATAATTAATTTCCTCCTTCCTCAAGCCCCGTTCTTCTCTCGAAGTGTATTTTTACCGATCCTATCTCTTGCTGCATCCACGTGCCGCTCCGTCTCCTGCCCTTACAATTCGGTCTGCGGCTCTCGCCCCGCCCCGCGCCTGTACGTCATTCCCTCTCGCCCCCCTGCTACTCCTTCCACAGCTACAGGCCGCCCAGTCGATGCGACTTCTGACCTGCCCGCCATGTCTGCACCAGAACCGTATTCATTAGCTTCAGTGGTATTATACTTCAAGATAGCTCTAGCAATATCTTTGAGTCCACCGCTACCTCCCACCTTTTAGATACTTCTGACTTGCCCTCCTTGTGAGCATATGTGCAATACAGTTCTCTTGAATTGTTCTCTTGAATTGTTCAATTGAATTGTTCAATTGAATTGTTCAATTGAATTGTTCTGCTGGAAAGGTATCGGAAAATCTGCAAGAGACTTATCCCCACCTACCGTCCGTCCAGTCGATGTTTTGTTCTGACCTGACCTCATTGTATTCTCAGGTTCAACGAGACTTGGCTCGTACAAGCAAATTTTGTTTGTTCAAGTGAATTATTTAGCTAAAAGATATGTCAAAATCTGCAGAATTATTCATAACTACAGCCGTCAATCGATGCTTTTGCTTTCTTGAATAATTTCATACGTAAAGTAAATTCACTTTATTCAATTGCACTGCAGTGATAGAAAGGCATACTTTGCTACATGATATAGTTTCCGCAACCGACCACCTACCCCATTGGTCTTGGATCTGATTGAGTTTGATGGTAAAGCGTATGACTATTTTATACGTTTAATCGAGTTTCTCTGAATTTAAGCTGGATGAGAAAAAAATTGATTTCCTCCATCCCCAAACGCCGTCCTTCTCTCAAAGTGTATTTTTACCGAACTCATCTCTTGCCATGTGCGAGATATAGTTTACTTTCTATCTCACAAAACAGTTATTTACTCATAAAAGACTGTAACAAGAGCTTTTCGAGTTGTTCTGACAAAAAATAACGATTTGTAAAAGTTTGCATTTTTAGTGGAAGTTGTTGTTATAACTGTTGTGCGCATGATGACAACAAAATATATACTTTGAAAGACGTAATATTAGATGTCTAACATTTATGATATTTCTCTTGTGTTTTGATAATTGTGTCTGGGTGTGAAAGTAGAAAAAAAATATGTTTGCTCATGAGAATGTGGCTGAGTTTGAATCTAGTTAAGAAATCTAGTTTTTCAGTTCGTGATTAACGTACATAAACTAAATATTTCATGGATACTATTGTGTATTGTATTGATTGTTTCATAACAATATTTTAAATAATAAATTTTTACTCAAAGATGTAATCTTGTTAAACCATCAATTGTATATTTAACGTGTGTAACATTCTTAACTAGTGTTATTACAATAGCATATACTTCTTCGCATTATTTGTAACTGTTAGTGTTACGTAAAATTATAATACTGCAGTGCTTAACAATTCCTAAGAAGCAACTGATTTTTTCAACTTAGAATACCCGATCGCTGACCAATAACTTTCAAATTAAATGTAGAGGGCGTAGTAGAAAAATGTATAAAGCAGTGTACGAAAGCTCTTTATTCAATCAAAAGGTCACGCAGTTAGTGTGTGACGAAAATAGATCCGCAGGTTGTTGAACATTTTTCTTCGAAATTCAATATGGACTAGCAATAATTAAGTGCAAAATGTTTGCAAGACATCATTCTTATGATCGTGAACGAGCAGTTGAACGGCTGGAAGCACGTCAAAATGTTTCACTACTGTGGTAATAGTAATGGAAGTGTCAAAAAGTGTCATCTCGTGATTAATAAAATGCCGCTGAATGTGGAAATGCTATGGAAGATCATGTCGGGGATCGTTGAAGAAAAACTACACCTCAAGAGAATCTTATGTATCCTTAGTGGCGAAACAGGACAGAAATCTCACTCCTAGTCTGATGCATACATTACATTGCAATGCACATGCAACCGCAAGAACCATTTGTGGGCGATTAAATCAGGTTGGTTTGTAAAAACTGAAACGTGTTAAATGCATTCCACTTCAACTGCGCCATCGTCAAGAAAGATTACGCTGTTGTAGGGAACATATTGGTTCGGGTCAGAGTGACGTTCCCTGGCGAATCCCGGTTCACTGTGACAAGTGATTCTGGCCACCAATTACTTCGGAGATAGAGAAGAGGGGGACACGTTATGCACAACAGCATGTTCATGAACGTGTTCTCTGTGGCCAAGGCTTGATGGTGTCGGCAGATATTGTGCACAATGACAGAACTCTGCTTCACATTTTTGAACGAGGAAGCGTTACGTTGCAGCGGTATTCAAGAGAGATTATTCTGAATCCTCTTCGCCATTTTTGGGATGCGGTAGGTCCAGTCTTCCTGTTTCTGGACGATACACTTATTATACGCGCCCACAGGATCTCTGAAGCATCAGACACACTAGAAAATGAACACATTGAATGTATGCAATGGCCTGCTTACTCTCAATCCTAAAGAGCATGCCTGGGATACTGTTGTCAGTGTTTCTCAAAGAACTCGCCCTCCCCGAACCGTGGAAGAACTGAACATGCCTTCAGAGAGCAGTGGGACAATATCCCTCGTGGTCCCTTTAGTTGACAGCATGAATAACAGATGCAAATTGTGCATTAATGTTCGAGGTCACGCCTCTTACTAAAGCGCTCATACGAGTATCTGTTTCATTCTAATAGGAAGACTCATTTTTCGTGTCTAATTTAAAATACTCCAAAGAGCATATTTTTTGTTTCATAATTACCTGTATTTCGAAAAATTGTTCGAAGAAAATTACTTGTCACCATATAACTCAAACATACGCAAAAATGACTTTGGAAACAATTCTAAAAGTAATGTATATGAAGTGATTTAATGGTATAATATTCAGGAATAGTTTGTGTTTCATAATAAATTTCTGCATAAAAATTGAAAATATAAATTGAAAATATTAAAAGATTTGGAAAAAAAATTAACTTGAGAAATTTTCAAAATGACGGAGGATTTAATGAGAGTAGTAACGTGTCTTATTATTAAGAGAACTTCACTATTTTTAATAAAAAATTAAAAAAAACAATTGGAGCGGTTTTTGAAAATTTTTATGTTATTAAAACTAATTTACTCAAAGCTACACGAAAACTACTGAGATTAAATATCCATTTTAAATTCGAGGGGCCGCAATAGCAATGAGATCAGGGAATATCAATTTTTGGGAAATACTTATACTTTGTACGATTTAGGTGAAAGTGTGGTTCACAGTCGGACTGACGCTTTGCCGGAAACCACCTTTTCGATTACACTAAACCCAGAAAGTGAACTCTTAACTATAGTTCGTATTTAAGAAAGAAATTTACTACACAAGAAAAGTACTTTTTCGGTTTCGGGGACCCTTACAACAGTTTTTCTGTCACAAAAATTGGCACTACCTTTGTGCAGCATTACAATACTTTATACTACGTAGAAGTATTCCAGAAAGTAAAATACTCATGATTTTTATATGATTTGAGTTTGTACGAAACTGTTTATTGCTTTATAGCAGATCAATCATAACCTAGAACTAATGTAACATTTCATTAAAAATTCCATGGGTCAATTTTATTGCTGAAGGATAGCAAACGCAATGAAATGAAAAATACTTCTTTCTCATTCAGATATCTCCTTACAAATATTTTTTAAATATATTTTCTTCTGCATTTGTTCAATTACTACATGCAGTTAATGTTAATATTTGAATGGTGTAAATTCTGTCAATATTGATTGTTAAGTATTGAGTGAATAATTCAACAATACAAAGACCATCTACAATACATGTGTTGCGGATGGACTTGGTAATACAATAGAATAGTCTCGAATTATAACATTGATGGAAAATTGAATTGTAACGTCTACAAACAACAGATATATGTATCCCAAGATCAAGTACATTCTACATGCCTCAATTTAGAAACAAATATGGTGGCAGTGAAGCCACATTATCGTACATTAGAAATCTACTGAACATTATGCCCCTGCATTATCATTTTAGTTCTACAATTATTTCCATATCGATTCAGTATGTGACTACTTAC
Organism: Gryllus longicercus; assembly: GCA_038098605.1. Classification (NCBI taxonomy): domain Eukaryota; kingdom Metazoa; phylum Arthropoda; class Insecta; order Orthoptera; family Gryllidae; genus Gryllus; species Gryllus longicercus. The sequence continues at coordinate 2,099,566 of JAZDUA010000232.1, read as the reverse complement.
TATGACACACTATGACACACTGACACTACATAATTTAGCGAGGTGGCTAACCACATTCTCTAATTTTCTCCAAGATTCCTGACTGAATATTGTTGAATTGTATTTAGTTAATAAACGCAGATATTTAAAAACACACTCAGTTTACTGGTTTTTGTTTAATTTGTGGAAGAAAAGATTAAAAATGTTATTATCAGAGAGATCATCTTCAGCAATTTTTTCGAAGTCATGAGGATTGGATTAAATGATGTGAAGTTCGTCAGTATCATTATATATAATTGAGTTTTAGAATACCAACGACAAAGTGTCTTAAATTAAAAAATCCATGGGATAGGCATAGGTCTTAAGTTTTGATACTTTACAACACACGCGAAAAGATTGTTCATTTAACACAGGAAGAATGACTTCTCTAATCACGAACTTTGTTTTAAAATGATGAATGCAAAAGTATTTTTCATGAACTTCGACGTTGACTCGATGTATATTTCTCAACTTCGTATCACTTAGCATTTTCAAAAAAATTAAACAATGGAGTACAATACCTTGGGTTGACTTCACAAAATAATTACAAGTAATGCACCTGAAGTAGTCAGTACAAATTAGTAAGTTAGAAGGTAAAATATGCCATTTAATAAACTTCTTCCGCCATTTTATAGCTGAATCAATGCATTTACTGCAATGAACTACTGAAAGCTCGGGCTTCATTGGCAGCCATTTTTGTATAATTCGATACCAGCCATCCAATAGTTGGTCTTGGCACATCCCCACTCTGATTATAAAATATTCAATTTTTTTCTAATTTTTGTTTGCGAACATGTCCGAGTCAAAATATACCACTGGAAGGTTACGTTTTGGGTAGATCCGTCAACAAAAATGAACTCACCATGAGATCAAGCAAAAAATAAGTGCTCCATAACTTACAAATACTTTTTGCACTTTATGAAATGTCAAGTTTCGAATTTGATACCTAGATCATCCAACCACAACTGTGCACCATGCTTAATACAATTTATGAGAAAATCTTTGTACCATGAAGAGACCTAAACCGAAATAAAAATGGATCCTGGTGGATTTTTCAAACTTGAAGCTTCTAGTTTTAATTCATTCACATTCAACAGGTGAGTGTATGAAAAATACAGATCGTTGTGTTTCCAGAAAGATATATTTATTGTAATATTATGTATGATGCAAATCTTAACATCCCCGTATGCCCTATTTAGCGGTTTCGTAAACAGAATATGACTTTCTTAGCGACACCCGAACACGAACTGAAAAATATTTGTTTTTATGCGATAGCTAGCATGTCAACAATCATCTTCTCTAAATATGTTTATGTTTGAGATTATCATACTTTCGTATAATAGTGAATTCGTTTACTAGCCGTAAACATTGTTGTTTCTTCTACTATGTATTCCTTAAAAAGTATTAATTACTTCTCTTTGTCTTTCATTCATAAAGCCTTATGTTCATTTTCTCTTCTCTTCAGGATGTCTCCCAGAGTTTTTTCTTGCTCCCCACCCTCTCCTACCTTACGTGAGCGAGCCGACACCTTTGCCTCCAACCCATCTTCGCGTCTGCTTCCTGCCAGCCTCCGATGGGCCGGCAGATGGGCGGGCGCATCCTAAATACATTCGGCGCCCAGACAAGACCATCAGGAAAGCATCTTCATCTCCACGATGCCCCGCCGAAAGACAGATCCGGGTTGCCTGCCGAGTTGCCCTACAGAGTCCGAGTGCTTGGAAGCCGTGAAATCAGCCCGTTCTTCCGCCAAGACCTCTACCACACGCCCTGCCGCCCCCTCTCCCGCACGCGCTGCCGCCCCCACCACCAAACGCCCTGCCACCCCCTCCCCCGCACGCGCTGCCGTCCCCTCGTCCAAACGGCCCGTTTCCCCGCCCATCTCCGCCAAACGCCCTATCTCCCCCATCGTCTCCGCCACACGCCCAGCCACTCCCCCAGCCACTCCCCCAGCCACTCCCTCCGCCCCTGCCCCCGCCCCCGCCCCGTCCAGCTCGTCGGGTCGCGAGCGAGCGACCTCCGTGCGCTCGTCGGGGGCCGCAGTGCGCGAAGCCCGGCAGGTGTACGCCCTCGGGATCCTGCCCATGCTGGAGGACGTGCGCGGCTCACCCGTCCACGTGCAGCTCCAAGGCCGCCTCGACCTGCCCGTGCATGAAGCCCTACATGCTCTACCCGACTTCGGCGTGCAGCGAGAGGCAGCGCAAGATCATTTACCCCGTGGAAGTACCTGATGGATTATCTCAGAACGATATCGACTCGGGCGGGAAGGGTGGTTCTAAACCAGCCTCCAGTTGATGTAGGATGTGCAAGAATCTTGATACACTGGATCGTACTTTATCTACTCTGGTTTCCTGCACTCCGACCGCATTATCATGAGTATTTTTTTAATTGAGGCTTTGAGGGATGTCTATGAGACGCGTTCCGCAAGAATAATACTGTGCGAAAGATGTTACCAAGCGAAGTTTGTCTGCGTCCTCTCCAGATGGAAGTTAAGTGGGGGTCACCTGTCATCGCTCAGTGTTCGGTTGAGCACCTACTCTTACTTCGGTGACATTTGACAAAAAGTGTGACCTGTGGCTTGTTCCATTTTCTGAGAGAGAATGGCATTTCTTTCTCTCTAGGACAAATTCAACAAGCAAGTCGATGCAGCAAGACGTTCAAGAAAACACGTTCCCCCAACGCAGTGGAGGATTTGCATGGCCTCTTGGACTGCATTATCCTTGTTCTACCTGGTCAGCGAATGCGTTTGAGAAACCGCTGTCTGAGGAAGGAGGGGCTGACGGGGCTCGTTAGCCATCGCGAGGGTGATGCGACGCGGGAACTTCTGTGGTGTGACCCCTGCCTGACTAAATTGCGAGGAATTTTACACAGCGTGTGTTAATCAGAATAAAAAATGTAACGGAAAATTGCGCATTGCTGGGATAACTTTCGTTCTACCATCCGTATTCGAACTGGATCCTAAAATATTCTTGACGTCTAAGTTCCTAAGCGAGAATATACTTGTAAAACGGTGTGTTTTCCATTACGGAAGTGAATTTATTTTTGAAAACTAAAGTGCGGACTAACTTACATACACTCAGTTTTTGTTACGGTCATCTTTTTAAAAAAACTTTGATTTCTTTCGTTTACATTTGCATTTTTCCGAACAGACATTTATTTTTGTGCGTACTCTGTTCAATGTGGAAGTGAATATTTTACAGCGAATGTAGATACTTTCCAGACCACCTTGCAAAACTTCCGTTCCGACTGCCGAAAAAAAGTATCAACCTATTTAGTAAGAGTATGGCTCACACTGGATGAAATTCCTGGGGTGTAGGTTTGCATTTATTCCGTTTCATTCATTTTGTTACAATGTGCCTTTTCTTTGATTCTATGCGATAAAACTGGGCTACCAAGGGAAATGATCTGTTAGTGCAATGCCACCTAAAACATCAGACCTATTGGCAGACGGCCATATTGCTTCTGACATCACTACTTGTAGTCATAATATTACATTTGGGCAAAAGTGTGGTCTGCGTGTGAATCAGTGTGAACTGCTAATGTCTTGTGTAGAATTATATTATAACAGTGTTTTTATCCATTTTATGGTGTAATAATATCTGTGCATTAAATTTATGCGAACAGAACATATTTGTAGTAGAGCAAATTTGATACAGAGTACTTGAACAAATTGTAATAACGTTGCAAGTTCGGGTTACGTGAAGTTGCCGTACACTTTTACTCTGAAATTGTTTTCGACACCGAAAGTGAAAAAAAAATCTAGAGTATGCGTTGTAATACATAGGAAAGATATTCAGTTTGTCGAATGAAAAGGACAAGACTGTGGTACACTTAATAGATGAAATATTGTTGAATACAAATGTAGACTATAAAGGAGGAGGAAGTATAGCCGGAACTGTCATTAATGAAGAAAATTCACAAACAGCTTGTGTATTCATGGAAACTAGTATGATTTTATCATATAAATATGTTGTTTATAAATATCCGGTCAGAAAATTGACTGTTGAGTTGCTAAATCATTATATCAAAACCATTTTGTAGGGCTTGAAGAGATTGGTTTTGAAGTGATTGCAGTGATTTCTGACAACAATCATGTGAACCGAAAAGCCGTGTCATTGTTTTCCGATCATCCAAAACTAGAAAGAGATTGTGAATATCCATGAGGATTCCACAGAAAAATACTTTTTTCTTTTGACAGTTTTGACAGAGTGTACCTCTTGAAGTGCTTAAACGAAACTGGTTAAATCAAGATAACCTAGAAATTAATTTTCCTAATATGGAAAACGGTGTTATGCATGTAGGATCATTTAGGTGCCACATTTAGTGCGCAACTTGAGATGCACAATAACTTTAAATATGGCTATACTGAACATTTAAAATCGTTCATTTCTTTTTAGTTAAAAAATTAACTGATAATTGAATGAAATACAATAAAATGCTGTGAAAATTTCTTTCTGTAAAATATCGTTACTAAGGAGGTCAAGAAGGTAAGTAAACGTTAACTGACAGCAACCGGCGAAAGATTCGTTTGTCGCGATGACTACCCATGTGTCGTCACAGCGTCAGCCGACAGGCCCTATATTAGTGTCTAGGTGGCATTGGTTAGTGTCTGCGGGGCCGCTTGTAAGTAACCGAAACGAAAATGACTATTTTTCAAATATTGCTAATATTGCGATTTTTAAAATTTATTTTTATTTATTTATGTTAAACGTTTACTCATCTTTCAACTATGTACAGTTAAAATGACGGGGAGGGATTCTGGAACTCAAGAAAACGTGCGCAAATAATCTTTTCCCCCCTACGTCACATACAGTTTTTACTGTTTTTTTTTGACTGAATAAATCTAAAAAAATCTAAACCGCTTGAAGAAACTATGCATTTCTTCACGCCTAATTTTTAAAAAAATGTAGCGTATTCTCATAGGTTAATATTGGAGTGACTTAGTCGTAAACATATTAAAAAAGCATCATAATGGAGGAAACTATCATCTCTAAGCATTCAAGTACTTAAAGTATGTACTCACGAAGTTTTACTTATGAAGTTTCCTTTATCAGAAAATGAATCGATTATTTTTCGTTGCAATTTAATTATAATCGATTAGTTGCCATAATCACATGTGACATTTTTATGTGTTCTTTAATCTATCCAATAAAAAAAATTTAATCCAAAAGTTTAGAGTAATTTTTTGAGAAAAAATATTCTTGAGGTTTCATGAAAAATACGCCCAAAACTTATAGTCGTTTCAAATTTCAAGGGCCGCGTTTTCAACCACATTGATCGGGGAATATCAGTTTTGGTGAAAAACCCTCAGGACCGGTTAGCTGCTAGCATTATTCAGACAGACGGACGGATTTACGAAACGGGAAACGGATTTTTGCTGTGAACCAATTTTTTGATATAGACCCACAAAACATGCATTCTGGCTGCACAACGTGCTAGAGGATGTAATTTATCACCTAGTATAGGAACACGAATTATGCACATTTTTCATTATCGGGGACCTACACTACCAATTTATATTTTTTGTTCTCTGGCATACTACTTACAAAGTGAGCAGGAGGAAAAATTACACAAGCAAATGAGAAATTTGATTGTTTGCGCAAATTTACACCATTACGAAAGTTTGATAGGCATATCTTAATGTTTTACTAATAATTTATCTACTAAATTTTACGGATGTAAATAATATTATTTTTGAAGAAAGAGGATGTTATTATCAGTATATGTTACTATTTATTATATTATCGTTTTTATTTTCTTACAATATGTGGATTGATTTTCTTATAATACCTCTCTGTTATAAAAGAGTACCATATCTAGGAGTTTCAAATTGTTTTCTCTGTCTCTTGTCTTGTTTTGGAAGACTTCTGAGGGGTGAAAATATCAAGTGGTGCAAACAGAACTTAGTTCTTAGTTTTTTAGTTCGTTGCCGAACCCAACGAGAATTCGAAACATCTTTAAATTTGTCTTGCAAATAAGAGTGTGCAAAGACGCATTGTATTCATCATTTGTCAATGTAGCGTCAGATACAGAAAGCAGAGTGCGCATCTAATGAATTACCATTGCGTTCGTTGTTGGCCAGGTTTGTTTGTATAAAATAGAAGAATATTGTGAAGTGCCGGCAGAAATTCTTGAAAAAGCTAAAACTGTTTCCAGTCAAATCTCGAGATATATGTAAAACTAAGGATGGTGTTCTCGTAGTGGTGAGTTGGATGGGAAGAAATCGTATGAATTGCGAATCTGAAACGCTTGTTAGTAGGTTATTTGCGTCTATTGCTGGAAGCTGTTCAGAAGATTCAATTTAAACAAAAACTACGTTTGGAATATGTTATCCGGTGCGCCGTCTACATCTATTTCTACTAATAGTACTACTATCCGAGAAGCATCTGGGACTATAAAAGATAATGTAAGAGTGACTGAAGGAAATAAATTCACAGGATCATTCCAAAATTGCTATTTTCGTAGTAATTCAAGAAAATAATGTAATTCGTGTTATTATTCTCATTTGAGAATTATCCAATTTATTTATTGCATCTTCCTGTTTTTGAAGTAGAAATAAATTGAACTCATAAAAAATTAGTGTTCTTTGTTGTGTTGGTAGCGGGGTGATATAAAATATTCAAGAGGGACGCGTGTCCAAAAAGAATCCAAAAGGATTGCAAGGGTATTAAGTACACTATTATGTGTTTCGTTTCGGTTCCATAAACACACAGTAATCAACTAGAAAACAAAAAAATATTTCTTCATTACAGTCTACACTCCTAATCATAATTTTGTTGAGAAGCAATAGCGTGTGCAGCGATTACAACTGTGAACAGAAGTGCAGAAACTTGTTCTGTTTTCCTATTTTCAATTGTTATCTGGACTCATCTTGATAATGGAAATAAAAGAATGTCGATTTAGCATAAATTGAAACAACTAAATGAAATTTTCCAAGTGAAGAAACTATCATGTAAACTCCTACTAATATTAACGCAGGTAAATATAAAACTATATCACAAGTTTTTAGAATATATGTATGTGTATGCAGAAGAATATAAATATTTCAAAAAGGAAGAAATTCATTCTAAATGTTCGTTTACGCTGAAACTGACAAAAAAACAGGAGTTAACTTTATTCTACATCGTATTTGTGTTCGTTTCAAAGGGTACTGGTATGGAACTATTTCCATCATGTATATAAACTTTTACATTCCGATGTAATTAGTTGTATCCCAGAATTTTCAATATTTCTTTGGGGTCTTCGAGGTGAAATTTGTACATGTAATAAAAATTGTACGTGATTGACCTACTCTTCAGAAATATTAGTGGTATTTTATTGAATAATTGAAGTACAGTATCAGCCTTTGAACTACGTTATAAATTTGTAGTAGTAAAATGAAACATTTTAAAAATAGTTAGCGATAACTTACCAATATTTGCGATATCTTTTGAGATATATACTATTTGCATTCTCAGTCATAACTTACTAATGGGATCAGTATGTCTTTATTTTATCGAACAATGTACATCTCAATATCTGGTTAGCCGACGACTTCTCGCCTGATGATCGAGTGGTAATATTTCTTGGTAGGAACAACTACCTATTTTCTACATGATCCGGGTGGTCGGTTGGAAGCGAAAATAATCTAGAAAGTATATAAGGGATAATATGAGAGGACATTGAAGTTCGGACCTTTCTCATTAATTCCTTCAAATAAAATGAATTTTTTTAGTATGTGAATTTCTTTTTAATATAGCGTCCTCTTGGGCCTTATTGAGGTATTCCTCTGCAGTGTGGTTCTAACTACTTGTATTTGTTTCAAGTAAACTAAAGTTGTAGTTATACGAGTTTTGAGAGGGGCAACAGTGTTGTAGTGTTATGTTGGGAAGGGCATCTGCTCTCTATCACCCCCTCGGTTCGCCACTGCAGTCGGTCGAGATTGACTGAACTTTGTGGTGGGTATGTCACGATATAACAGTGGAAGTACTGGATTATCTAATGTTGCTCAGATAGCCGAAAGCTTCTGGTTTACGAGGTTGATTGAAAACTTATCAACAAACTGAATATTTCTGAAATAGATATTTCAGCATCAAATGAAACTCGTAAGTTATTTTTTGAAAAAAATTAAGTACCTCTATACACTTCATACCGTTGCCACCCAACTGTTTTATTTCTTAAAAAAAAAGCATTTATTTGATGGTGCCTTCAATCAAAAATGCACCGCATTCTTCACGTCGACATCGCTCTCAAATCGTCCTTTGTATTATAATTATTCACGTTAATTAATAATCTTGCTTGCATAATTATTCAAAGGAGCAAGTTTCGAACTGTATGGGAAATGTTGCAGAACGTTGCCGTGAAGGAAAAGAACGCATTTGACAGAAAATGCCATTATTTCTTGTCGGTGCTTGAAAATCGGCCCATTAATATCCTAGTACGGAGTAAAAATCTTTCCGGCGAGGAGCGGTGAGGGGGCGTCTGGGAAGAGCACGGCGTAGCCTGCCGACGTCAGTCCCGTTTTAAAGGCTTCTCCCCACTTGTCACCTTCTTTCACCAAAGCTGTTATCGCCATACCATTTAAAAAAACTTATATGAATTGATCGCGAATATGTGCCCTCTGACCTAAAAAAATCGTGTTATTGCTCGTTGCTTGCGTACGTTGCACATAGTTAAAAGTATTTTGTAGCAAGTTCATTTTGTTTCAATAGACCTACACGTTGCATAAGTCAAGCCACCTGTTGACATAAGCTAATACATTTTCAAAGCATATACATTTGCTTCATGGGCATTTCAAATACTCGGACTCTTCAGTTCGTGAAATATTGTGACTTTGCTGTTACTTTGTGAATCTCCCACTTACAACTTCCGAAGGGTGACGTCGGTTTCTGACTGCCACAGAGCTGCGGGTGGGGGAAGCGCCCTGCAAATGATGACAGCCGCAGCCTCCGCCTTCGCGGACCACGCCCCGCTCGCGACTTGAAATGGGCACTCCCACACATCCCCGCTGCCGGGGCTGAACCTCACCTAACTACGAACTCACACGCCCTTTCTCGCGCGCCGAACAGGCCTCAGAAGCTACCTGAACCAACGTTGCTCGTAGGAAGAAAAATAAAGGAAAAACCGTACTGAAAAAAAGTGTCGTCCTGCGGGTAGACAAGTGGCCGTAACAAACCAAACAAATTTTCGGCTCTGTTTGAGGTGACCGACCGCTCGCGCCATGGCGAGCCCGGAGGAGGAGAAGCCCAAGGACGGCGACGAGCCGAAGCCGGAGCAGACGGACGGCAAGGGCAAGGGCGGCAAGAACGAGAAGGGCAAGGGCAAGAAGAGTAAGGACGACGACCTGATGAACTGCCCCGGCTCGTCGGAGCCCGGCGGCTGCGTGTCGCCCTGCAAGCCCGGCGGCGGGGGAGGCAAGACCGCCCCGCGCGCGCCCTCCACCGGGGGCTGCTCCTCGCGGCCCAACCGCAGCGGCGGCTGCTGCGGCGGCGGCGGCGGCAAGTGCGGCGGCTGAAGGTATTGAATTGAATTGAATTGAATTTGACTTATTTTACGTGGCGAGACTCGGGCCATCAGGGCCGCTCTTCCGTCTGACCACGCAAATTTCGCTACGCTCCTTTCACCAACTAGCAGAGAAAGGAGGTATTTCTTGGGCGAGAAACAGGCGATTTTTTGAATTTAGCTCAGAGGCGTCATTTGGGCTTGAGGATCTTTTGCATGCAAGTAAATCTACTAATATGGGACAGCCGGCTTTACTTCCCCTCCGAAGGAAGGCGTACGAAGGATTTTTTCGCCCTTAAAAATCGACGGCTTCGATCAGGTGTGAACCCGCGAACTTGGGTACAAAGGTACTTTTCAAAGCATCCGGGCATTTAACAGCCATGTTTTTAAGGCGATTTTTTAACTTCCGTATTCATACCAAAGTGATCAGGAGTGAAATCTAATTAAAATCGATATATTGTTTATAAATGAAGTCCACGTAATACTTTTATTATCCAATCAGATAATTAAAGTTTTGTTAAATGTTTTTTTTTGTTGTTTTCGCCAGTTAATTCTGTATTACAAATTAATAATTGAGAGCACAGTGAAATTATTCCCCCCGAGAATTTTAATGGCTACTAAAGCAGTTTTATAACTTAGGTGGTTTGAGGGCGATTCTTATTAACATGGATGCTTCAATTTTCAACATCGATGTTTAGAATCATCGTTAGTTGTTGGTGATGTCGCATCCTTAATTCGAGGGGTGACTCGTGGTTTAGATTTCAGCCCTCCATCGCTGGATCCGGCGTTCCAATCCGGATCGGTCCGTGAATTATTTGTATTGGACAGTTGTAATTCACGACAGATTTTCTGGAAGTTCTCCCGTTTCCCCTGGCTCATTCCAACATTGCTCTACTACCATTCATATTTTATCTTTATAATCATATATCCATTAAAATATTCATCTATTCCAGGTGTAGCCTTAAGGCTTAGTCACTGGCTTCACATTTAAGAGGTTCTTGGTTGAGTCTCGACTGCGCATAGTCGTAAATTTTCGTTCTCACCGTGGAAAGGAGGCGTCTTTTGTATTTTGATATGGAAAGTGGTATTTCTTATTTGTGAGTTAGCGGATGTAGTTGAGAGTTCTATTCTGAGACTTGGCGGCCTTTGGTTGAAACCTCGAACCCGGATAAAACAAAACTCGTCAATTAGTTGGGACTGGCAATGCCACAACTGACTGAAAATGCTAATTTCCACGGAGTGTGCGCATGCAGCAGAATGGTGAGGAGACTGAAGGCCCTCCAGAAGACCTGGTAGTTTGTGGAGAAAGCCGCAGGTATGTGTAACGAGTTGTATTCATGTTCTGCAGCAAAAGATGGTACCGTTGGTTTACTTAATTGTTAAAGCCGGTGTGTGAACATAAGGAGTAGTTGAAAATTTGTTACTAGCATTGCGAAACAGATTCTTATTACCTTTTCCGACTTAAGACTGTTTTCGGACACCAGATAATTGGTTCGGATCGGTCGAGAATGTCATCGGTTTAGCCTGATTGAAAATCCTAGACTTCGATGATCTGATAGGCCGTTTATGACGTATTCCAGAAGAATGTCGGAATGCCGTAGATAATTTACCATGGGGTGTGCAAGATATTTCACTCCTCACCGTGACCCCAGTTCTAAATTTCTCTGTTCAGAAAGAGGAATCTCGATGTGTCAATGTTGTCGAAAAAGCGGACTCTTCTTCCTTCCATAATCGCTATAGATGTTAGTGCATAAAGGTGGGTTGTGGTAAAAAAAAAGTCGAAGAAGAATGAATTAACTAATGCCCTACCACAAATTACTAGGCCATTTCATATCGCTACTTTTCATTGGTGGTACAAATTTTCTTTAATGGTCCACTATTGTAACAAATGTAGGAAAATCGTGAAACATCAATCCCTCCTTGCACTCATATCCGCTAATAATATAAGAATAAGCAGTTTTATATTTTTTCTCACTGACATTCTTTTTTTTGAAAATTCGTAAGAAATCAGCTACGGCTGTCAGCTTCAGATCGTTGAAGTATTCAAATGTTTTATTGATATCCTATTGCCAACGTTACGTTACATATCGATTTCGAAAAAAACATCACAATGTTGAATTAAGCTTAGAACGAAAACTAAAAAAAAATTTAAGTGCCAGAAGCATAATGTGAATTTACTCTGAAGATCTCCGCATTTCTATATGAAACCATGAAAGAGTATTCAAGCCGTTATGCATATTCCCTGGGGAATACGAAAATCATGATGATTAAAGACGTCAAGTGCCCATAAGGTATTGTTTCAAGATAGAGACAAATAGTTGAATTTATTTAAAAAATCGTCAAAATTAGATTTTGTGTTGAATATTGTATAGACCTTTTTGATAGTTCTTGCCATTATAACTTTCTGAATTCTTATATTTCTATAAAATGTTAATTTGAATATTTTTCTGAAGTAATTGATCGTGCACTCTGGTTTAATAATTTTATAAAGATATATTTTTTTATAAAAATATGCATCATGTTTCTCAATATACTTTATTAAACTACTATATTATAAATGTTTATTGAAATTATACTTATATTCATATATTTTAAAATGGAAAAACTAAATTGTAAACACACTAATATCTCGTGTTGTATTCAAATTTGCTGTTTCAGTTATATGTATTTGATTTCTCACCATTACCCTGGTTGTTAATTATTGCAATCATCTGATCAGCTCCGGGCTTTTTGTTACTCCCCCCCCCCGAACGAGCTGCCCCCTCCACCCGGCTCCGTCGCGCGCCCAACGACAATGTCTTTTACTTGCTTCGCAAGTTGCATTGAACTAAATTAAAACACGCCCCTTTTGGGGGACATTTTGAATTCCAAACCTCCCTATTTGTTTTCTCGGACGCTCAAACCGGGACGTGCAAAATTTGAAAACAATCTGGCTAGTGGTTCAATAATTAATCTAGTAGAACATTCATTCGTACATACATACATACACATACTCACTTTTGTATTTATAAGAGCACCTTTTTGCAATGAAAAATCACATATCTTATGCAATCTTTACTTTTTGAACAGTTGGGCTGAGCAGAAGTGGCTGCAAGCGATCTTAAAAATGAATTCTCCGCCAGGGTTTACCTGGCATTTTGGCACCTCGAGCAATTCTCCTCCACATAGCTGGCATTTCACCTCGTGCACTCCCCCTCCAAATAAGGGGTTCTGCTACATGTGGATGATGTCCTGGCCCAATGAGCCTAGCGGCTCGAACGGCTCAAATCAGCGTAGGTCGACCTGAACCAAGATACAAGCGAGTGTATGCTCGCCCGACATACTCTACGCCCAACAGTCTTTGCAAGATCTAACAGCAGAATCTCATGCATATGTCGAATAAATAAACCCTTTTGATTGGCAAGTCAGTTCCAAACTGCACAATTCAAATCACCACCAAACTGCATGTCACGGCCGCCTGAGAGTCACTTCAAAAATATACCAGCCGATCTTCAACACAATGGCGCATCGTTAAACCCCTTCTGCAAAAGCATTGGATCATTTTCGCAGCAACCTGAACAAGCTGCTAACCGAAGTTAAACCCTTGAGTGAGCGGCTTCCTTCAAGCATCTGGAGGGGATCGCCATGGCCGAGAATGCAGAGGAAGGGGGCGGGTCCCGCCGCGCGTCTCAGGTTTCCAAGGCGTCGCAGGGCTCGAAGGCGTCCAAGGGCTCCAAGGGCTCCAAGGGCTCCAAGGCCGGCGGCGGGGGCAAGGACGCCATCCCCGAGTGCTCGGAGCCTAAGATTATGGACTGCGACGGCACCCCGTGCGGGGGCGGCCGCGGGGGTGGGGGCGGGGGAGGGGGCGGGGGCGGGGGAAAGAAAGCGCGCGACGCCAAACGCGCATCTCAGAGCTCGAGTCGCCGCGGGTCCGCTGCCTCCGGAGGCTCCGCGCAGAAGTCCTGAAGTTCGTCCCAAAGACAAGGTGGAAATGTCCCACTTCTCAGGAGGAGCGTTGCTGGAGTAAGATGTGACGATCGGAACAAAAACATGAATATGCGATTCACTCTTGGATGAGCGGTAATTCTTGTGATTAGAGAGGATGTGAGAGGGTTAGAATGATTAGAGAGGAATATGAATACCTACAATAATAAAGGAAAACGAAAGACTGCACGTTTAGGTGCTGCGTTTACTGCACGTGCCAGTTAAAACGGTGTCGGTGAAGACAATAATCACAGACAAGTAATGTGTCGAAGGCCTATGTGTACTCAAAAACTTTACTTCAAAGACGTAGGAGACTCTTCACTACATTGTGCGGTGATATGCAGTGATTTTCTTGAGGGAGATGGGGTGGCTTTGCTGACTCTAAGGAAAAATAAATGGCCACCCCTTCAACGACTTATTCTAACACGTTCTCGTCAGCAGCATAACTTTCTTCACCGCCAAGATTTCGGAAAATGGCAGCTGATATAAGCGACAACCACATCATTATCGATCACTTTTGAGAAAAAAGAAAACCAAAGTAGTGGAAATGATTTCCACCTGGGAAATGATGACTAGTTGAGAGCTAAGAACCCCTACGTCGCAACCTATTCATCGATTTCGAAATGTAACCGCTCTTTGGCGAAAGGATAATTTGAGGAACGTACACCTCTAAAAAGTCTAGCTCAAGCCCAGTTCACTGGAACAATTTATTTCCTGGTTTTTGAAGAAAGATTACCTTTAAAACGGTGTGACACCCATCCTGGAAGAGAAAAACGCTGCAACCTCTCCTAACGCGTGAGCACTGAACGTCATCTTATACAACACCTAATAATGTTGGCAGAATCCGCGACACCTGCTTTCGGCGTAGTTTTGTATTGCAGTCATTAAAACACTTTTCGTATAGTATATTTTCTGGATGTAGTCGGTCACGGACCCCGGTTGTTTGATATTACTACCAACTCACAAATGAACTGTACATAACTCTATTAAGAAATCGATATAAGGATATTTTTACAGCAATGGCTTGGCATTGATAGTTTGCTTTGTTAGACGGAATTTGTTGCAACTTTAAATTATCAGTTTAAGAAACTCACGAGTGTAATTTTAATATGGTTTAAATGGTTGATAGCAGTTTTTAGATACTCACAAACTACTTTTATCTGTGTGTTCGGATGACTTAAAGTAATTTTCCAAGTGAATGCGCGTACTAGTTTCAAATTGTCTGGCGAATGTCTGGCCGTTCCCTATTTCACCTAATGACAAGTTTCCTACTTACTACAAGTTTACACGTATTTACTACGTTCAAATTGAGTCGTTATGTTTAACCATAAATGTGTTTATTTTTTGTTTTCCCATTTACCTTATCTTTCATTGTTTACTTTCAGGATTTTTCAGTAGTGATTGAGTAGTTTGCTTTAGTGCTTATATAGTGTAATAATTCAACCCCTAATGTCAAAACAGCTTTTGTGGATACAAATAAGCTCTGTAATGTTGATATCACTGGTGACCATTCGCCATTCTAATGTTTTTTCGCTCTTCAGTTGTCCCTAGAGCGTGGCAATTTCAATGTTTTAGTAACATTAAAATGTCGACTTAAATAGAAACAAAAATGCTTAAGTGATGAAAGTGAAATGAAAATGTTCCGTCAATATTCCTATACGTATACTTAAGGCCAGAAAAGTGAAGGGTTCTTAACAACATGGACGGTTCAGATTCTCGAAATGAAACTGCAAGATAGGCGAACAAAAAATAGCAATGCAAAAGGAAGTTCATGCAAGGTATTCTTACACAATGCATATCTCTGCAGTGGCATGAGCGAAATTTGTTGGAAATTATTGTATGATTACTTAGCAAAATTCCTTGATAATAAATTCGCGTCCTTGGGGCTACCCGTCACGGACGAAAGGATGGAATGGGACGAGACGGAGGACAGTTTCTGAGTGGATTGTCTCCACACTGACGAGGCGATATGGACAATTCGGACAGTTTCTCTGTCAGTTAAGCATCTTGCTCCGTGCCTTTAATTTTCCGCGACGACTATCTAATGTTAAGTGAAGAAGCAAATGTGTGTTCGGTTTTAACGAGAGCTAGATGAGGTAAGGAGTCAAAGAATGTCCAGATTCTGGTATAAACAGAACGTGACTGTCAACAGAGAAATTAACGTGCTTAAGTCCAAACCTTGTTAATTTAAGATACTTTCATTTCTTTACGATATCTCAGAATACATAAAAAGCTCTATTTAATATTTTCAATAAGAAAGAGCGAAATAATAATTTGTGAGAGCCAATATGATGTATGTAGAGATTAGCAGTTTCTTTGAGGCAGCAGAACGCCACACTTTATGAAAAATATTTGTTAGCATAATTTAAAAAAATAAAAACCATTACAAGGACGTGCACTGAGCTACGTTTTCTTTAAGTGTATAGCAGAAGTACATTGCAAATACAAATTAATTTAGTGTGTAGCGGAAGTACATTTAAAATGTATTAAGCATATGTAATTAAACAATTCTAAATTCGTTTAAAGTATGGCGTGAAAGAAATATTTCATTTTTAAATTATTTATGTACATAATATGAGACTTATTACCATCAATATTTTCCAAGCTCATCAAATTTGTTCCATTACTATGTTTACGGAGATAATACATAAAAGTATTGCATTTAGGTTTTTTCTATAACTAAACAAAATACATCACGCTTTTCAGCTATATCTAACAGGTCATCAAGTGGGTTAATAAAACTTGTTTTTATTGGCCATCAGAACTTAATCTACAAAATTTCGTCGTTTATTGTACATACGGCCGGCGTTTGGTTTAGGAGCGCCGGGTATTTGTAGTAAAACGAGGAGTTATTCTGGACCTACATAATTAAATTGAACACGTGCATGTTACCTCCATTTAATTAAAAAACGGCAGAATGGCACGGCGGAGTGTCCAAAGGATCCTTTGAGCAGCCTTTTTGCTAACGGTGGAAGGTGTAGGTCCCGTCCCAACCGTGACGGCGTCGTGTGCGCATTCTTACGGGGAGCAATGTAAGAAACCTTTAAAACACCCCGTCCATTCCGTTCTTCCGAGCCATACCGACTCAATGCGAGCTAGGCTATACTCACGCTTTCTCGTGTATGCCAATTATTCTCAACTATCTCTTAATTTAAAATACATTTTAATTGACGTTATTTGTATTTTGCATGCACGTATTGATGTGTGTTATATATAATGTTTCCGTAATTTGGAACAAAATTATTATAAATTAACCATTTGAGCGTTTGAGTTTATTGGTGTTTATACGAAGCATTTTGAAGGGCAAAAATAAAATTATTGTAACAATTTCTTTTAAGACATGTGTCCTCTTGACCCAATAGTTTCAGAAACACGAGACTTAACCCAGAATCTCATTTATCTTCAGGTTACCTTTCTTATTACGATATTTGATATATCTAAACTGATTTATATTTCTCTCGCGTACAGTGGCACTGAACGACAACTAACGAGTGGTGATCATCTGCAAGATGAAGAAAACCCCTATATCTTCTACAGACAGGGCGGACAACATAGGCTTTATATCTAGCATGCCTCGCGGTTAACTTCCTCTTCAACATCCAGCACCCACAACGCAACGGCAATGGAACCTTTGCTCCATCGGTGAAAGATCTCCACCGTCTTACCACTGTAGTCGGAGTCCCCGAGCCGACAATGTGAGAGTGAGCGCCGGGCATTCTCGAGTCCCAACCCCTCGGAAGGCCTTCGGAAGCGCCCACCAGCGGCGCTGCAGCGGCATGTCGGACTCGAAGGAGCCCGAGGACGAGACGGGCGGATCGCGGCGGGCGTCGCAGGCGTCGCGGGCGTCGGGGGCGTCGCGGGCGTCGCAGGCGTCGCAGGCGTCGCGGGCGTCGCGGGCGTCGCGCGCGTCGCGGGCGTCTGGGACGTCGGGGGCGCCGCGGGCGTCGCGGGCGTCGCGGGCGTCGCAGGCGTCGCGAGCGTCGCGGGCGTCGGGGGCGCCGCGGGCGTCGAGGACATCGAAGGCGTCTCGCTCGTCCAGGGGCTCTCGGACGTCGTCGCGGGGCTCCAGGGCGTGCAGCGACGACGAGCCCGACTGCCCGGGGTTAGTGCCGCTCCGGTGGTGACCGTTTTCAGAAAGCAATGGTAGGAGAACGAAAGACTGATAGTGAGAATTTTGAATTTGAATGGATATAGAATGAATGTTGTTGGTTTAAAGCTCGCTAGGTTGAGTTGTTATCGTTGTCAGTAGATTTTTATTTGCGTGTATATGAAAACCGCTAAAGGGGGACGGCATTCTAAGAAGAAATAGACAATAGATATTTTATTGAATTATCAATTACACGAAAATAATGTCAACCGCGTTTTAGCTCCTCGGCGTGACTTGTAGGGTAAATTTTGAATTTAATATCGCGACTCCCGACTTTTGTACTAGTGCTAAAAATTGAACTTTTAGCACGCTGCCCATGCCTAAAAGTAACCGCTTTTTACTGGAGTCTGTCTAAAAAATACTTTTAAGTAAATAATATCAAGGTTTAAACATTTCAATGAAGCATTAAATAAAATGAAATAAAACAAACGTTTCAATGCTTTATGTTAAAACATTTCGGATATCAGAGTGGTGTCTTCATCTTCTGGTACAAGAAAAAAACTAAAATAGGTGGTTAAAAATCACAAATCTTTTTCTATAATATATTATTATAAATATTTTAAAAATATTCTTTGTAACCAAAATAAATGAACAGAATACATGCGAGATAAAAAACACAAATTCATTGGGAGCTTACTTTCTTTGCCATAAAGTTAACATATTTCTTATTATGATGTTAGATATTTTGGTGTTAAAAAAAGAAAGCGAATGTTTCTTCAGGATTTAAACCATCAGAACTTATTGGCGAAAGTAGTACATACTTATTGCCCCCCCTCTCAGCCTATTATGTGTAAAACGGAATTTTGCCGGTCGGGACAGGCGTATCGATTGGATGTTGTGCCTGTATCGGGCACAACTATCTCTTAATTTAAAATACATTTTAATTGACGTTTTTTGTATTTTGCATGCACGTATTGATGTGTGTTATACATAATGTTTCCGTAATTTGGAACAAAATTATTATAAATTAACCATTTGAGCGTTTGAGTTTATTGGTGTTTATATGAAGCATTTTGAAGGGCAAAAATAAAATTATTGTAACAATTTCGTTTAAGACATGTGTCCTCTTGACCCAATAGTTTCAGAAACACGAGACTTAACCCAGAATCTCATTTATCTTCAGGTTACCTTTCTTATTATGACATTTGATATATCTTCCCTCGTAGGCCCACAGAGCTTCCGTAATGGATCTCCTTTTCTGGCTGCCCCCCAGCGCGGGGAGCTTTGGCGGCGGTGGCGCGTCCCGCCCGGGCTGCGGCCTGCCGCCCGCCCCGTGCGCCTCGGCCGTCTCCAGCTCGTGCCCGTGCGTGGGCGGGCCCTGCGGGGGCGGGGGCGAGGCCGTGTGCGAGCTGCCCGCCACCAGCGCCTCCTGCCCGTGCGTGTGCGCGCCGCGCGTGGGCTGACCCTTCCCCCGACCTGCGCGAAAGATCGGCAGGCGCTGTGGGCGTCGATGCTTGTGACGGGAATGTGAATTAAATCTTGGCTGTGGGTACCATGCCGGGTGTTTCATTTCTGTATGAGATTTTTTTTTCCCATTGAAATTAGACCAGGCGCGTTGGCGGCAGAGGCGGCTTCCGTTCCGCGCGACAAGCTTAAGAGCTGCAACGTCTAAGACGGTACTGCTTCAGACGGAAATATAAATTTAATCTGCACTAAGAGTTCCATTCCTATTTTGTCATTACGGAGAAATATGCATAGTTACGGTGACTCTGACGGTAGTGACCCTCTTCGTAAAGATTATGGGGTTTTAAATTCGTGAAAAAGTATGATTGGTATTGTGCTTGTAACGTTGCAGGCAATCGTGTATTCAAGACCACTCACTTCACTTACTCATTCAACCAGAAGAGAGAAAAATGGCAGTTTACTAATTAGAGCTCAATGCTTGTTCGTGCAGATCCCCACAAGGATGAGCTCTAAAAACATTAACATATTATTACGTTAGAAGGAAATTAACTCATTTACTGACTTTAATGCAGATCCAAAAGTGCTGGAAACATGAAAGGCTGTAGCGGAATAAG
Source organism: Gryllus longicercus (assembly GCA_038098605.1). Classification (NCBI taxonomy): domain Eukaryota; kingdom Metazoa; phylum Arthropoda; class Insecta; order Orthoptera; family Gryllidae; genus Gryllus; species Gryllus longicercus. The sequence continues at coordinate 2,079,943 of JAZDUA010000232.1, read as the reverse complement.
AATGTAAACAATGTACTCTGACATTTTTGAGACAAGTGTAGGTGTAATATGAAAAACTAAGATGTACTATTTCCAGACTTGAAAACTCTCTTTCATCATTTGATAGATCCCCCCCCTTTTCTTGAATATTCATTGTGTCTATTGAGTATCTTGATAGCCATTCTTTTCCATTCCAGCTGTTAAACCTGTTTTCGGCTTGTAAGAAAAACATGTTTTTATTGATTGTGTGAAGGAGAGGGGATGGGATTTGAAAATGACTAAATTACGAAGTGACTTAATTTTTTTCTTGATCTCAAAAATATTCTACGAACAGCTGATTCAACTTGGGACACTTCCTAACAACCACTGTTGATTAGGAATATAGTTTTTTTTACGATATGTGAATCCGTTTAAGACTTTTGAAAAATCCATCCTATGAGGAGGCAAAAATACAAGTTTTAAACCGTGCAATTTGCCTTCCATCCGAACATATAATTTGCATTTTTGGAAAGAAACTTCTTTCAGCAAACGAAAAGTGCTAATGTCCGCCTTTTTCGACAAACACATTTACAAAGAAAATAAGGAGATTCAAATACATTAAAAAAATAATACTTTGACGATATGAATCACAGAATTTACAGAAGTGCTAATACGTCATACTAATTCATAATACAGATTAAAGAATGATTTTAATAGATCTTTGCAACATAACGAAATATCAATAATTAAAAAATCCTTTTTAGGTTGAATAATTAAATGTTTGAAGTATTTCATTGCTTTTCATAACTTACGATACACTTAACGTTAATTACTGTATTTTCGCTTCTAATTTATTTTCTATTTATGCTGAAAATGGAATTTAACATCGATATTACTGGGTCGTACTGATGTTTTTATATCTAAAGTTTTCCCAAACTTTCGTTTTGTTTATTCACTTTATGGAGACATTGCACATTTATGAAACATTGTCCTTTGTTTTTACTGAAGCGGAGGTCACCCACATCTCATAACCGACATCTTAGGAAAAAATGTCGACGTGGATTCACAAAACTCTCGGGCTCAACTCAAGATACTCTAGAAATAATATTTTTTCTATTAGCAAGTACATATCATTGAGGACGAGAGCTTTCAGTGGTCTGAACTACCGCTAAACAAGGGATTGTAAAATACATCTTCCTTGCTTCGAAACTAAAAATGGTAACATGTACATGTAATTTTGCGACAATGTATTCACAATCCTTGGAAGTAGGGAAATCGTTACTAACTCAAAAGAATAATTTTGAACAATGGAAAAAAGAAACCTTTCTTGAAAATTGCACCAACCCATTAACTTATTAAAGCTCATAATGTTTTTCATTCTGATATTTCAGTTGAATATAAAAATATATTGATTTTAATATTTTGTGAAGAAAATGATATCAAAACGCTGCATGTGAATACAGATTCATTGGCACAGACGACAATTGTTAGTGTTCACGTGAAGCTTGAGAAATCAACTAAGACAGCAAATTCAAACAGTGCACACTCACTATGCAATCATAAAGTTGTTACTTTCGGCAATCTCTGCTGTTTTTTAGTGTTCTCGTTTTTGCAGAAAATTTACTGATCAGCAGGCAGCAAAGTGCTTTTGACAATTCGGAATTATGACTTGGTCAGTTGGTTTATATTGAGCAAGTTAAATAGAAATTTTTAATTTTTTACTTCTTGCTTTGTCTTTTGGCACTGAGAAGCTGTTTAAGACATTCTGATTAATAAAGTGTATGTAATTACGGATTTATGATTCGGTATAGTTCGAAGAATAAACTAGAAATTTGTTGAAAATTGGTGAATCAAGAATCCATATGTTAGACATTACGAGGTATTTAATGATCATAAAAATTTTCTTCGTTAAATTTAACTTAAAATTTGACGGATACTTTCATTCTTTATTCGAGATACCCCATTTGAGTTGCGTTTTCCTACATACGAATGGTTTTAAAATATTTTAATTTGTGCCTTCCCTGGTAAACAATTGAGGTATAACCGTATGCTACTATAGATCAATATGAATGAATGCGTGGTTGTTTGGAGTAATGGAGATATTGGGCAGTGAATGATATGTTCGCGCTTTCAATGTGAATTGAGCTAAATCACTTCACCAACGACAAATACTTTTTAATGTTCATATAATAATAATGATGATGATGATGATAATAATAATAATAATAATAATAATAATAATAATAATAATAATAATAATAATAACACTTTTATCGGACTGTCCACATGTATGAATATACCATGAATTAACAGCCCCAGTTCGATCTCCCTTTGTGTTCAACGGTGAAGTACGAAGCAGAAAATAATGGCGGTGCCTGCTGTTCCACGGCTAGCCTTGTCGAAAGAAAAAAGCGAATGCTGAGTGGCGAAGCGTTGCCCGTGGACAACGTGATCGGGGGCGATAAGGCGGAGGCGGAGGCGCCGCGCCGCGTCGTGGCTCGCACGTTGCCTGGCCGTGGGCCTGGGCCAGAGCCCAGGGCAAAAGTGCATCGTGCAGGGGGCTCAGTAAGCCCAACGAGTCCAATAGTTTTACCCTCTGTATCCATAAAGATGAAGCAGATGAATTTTTCACACAATAAGCTAATGGAAGCAAAATAAAATAAATACTTCAACAAGAAACTTGATTTAAGTACACAATACATTAAACATATGATTCCCAAGTTTCATACTGAGTATTTAGATAGTTTCTTGATTTTTCAATAATTTACTTACTTCATTTTAAAACAGTAGGTAGGATCCATTGGCTGAGAAGCTTTGCTCTCCTGATATGTGTGAGCTTAAAATTATTGGAGCCATCTTTCTTCATTGATTCCAAGAGTATTTGTTCAAAGAACGAAAATGTATTATCCAGTATTTTGGGAGAATATTATCAAATCCTATGTTCACTGCTTCTCATCAATTCTGTTCAATTCATCAATATCTAGCAAGACCTAATGTAGTGACTCCATTAAATTAAAATAACAGGTTTAATACTTTAAAGTCTGGACTATTTGGCGGCTACGATTTCATTTCTATTTTCCACCACGAAACCTCTACTCTAATAGTAACAGATATAGTAAAATTGTTTATAGCTCGTAATTGTGATCTAATAACTCCTACTATGATACTGTTCTCAGTTTCAGTAATATTTGACATAAGAACAATAAAATGTATAAATTAAATTTCGTCCAACAAATTTTCAGAATGCGATCAATATTAGGTATATTAATAAGGTTTATTCAATTTTAACTCTGCAGTTGTCGTGCGCAGACTCTCAGCACTAATCTATTACTCTTTGCCTTTCACATCTTTGACTATGAAAATCACATTATTTCAGTATTTTTCCTACAAAGAGTTGTTTAAAGTAATTTATTCGCGTCTGTTTGATGAAGAGTACGTTGGTTTCGGAGAAACCGGCGATTCCATACTCCCGACCACTGGCGTTTCATCTTTCGCTTAGGACGTTTAATAAATAAATAAAATAGCCGTTACACGAGTAATGTGAATGAAATGTGTAACCATACGTTTTTATATGTTTTATCTTGTTCGATTTTTAGACTTTCTTGTTAAGAATATGGTTTATAAACTTTGAAATGTCTTTGCAAATTACAAAATTGGTCTTCTTCATTATTAACTTTACATTAAAATATTGCTAATATAACCGATCGTTTCTATGCATGTTGATTTTATACCTAGACTTCTTTAATCTCTTTTTGCTTTTATCTACTCTCGGCTACCTGTAGCTCTCAGTCCGCCACGACAGCAGACGTTTCAAAATATGACACGATTACAGTAAGATTACTATAGAGCAGGAATTCCCAAACTTTTTCTTGAGTCGACCCCTCTTACAAGAAAAGTTTGATTCATCGACCCTCTTGATTTTTTCTATTACATACTATATACAAAATAATGAGATCTAGAAAGGTCTAAGCTCCCGACTAGTGTCCTGTTACGAGCGGTTGTGTAGGGCATGTAAGTGTGTGTGTTTAAGGGCAGAGGATAGGTCAAGAAAGTAGAAGGAAAGATCACGCGCGGTTCGTGCCCCATATTTTAAGGTACTACTCCGTCATTCACCAGGTGTTGATCGGAGAAACCAAGGAAAACTACCAATCAGAACAGCCGGCCGCTAGAATTCTCCTCCTACCAGCGCAGCGGCTGATTTCGACTGAGTTGTATGTGAAAAATCTGTCGAGACTCGAACTCTAGGACGTCTCGGTCGGAGTCGCTGCACAGACAACGGCAATGCTTCAGTATGAGTTTAAATCAGCCAGCTGCATTCTGTGCATTGAAATTAATTACACACGTTATTCTTCCCCATGCTCATCAGATAAAATAATTTTCTGCGCTGAACGAATGCTCCGAAAATACACAATTCTTTGTTAGATTTACTCTGTGCTGAAACGAGGTTTTGTTGTGTAAGAGCAATATTCAAAGCACTTCGGAGTCGTGGTAGTAGTTACCTCTTCGTTACACGTACGAGGACTTTCGTAATCATTAATGTACGTCATGTAAGAACCTCTTAGGATTCTCAGAATGGTGTTCTATGCGGCATCTTTACGACCACCATAAGCCCTGCGACCTACGAAAGCTTTAAAGACGACGTCCGGGTATCATTAGTTACCGTCAATTGATTACCCATTCTGCTGCGAAACTACTACAGTATTCCACCCTTATCTGTGCCATTGCTGTGCCAAGTGCTGTAAGAACAGCTACGCATTCACACCTGCTCCATGTGTTTAATGTTTAGTGGGCGACCTACTGACAGACTAACAATGAATGTGGCGTGTGAAGAGATATGGCCTTTTTTAAACCGTTCATTTCAATTTATTCACAAGAACTGACGTTTAAGGAATACCGTCCAATTTGAATGAGCGATATCTATTAATTATTTTCACAGTGGCTTGAAGATATTCGAGAACTGAATGTATCTAAACGAAGGATCTTTCTCATTTAGAATTTAATGGATTTTGGAAAGTGCAGTTGACTCTTTTGAAAACAATACTACACTGTACTTTCTAAAACATATTATAATACAGATAGAAAGTATCTTTATTATTTGTATTCAAGAAATAAAAACTCGTATAGATTAAATGTATTACAATCCATTTAAATTTAGGAATATCTTGTCATTTTTACCATTTTTCTGCACAAAAATTAAGAAGTCTGAAATGCATATCACAGAATCTAAAAGGCGAATTCTTGGAATAATTAAAAAGTAATTTCACGCAGAGATGTGAACTCTCAGCTAATTACTGTTTCTGTAGAATGTTTTCAGCACTTGTCACTGGGCAACTGTGGAATGAAACATTAACTTTCTCCAAGGATCTCCTGCTTTTTGTTTACTGTGTGCATTTTGCTTTGTAACGTTCACTTTTCTTAGATTCAATAGAAGGTTACTTTTTGCACAACTAAGACTGGGGCTCGATTCTTGGTCAGATCGCATTGCAATTTTTCTTTTTGTTCGGAATTACAATGAAACGAGATAGCTATGCTGAATATTTTTATTTTGAAACGATTAAGCGTTTCAAAATATTTCACAGGAATAGTCGGGAATGTAGTACGTAGGAAGGTTAAAAAGTTCCCACCCCGACCGACTTCGCTTGTGCGAACAATTGAATTGCTGGCATTTTGAAGCTTAACATTCGAGACATCAGCAGTTTCAATTGCTTATTTTACGCGTTACATATACTTCAGACATTTTTGTTGATTAGGAATAATAAACAATAATCATATTTTTTCACTTGATCTGCTCTTTGAATGCAAAAGGGCGAGATTACATATTCAGACAACTTTCAACAAGTATTGGTTTCGTATTTGCGTACTTTTATTAAATCCACATTTTTATACGTTTGCATCTTGCCAGTTACTTATTGTCAGTTTATTACTTTCTACGAGGGTAATGATATAATTCCTAGTCACTTTACTATATCAGCGAATACCGCAACAGGAACATAAATTCTCTATATGCGATCCAAAGACATTGGAATGTTCTTCGCTAGAATCAAATTTGATCCTGGTACACGATCAAACGAGTAGAGGAAATTAATAAATGCTATATATATATATATATATATATATATATATATATATATATAATATCAATTGCTGTCCTGATCCACTTACGCCGATTTATTCTTCTTTGGATAAGATGAAAAGCCAAATGCTGATGTGGTTGAAATACCTTGTGATAGCTAAGTCATTCAACGTGCAAGATCGCTGAATGCCATGGATAAAATATAGTTAAATCAATATTTGTTAACCTTCCAAAATGAGTAAAAATGTCATTAAGAATTTGGTATCGTTTGTTAAATATAGCATGAATAAAATTTAGCATATTGAGCTTGATCAGTACGATCAGAAAACGTAATGTCACCATATCTTGGGCACCATAGCGGTGCACCTAATCAACCACTAACCTTTGGTATTGATGGAAAACTGAAGCTGATGTAGAGTGTTCATAGTGAAGTTAGGGCATAATGACTATCAAAGAAAACTGAATTTCTTGAGAAAAATATGGCCCAAATCTAATTGGAGTTCTACGAGGAAAGAAAATGGCGTACAAATCTCTTCGTTTAATATTTACGAATTAATAGAGAGAAAACGATAAAAGAGAATAAGCAGGTATTGAATCAAAGAGAATCACGCATTGAGGAGTCTGTGTAAACATGAAAACGAGAGATCGATATGTTGTATCACTGAGCCGCCATCAGTTTCTCAGGGAAACTCCGCATGGTTTTCTAGGTTTGTTCATTTACACACCTCTTAGAAGATAGTGTGAAATATGTTTAACTTAATAAACACTGCTCAATATCTCTTATGATTATAAAACCCACAACCCTCTCTGTTCATTGATTCAACATGCCAAACCCAATGTGCCCAGCAAAGGTTCGAAAAGAATTGCCTGGAACTCGAAGTCAATTTGATGACAAGCAGCGCAGCCATTTAACCAGAGGCTGCCCCTTTCCTCGGACTCTGTTGAGAAATCTCGTGCGAGCGGCGGCTGCTGCTCGTCGCTGAGAGCGGAACGCGACCTCGAGGCAAACATCTCGGAGGCTGCGAGCACGGAGAAACGTTCTCCAATTTGGCGACTCACGGGCGGAACACGGAGAAAGGCTCGGCGCAGGCTCCCAGCGGGTTGCTTCGCCAGTGCAGTGCTGGCGGACGCGCTCTTGGGGCCGCGAGAGACGGCAATCAATAAATAATACGGCAATAGCATTGTTTAATTTTGGTTTGTTGCAACCCCTCCGGGGTCGAGGGAAAACGCAATGTTTTACTGTTCAAGCGAACCTGTGATATGGAGGTCGCGGGATCGACCCGACAAAATCAGAGAAATTTGCTTCTTGGGTTTGACATCAGTGAGTTCACGGCGTCTGAGGAATCGAATGAATTGCCCAACTGTTCTTATCAGTGGTTTACCTGATCACTTCCGGGAGAATAAATCTGCTGAAATTCTAGGAAGAATATGGGCAACGTACAGGCTTAGGTGATTCAGGGTATCAGTTGATGTCACTGTAGAGCATATGAACTGGAGGTTCTAGTCGCGACGGCGGCATCTATATAGCTCGGTCGAAATCAGCTGTGGTGTGGAGGAGAATTCTAGCGGTCGGATGCTCTGATCGGTAGATTTTCATGGTTCTTCCAATCAACATCCGGCGAATGCCGGAGCAGTACCTAAACAAACGGGTCACTGACCGCGTGCGATCTTTCCTTCTTTTTCTGTCTGTCCTGTCCTCACCCCTTACTTACACACATTTACAGTTACAAACCCTATACTATGACAAACGGCAGGAGACAATGTTGGGGAAAACTCCATTAGACGACGCGAAGGTTTGCGCCCGATCTCACCATCCAAAGGAAATCACCGTTACCCCGCGTTAGAACATGCACTACATGTACGAGGCTAATTACCTTACCAATTTATGTGCCCGAAATAATCAATAAATCTGACGGGTGATGAACCGCGTGCGATTCGTCCTTCTTTATCTCGTCTTCGTTCACGCCCCCCGGGCCGAGTGGCAAGCCGGTCACCTGCCCCCATGTGGCCCCTCGCATTCATTCAGAAAATGTCCGTCATGCGTCCGAGATACGGAAAGCAACATGCTTAAGAAGAATGAAATGAGATCCTCTGTTTTACTAATTTTGCTTGACCTATATTGCTTTCACGTCGAAAGTTGATCATCTGGTTTTTTCCATCATTAAATGTTTATTGTTGAACCCTATGCGTGCTACATTTTTGAAAAACCATTTTTTGTTTTGTTCAGCGACCAGTTCATACCGACCATTAGAACCGAAATTGTTACATTTCCTCTAAATCATTATTATATCCAAATGCTACATTTCGACGAGGAAAAGATGTGGTATGCTATGAATCTGGTCGATTAATCAAAAATACGTACTATCTTACAGTCTATTTGGGGAATTTGTTTTGTATTCAGATCCTCAGTTTATGATTCTCCGTCGAAACCTCTTCGAAATCTTAACATTTTTGAATGATTACAACAAAGTAATGGCTACAAAAGCACAAGAAATAGAGATCGTGATTTCAAAAATGTATAGGAAGGTCAAATAATCTTTCAGGTTCCTTTCTTAATTTCCCTAAGGATTTCAGAAGCAATGTTTTCCAATATCCATGAACCCTCGCAGCTAGAGGTAGAATCAACAGTACATGATATGCACTCGAGATTAAACACCCATAAAAACACAATTTGTTTGGTACAGGTATGTTAAGTATGTAGTAGGCAGTTAGTCGTGCCAAATAAAATACTCTATTGTCCGAATCCCAATTACTGGACGTTGATGTTAACATCGTGATTTCGCATTTAATTAATGATTCGATTCCTTTATCTTTACATTTCATTATCAGAAAATAGTACGTGTTATCATATTCAGTGTAGGACTTCGTCAAAAACTACGTTCAAATCATACAGAATATTTCGTCAACTTCTTTTATTAAGGCCTTCTGACTCCTCAAGATCGGGTGCAATTTATTTCTTTGTCCTTCTTTTCTGCAGTTCACAGTAAGGTATTTCATCAGAGGTTTGGCCATTCTCTCACCTTGAAGAGCGAAGGAAATGGTGACCGAATTGAAGTTATGACAGGTTGTTTCCTTTCAGAATGTTTTAGTTGGCTTATCTTAATTATAACAACTGGACATCGGTAATAGCCGCTGGTGCAAAATGTGAAAAAGAGCGTGACGTGGCGTCATTAGGTCTGACAAGAACTGAAAGTTTTCAAATGACATGACACTGAAAGGAAAGTCACGCATTGAAAATATTTGAAAAGAAATACAAGCTTTGAGTTAATTCTGATTCAGAATTGTAAACAATAACTAGTGATACTTCAACAACACGTACTTCCTCTTTTCATGTGCATCGGATACGTAGTATTTTAATACGGCAAAATGTATTTTATTAAAATTTCACCCTCGTGAAACACTTTTCACCAAAACAAGCGCGGGAGAGTCTAATATGATATTTTGGAAGATGTGCAATTTTCGAAAGTTCTCTGGTTTGATTCAAATTCGCACGTTATATTTACGCACGCAAATCACGCAAATATATTTATAACTACAGTACTCGACTAAAAATATTTAAGAAATGAAAATTTACTCTCTGAAAATCGAACGCTGCTTTCAGACTGGTATAGAAATGTATAGGAAATTAATTAAAGATTTAATATTAAGTAATATATTAAATTTTAGAAGAAATAAATATCTATCTTCAATACAGAAAATGTATGGCAGTTACGAAAAACCTTTTTGCAGTTTTCGAAATTCTAGATGGGTAATAAAAATAGGAACTAATGTGTCATTTTTAAAGCAAATTTTGCTCCAATCGAGCGAAAATTACAGTAACAATGTTAGAAATTTTTTGAAAATATATTATTTAGTAGTTTTTTTTAATTGACATTATTTCACTCAATGTAACAGTAAGTCATATCTTCAAAAATGTATACACGGGATTATTTGTACATGTGTCTTATATATTTTAACATTTTTAATAAAAACATATTTTATTTAAAAAACTCTATCTTCAATAATTTGGTTATAAGAGGGCGCCGAAAGAAATAATCTATTGCAATTTCATAAACTTCAGATGTTTTACTGAAATTTGAACATGCGTCATTTTTATAAACGTTCTACTAAGCGTTATGAGTTCACACAGAGTATTTTTAGTAACTGTAGTATTGACAATGGAATGGGTGAAAAACAAAACAATATAAGTGACAGTTTATAAATTCTAAAAAAAAAATTTACTCTGTATTTCAGTTACAATGTAATTTCGTGGTTCTAATGCAAATTTGAAATGCCGCGGATTTAATGATGAAACATCAATGCCACGACTATACTGTAATATTAAATTAAAAACTGATTTCTCAGAATTGAAAAATTGTCACTTTTACCGTTCTCCTTTCCACCCATTCAATTTATATATGCTTGATCAAAAACGATACAGTATTTCACGTTTTAATTACTTTTAGTACCCAAGAAGTGCAATAGAAATACGCTTTCTAAAGATCGTTAAAGATCAATTCCGTTATTAATACGAACGTTTACGAGACAAAATTTGAAGTCTTTTCAGGAAAATTTTGTTTCAGTTTTTGTTTTTGAAACTGCGCTAATTTGGACAGCGATTTCTACTCGAGGTATGAGATTTCAGGAAACTTCATAAGATACCATTTAAATATTTTATGTCTATGAATGGATTAAATCTTGAAATACATCTGTAATGTGAAAGTGCAAGAGGTAGAAATTGCCAATGGTTCAATTTTGAAAATTCAAAAGTTACATGAAAATGAAACTGGCCTCACATTCTGGGTGGTTCTTTGTGTTTTGCTTTATCCTTACAAAACCTTTAAGAAACGTTTTGATCCAATCTGAAACAAGTTTTGTTCGCATATTTTGCAGATTTATTGCCAAAATTTAGCTAACTAGTGGTGGTACAGATGGTATAGACTTCCCGTATAGTTTCCTATTTCCTTCAGTCTCGGTTACCTAGTCGAACTTGGCACAAATTCTTGCCTGCTCCTATCTTTCGCTGCCCAAAGTACATTTTTTGACTTTTCTTAATTTTTCGGTTTCCTAAATATAGAGCGGAAATATTATTTTAAGATTATAAAAGAACAGTAAAACCTTCCCTTAAAGGCAATTTTCTTTGAAAAATGTTGAACTGTTTTTAAAAACTGGCGTTTAAGCACTACTTAAAATTTGAAATTTGAAGCTCTTTTTCACAGAAAAATAGAGAAGAAATAGCAATAAGGCGTTTATGTCATCTTATAGAGTACATTTAAAACTATCCCTACCAAAGATTTCAAGAAAATATTTGAACTCGTTTTTGACAAAATCTTGTTTTTGTATTTTTTTGAAATTTCACGTATTACATTCAATATTCCGCGAAGACTATTAAAATATTCAAAAGAATGTACATGAACTTAATAAAAGAACTCACTATGGAGAGCAAATTGTATTTGAAGGAAAAGTCTTTATCTTTAATTTTGTAGTTGTAGTTCTGAAAAAATTCATACTTTCGAAATTTTCGAAAATCCACAGTTAACCGTGAAAACCGGACTTGTGACACCTAAGTGTTATAGTGTATTTTACTCTATTCTTACACGAAATTTGAAGATAAAATTTGGAGCTGTTTTTGAGAAAATTTTGAAAATGTCCGGTGGGCTTCATGTAAAGTACCCCCAAATTTTGAAGAATGTTTTACAAAATCTCAAAGTTTCGACTCGAGCAAGATTGACACGGGTTTCTTGATTTTGGGGAAAATGCTACGTACTAGTATTATTCACAGACACCTGACAGTCGGACAGACAGACGGACGGACAGACGGGCGTTTTGAAAAAGAACCCTTTTTCAGTATCAGGGGACCCCAAAACGTGTATTTCCTTTGGAATATCGAAATCGATTTTCCGTAGCATTACATAACTTTCCCTATGCTACGTATATTATTCCGTATATACGTACGTATAAGGGAAAGTACCATTTCATGTTCGCACGGCTTTAGTCCGACCATTCCAATCGAAGAATAATTTTTTTAAAGAAATATTCTGTGTAAAATTAGACGCTCTGAAGCTAAGCGCCAATTTATGTCAGGAAATCAATAGGAACTGTATGAAGTCGTATTGTTGACATCTAACCAGATCCATCACTAGGAGGATGTTACAACTACTTTGAAGGTGTTGGGAACATCACTCTTTTAACAGTGTATTTGTACCAATAGATATACTATTTAGATGTCAAAATCTTCGTTTCTAAAAGTTTGGTACTAAGCTGCTTTGGCTTTGCAAGGCCTCAATTCTTTTGATGGGCGATCATAAGTATAAGTTATTTTTTGTCAAAAATGAGATACGTACATTTTTGTCACAATTAACGCGATATCTGTGTGAAAAGTGTGCATGTAAAATCCTCCTATAAAACACATTTTCCCTCACAGTTGAGGTATTTTTAACATAGAAAGTACGAATTAAAACAGTTTTTTGTTCTACTATAAAATAAAGTTTTTTGAGTTGTACTCGTATGATCTCCAATCCAAGACGTGTTATCGGATTCAAGGGTGATGTTCCCTTTAAATACCCGCGGAGACACTCCTGGGCAGCGCGTGGGCGCTCGCAGCCCGTTAACCTAGCCGATCTCTTCCTCCCCGCAGCGCGCGCGTCGCCTCTGTTGGACCCTCCCCGGGGCGGGGGATCGGATCGATGCGGGCGCGCCCACCCGCCGCCGCCCACCACGTGCGCCGCACGCGCTGTCCGCCTCCTTAATTAGCGCCTCCACTCCTGGGCAGCGTGCGCGAGGCGTGCTGCGCCGTGACGTCAGCCCCCGCGCGGCTCCAGCTCGTCTGCTGCCGCCGCCGCCGCCGCCGCCGCCCCCTCGTGGCTGCTTGTGACATAACACGCGGCCGCAGCCATCAGCTGGTTGCTCGCCGTTTCCGCCTGCTGCGGTTGAAGAGAGCGCCGGTTGGACACGCTTGGAGGTCACGCCAGGCACCATCACGGCCGCCTTTTTCCATCGCCGCTGTCTTCTCTATGGCCTTCGAAACGGCGCCGTACTCTTCAGCATCTACTTCGTTTTCGTCACCTCCACTTTCTTTGCCCCGTAAGTCTTCATCGTTTACGTCTTCGTCGCTTTTTCTTCGTCTTCTATGCCTTCTTCGTCGGTTTCGTTATTTTCGTTACTCACGGCTTCATCATCTTGATCTTCTTCATCCTCTGCTTCTTCCGCTCGCATGGCGTCGTTCGCTGAACTGTCAACGTGAACACACTCTTTTATGGATGCGTTACTATAAGAAGGGACCACTGATAGGTGAAACAAATGAACGTCAAGCAAGCCGATGACATTGCAAGAGATGGTGATGAACTAACTCTAAACTAACGCACTAACAAAATGATTGCATGGACGTAAAATGCAGTTTTATTGCTAGCATTGGCCAAGCAGAAGCTGTTCAAGCGGTCCCTGCTTACGGCAATCTGTACCTTGGGAAGATGTGGGTTTTGTTGGCAGTGTCATGTCTCGCTGCGCTTCTCTTAGTTCTATAAGGAGCAGCAACTCGTCAGATAAAACACGAGTAATGAGGTGGGGGTGGCGTGGCATCCCCCCACTCTCCGCCGCCTGTGGCGCTGCGCCTTAATTCGCGCTCAACCGTACATCTCCGGGCTCCCGTATGGTCTATTTCAAGACCACGGTGATTGGTCGTTATGCAGCAGGGAAAACGTTGTTTTACTATGAATACAGATGAATGCAGCCGGCTTTAAAAAAGGAAATAGATTTATTTACCAGGCTGGGGAGACGCTTAGCCCAGCTACATAGCGTCCATTGACTTCTTCTTCTCCTCGTCCTTATAATACTGCGGTCTAAATACAACCTTGTGTGAAATCTGCAAGCGCCCTGAGTCTTTTTCCTTCACGGGGGTGAGTCATATGGAGATGAGGATCCAGGGACGGGAAATAATTCGACCATTCGTTAACATTTTAATACATGCCCCCGCGGATTTGAAAGGGAGTTTACATACACGTGCACATACATCCCAAGGGTTATTTGGCTATGCATTTACACACTCTACAAAAGCCTCGATTTCGGGGTTAGCAAAACACGGCAGGTACACTGCACGAAGAAACGATGGAAATGTACGATGGAAACAGTTTTGACGATGAAATTTGAAACCACAGTGTATGAATACAAACGCTTAAACACAAACACTAACCACATTTATCATGCCTTCTAGCATAACATTTTCCCTTTGCCCAATGCCCTAGCAGGTATTTGCTCCTGTTAAGCACCTTTCTTGAGCAACATATCTTCCTTAAACCCCTTAGCCACAATATGAGTCCCGTGCTATCTATTTGCGAAGCTCCACTTGCGTTTCTGTAAGCGGGTTGCTCTCCTGTGGTCGGAAGTCAGTCGTGCAGCTCGTGATCCGCTCTCCGTTTCGTCATGACTGATGCAACGCAGCCAAGACAGCTCGTAGCCTTATCTCGGGCGGGAGTCAAACGTGTGCCAAATAGTGCGGAAGCTCGGGACGCCATAGCGAATAAAACGAACAAAATTAAATGAAGGACGTTCTACTGATATTGATTCTTTTAACTGGCAGAAAACGTTTCCAGAGGCGTGTCTTTTGTCACAAGGCTTTAAGAATATGCCCATGCAAAATATTCTGCGCTTTTAAAAGAAGTCGTTTTAGTGAAGTATGCTGATGATATTGATGAAATGTTTAGATAACGGAATATATTTGGTTATGAACAATTGCTGAAGAAGTTCTAGAGTAAATTTAAAGAAACAGGCTGAATACATATAGTTAATAAGAATATATGAAAAAAAAAATTGACTTTTGTCGTGAATTATTCATAAATTACAAACTATCCTTAACGAAAATATTCTTTCATTTTTCCTTATAAGTAAAAATACTCCTGCTTTTCTATCCCCGACGACGGGTTCTTCGCGAAAGAAAGACACTGGTTCGTTTTGAAATCATTATTTGAATGCCGATGCTGTTGCTTATATATTATGTATTGCTAAATTATAATATAAAGATCAAACGGTTTACGTTTTACGGGAGGAAGATTAAACTCTTGGAACACCCACAGGAGGAAACGCTATCTTTTGTGCTGAATCTAGACTGAGATTTTTATTTTATGTATCAGAAATACTAATGTTCTTTCTGACTTAAAATAATTTACATTGCCCTCAATGGTATGGAGGTTAGCAAACTGTCTTCTAAAACGCTAGTCACGGATGCAAACCCGTTTGGAAGGGGTGCATTGATGGCTAATTTCAGGTCGTCATTTGACATGTAAAAGAACTTCGGGGAAATGCTCTGCAAAACTAAATCCTCTGTAATTTGCGTTGTAATCAAACCATATTGTTTTACCAAGAAACAACGCAAATCTAATATATATAATGTTTGTTTGTTGGTTCGTGCTTAATGCGCTGCCGTACTGTTCATCCGATTGGAAATTAATCTTTGTCAACTTATTGGTGGCAATTTTAGAAAGAATATAGACATAATATAGATGAGGACGTGCATATGCCTACGCATATAGACGCGCGTAGATGATGATTTTATGCTGACTCAAGCGCCCTGAACAGGGCGCTCCACATGACGGTGTTAGACGCAACCCGCCGCATCCTTAAGTAGGATTATTAAGACATCTTCATTGCGTATTCTGCTCCTGCGATTGTGAAATTTCTCCCGGGAGATACTATTATAGAGAGAGACAGAGGAAGACAGGGACGCAGATAGAGAAACAGAGACAGTCAGAGAAAGAGAGAGACACTGAGAGAGACGGAAAGACATGGAGACAGATGGAGACAGAGACGGAGATACGGACAGGGACGATGAGAGAGACGGAGAGGGAAGGAGAAAGAGAGAGATGGAAGGCAGGACAACGTCTGCCGGGATCCGCTAGAAAGAGATAAAATTACTGCTACTTGAATTGTCGCGTCGTTGTCGTTCACTCAATTTTTAATACATTTTGTCATTGGTTAATTTATAAGTAAAATGTTTGATGTACATCATGTTAAAATTTTAAAGATATTAGTACTCTTATTTTCGTGATATTACCTTTTATTGTCACCTTAGATGAGATTACCTTCTATTGTACTATAGTGCAAATTTTATAGTGCATCTGATTTCAAAAATTATAGTACATCTGACTAAAATTGCTAATAAGTTTATTAATTGACTCTGATATTGTATTATTCTAGTCCGAAATAAAATACCATTCCCGTGGGAATAAAATGAGACTTTCTGAAATGAAAATGAGTAAATGAAGGTGATTTTTTACCGTCTTTGAAAAGAGGAACATTAGCTTCCATTCTGTAAGACGAAGAAAGAGTTCAGTTCCATGAAAATTGCACCTCTTTTCAATTCTGTTGTGTCTTCTCCACCAAAGGGGTTGCAGCGACATCTCAACCGACACCTGTTGCGCGTCCTTTCCAAGCCACAAAAAGCGAGAAACGCCTCGCGATGTGAGAATAGGCGGAAAGACAAGGAACTTGATGTGCAAAAACTTTATGTGCATTGTGTAATATTTGCCGTTGTGTAGTCTTGCAGGCTTATGAATGTGTTGGATAATCAAGAGTTTTCCACAAAGTTGTTTTTCAATTTTTAATGGAAGTAGTATAATTTTTATTATGTTAAAATCGTCGCGTCTGTGCCCGACACGGGCGTCTTTGATGGAGGTACATTCCGCCTCCTTTCCCATCATTTTTAAATACAATCAGTAGTCATTCTAATAACGTCACATGCAGCAAAACGTATTTAACCAGTAGTGCAACAGAATGGCACAGCGTTCCCCATATTAGTTTTCTATTTCCTATGGTTTCGGCTAGCTACTTGGACATGCCACATACTCATGCCAGCTGTCATCTATCGCCGCCTAAAGTACATTTTTTGACTTTTCGTAATTTTTCGGTTTCCTAATTGTAGACAGGAAATATTATTTTGAAATTATTAAAGAACAGTAAAACCTGGTCCTAAATGGCAATTTTCTTTACAAAATTTGGAGCAGTTTTTTTTAAACCTGGCGTTTAAGCGCTACTTTAAATCAGAAATTTGAAGACTTTTCAACAGAAAATTTTTGATTTTTCGAAAAATTCATTTAAAGTAATTTAAAGTACTTTAACCCAAAAATACAATATTATATACAAATTGCAGAAAATGTGCATATCAACGGCGTGAGAGGTCTTTCAAAACATTTACATTTGTGTAAAAACAAAAAAATACACCGAAATGAACTTCGTCATATTAAAGAGTGCAATTAGCAATGTCCGTTCGAAATGTTTCAAGATACAATTTGTATCTGTTTTTGAGAAAATGGCATTTGCATGTTTCTGAAAATGCAGAATCGTAAGAAAACGGTTGAGCTTTCGAGAAACTTTATATCACATTATTTAAAGGACATGTACTAATAAATACAATAATGTGACACAATTACCGCTAATATAAATATAAACAATATGAGAGACAATTAAAAAAAATTATATTTTTGTAATTTTTGGAAAAAACAAAGCAACAGAATAGAGCGATAAGACGTTTATGTCATCTTATAGAGTACATTTAAAACTATCCCTACCAAAGATTACAAAAAAATGTTTGAACCCGTTTTCGACAAAATTTTGTTTTTGTAATTTTTTAAAATTGACTTATTTTACTCAATTTTGCGCGAAGACTACTAAAATATTCAAAAGAATGTACAGGAACTTACTAAAAGAACGCAGTGTGGAGAACAAATTGTATTTGAAGGAAAAGTCTCCATCTTTAATTTGGTAGTTGTAGGAAAACACCAAAAAAATTCATACTTTCGAAATTTTCGAAAATCCAGAGTTAACCGTGAAAATCGGACCTATGCCACCCAAGTGTTATAGTGTATTTTACTCTATTCTTACAAGAAATTAGAAGATAAAATTTGGAGCTGTTTTTGAGAAAATTTTGAAAGTGTCCGATGGGCTTCATGTAAAATACCCCCAAATTTTGAAGAATGTTTTACAAAACCTCAAAGTTTCGACTCGAGGCAGATTGCCACGGTTTCACAGACGGACGTTTTGAAATACAACACATTTTCGGTATCAGGGGACCCCAAAACGTGAATTTCTGTCGAAATCGATTTCCCGCAGCATTACATAACTTTTCCTACGCTATGTATATTACCCCGTATATAAGTACGTATACGGAAAAGTGAAAATACATATATTTTATTATATAATCCATAAATGAGAAAGAATAATATGGTAGAGTGAGAAATGATTTTCGGTGGTTCGTAAGGTAGAAAGTTGGCAATGAGTGGAAGATTAATATTACTCGTATGAAGATCCTCTCAAACTGGCGGATAAACGTAGGCTCTCTCTTACTGCCTGCATTTTCATATCTAACGAAAAAGTCCACTGCTGCTCTAACCCTCGACATCATCTCTGCGACTGCCGTTGACTTCTAAGCTTATTATCAGGATATATTATTGAAATTATGAATAACTGTGATTAATTTCACCTTTCCATCTCGGGCACCTTGTTCTCTTCAGTAAATCAATGAAGTAAAATTCAATGGTGTGTCTTAAACTAAAGTTGCGCGGGGGAACCCATTTTTCTTTATCCCATTACCCCACCCGCACCCCTCCATGAACTTACAGGCGGAGTTGCTTGTGGTAGGTGACGTTTGTGAGCGGCCGATCGCGTGGAGTCTCCAGCGAGGCAGAGCGCCCAGCGGAGGTGCCTGGCGTGTTGCGCAGGGAAACTCAGTGAGAGCGGAGATTAGGTGCTGTGGAGACTGAACGTGTTCGCATACAATCACAACACTCTCAAGCGTTTCATCTGAGAGTGAAAATTGCATGGTTGGTGCAATATGAATACAAGATGTTTTAGATCTTTAGTTAATTGAATAACTATCTTTTCGTTTAAAAAGAAATTTGAGCTTTCTACTCAATGAAATTTCGTAATTTGTACTTTAAATTAAAGATGGTAAGCCCTAGATGTGTTATTACTAGCTTTTATTAATAGCCTTTCGTTGTATAAACTCTAAATTTTAAAAATATCTTACAATTAATAGAATGAACGCTAATATACCGTCAATTGTATTTATTAGAGAACGGTTTTCTTGTAAGTACTTGTACATATTTTTACTGGTACAAGATACCTACATTCGAAGTGTTTTTCTGGGGATCACATCACAATAAATTAAAGCAATTTTTTTGACATATTTCTATAAATTTTTATATAAATACATATTTTTAAAAATTTACCAGTTGCTACGTATTTCTAACATACTTTGTTACGTATTAATATATTTACATGTCAAAACGGAGTATATGAGTTTGCAAGAAGCTTTCCTAGAATTCCCTGCTTTTGAAACGCAGCAAAGTAATTTTGCGCTTTCACGACCACCAGACCTTGTGAACTCCTAAATTGTCAATCTTGCCCCCTGCTTTTCAGAAAATGCGCACTCATAATCAAGGACGAAGAGATATTTGCGAAGCGGAAGTAATCGCTCCCACGTGCTTGCTAATGTTTCATAGAGCCTGTGCGTAACTTGATGAAAACCTAACACGTATTTCTTACATGCCAATGTTCTATCACGTTTCCTGTGACCCACCGAGAAATATTCACCCCCACCTCAGAGATGTCAATTCATAGCCATGAAGTCCCGTCCGCTTGAGAAGAGAGGGAAAACTTCTGTAGAAGAAATACCGGATGAAAATCCCAATATGTGTGGGGATTCGAAACTGGCTCCTTCAGGTCAGGAAGCTAGCCCCTTACCATTGAACCACCCCATCCCCCGTCCTTTAAGTGTAGTGTGTATCTCGGGAGGTGATGGTGTTCCTGCTGAAGTGAGATCCGGCGCCAACCTCTCGTTCGGCTGTGGATTTATTCTTCCTTCAGGTATTCTCCCCAGCAATCCAAGATCTACATTCTTGACTGAGTTTTCTTGCAATTTTTTTTTATCCAGAACGAAAGTGTGTGCTTATGGGGAGAGTATGGGACAAGGATGAGGAAGGAAAGATGTTTCCCGGTATTCGCTTCCTCATCCTTCGCGAAAGCACGGAAAACTACAGTGGCTGAGTTCAACCCAGTAATCTAGTTAGTCAAAAATTCATCATCGTCGGGTCTCGAACCCTAGCATCTCCCCAACGATGAAGCTAAATCTACGTAAACAATGTTGAATTAAGGGGATCGTGGTCACATTATCCCCAACTCTGAGCCGTTACTGGCTAAATAATGAGACTGTTCACGTGCTTCTCATATATATTTATTTTTCGTATAAAACGTCTATTGTTTGGTGAAAACTAGAGTTTATATACTTCTCTAGAGGTAGAGTTTTCGTTCAGACGTTCAAAACCCATTTTAAAGCCTGATTGGCGACATTTTCTATTCGAAAATTTTGAAAATGCTCTAGTGGGGCAACTTTAAACACTAGCATGAATTATTATTATACATATTTTTTTTATTTTGCCTTATTTATGAAAAATAAATAAATATATGTACATATTTGGCGCTTTTTATTACTATACATTCCGTTCCTTAGACATTACTTAGTTTTCAAGACCCAACTACATTGCGTAGTTGAACTGGAATTGATCTTGGGTGTTTTGCTGTGCGAGTTGCATTTGTTTTATTAAAAACAGTTAGGAGGTCTACTTAGTGAAGCGATTACAGGGATATGTTTGAGTTCGACGATTGAGTGTTTTTAAATGCAAAGAGAAGTGAGTGTATGTTAACGTAATGCCCAGCAATCTTTGACTCGTGTTTACCTTTAAAAATCTTTCCAAGTTTATAATATTTTGAAGTTATTTAGTTTGTTTACTTTATTATACTTTTAAGTTGGATAACAAAATATTCTCTGCTACAGTTCACTGCCCCAAGTAGTACAGATCTTTGTAAATATAAGAGTTCAATTTTATTTTTAGAAGAGTGTCTCTCTCTCTCTACGTTCACAGTAAATAGTGATTGTATTGTTCCAACATTTGTCAATGTCCCTTATTGAGGTCTTTGAGAATAAGTTTTGAAGAACATGAAACAATATTTTACAGTTTTCCTTATAGAACATATGTTAGTTTTATATTGTAACATTTCTACAGGTCTTTGATGTGTGATGTAATCACAGGAGTTTAGCTGGTTTTAATTTTATTTAATTGATATCTATATATTATGAATGATTTTATATTTCATCTGATCAAAAAATACATTTACGAAACAATCTTCTCTTACGTAGAATCGTAGTTGTAATTGAAACTTATACTTGTAAAGACGGTATCGGCTTCAGCTATCTAGTCTTCAACTACCACACAAGTCAAACATTGGCACTGCAGCTTGGTGTTTATAATAAATATAGTGCTGAACAAGAATGAACAAACAGAATAATATTCGAAAGCGTAGGAATTATTTCGCCTTTATCTGATTGTTTTATGTTCATCAAGATTTTAAGACATCTCTCATAAACTTTTATGTAAAACAGTATCTTGTGAATTGGACGTGAACTAATAACATGTTGGACTGAATTTTACTGTACATAAATATGCCGTATGCAGCTCTCGTGTTAAATTTATCCATAATTTTAGATTGCTTTTTTACATGAATCTCGATGAATAAGAGATCGGTATGCCTAAAAATACAAATGCTTGCAGTTCAAGAGATACAGCGACAGTGACATGCGTTATCGCACCTAACACTAATGGAGAAGTGTCAGATTGATTGCTCATGCGTCATCAGCCACACGCTCTTCTCGCATAACAAACATCACATGCTCTTCTACTCATACCAATAAAGTCATATCGTTTATTGATATTTATCATAATGACGTATCACTAATATAACGTAATTTTAGGCCTCAAAAATAAATTCAAAAATGTATATTACACACCATGTAGTTAAGCATCGATGAACCTGAGTATGTGATTACTTCTATAATTGACCAATTCAGCATCTGCAAATTTGTTTGTGTATACTTTGATTTATTTATAGAGGCTGTTATGGTGTCATCCAACCAGGAGCTTGAACGTCACAACTGTGTCTTTGAAACTTCCGATTGGATGACACCGAAACAGCTCATTGACGTCAACGGACTCTACGTTTAAATCGAAGTAGGGCCTATAGTTGTAAACCATACTACACGCTGTCTTTGTAACATATAATTCTAAATGATATAGGTCTGTAAGGGGAAATTAAAAGTGAGAGGGCTCCCACAGCTGCCGAATACGAACGTTGTAGCTGAAAAGCTTGATAAAAAATCGTCATACACACTATGGTAAATAAATTCCCCGGATTTTAATAATGTAAATTACATGATTCGTGTATATATATATATATATATATATATATATATATATATATATATATTCTAACCGCCTTACCTACACCACACAACTCGTACCTTCTTTGCACACTCAGCTTGCACTGTAAGCAAGTCGTTAAGATATTATGCTCGTGAAGCGAGCTTAGAATCTCAGGAAGCAGGATCTTTGGGGTACGAGAAAGGTCTGAACCCTTGACACAATAAAAGTCACACAAATCACACATAAACGAGCATATAATTCACTCAAAATTCTGTGGCATGAATTGATAACAACGAAAAACAAATCAAACATAAAATTACACTTCCAAAAATGATCAAATAAACACAAATAAGCAACTTTCACAGCCTATTCAACAAATGAACACTTAATTTTGTTCAGAACTAATTTTCTGAAGCAATTTCTCTGACCAGTACTGGGAATTCCCTTTGAAAATTCACTACGTCTAAATTTAAATTATTCTAATTACAATTGCATGTGAAACTAAACCTAATTTACAATCTCTTGCCTTTTCGAAATATTACATACAATAATTTACATGTGGGCAAGCGCACTACTCTCAATTTATCTTTAAATTATAAGTGCTGGTAACAGAATAATGACTGCTACAATAGAATGGTTAAAGGCAAGCAATTACGCATTAAATCTCCCACTCCTAAGCTACAAATTATTAACATCCGTGTCCTCAATTTTTAACACTTCCGAAACTGTTCTTTCCCTGCCGACGTGAACTTGACCTAATTTCGTAGTTCTACAGGTTACCTCGAAACTGCCCGTCTTTCAACCTTGAAACAGCGTGCTGCGTTCCGCACCGCGTTGCTCGATTCCGAAGTTCTGCGTTGCTTTCGCCGTCCTCTTGCGTCCTTTTCTCAGCCGTCGTCTTCTTCCCGGTCGCCTCGCGTATTCTTCCGTCTCCACTAATCGGTTTCTTCTCCTCCCACGGCTGCTACCGCCTCCGATTACGCCCAATTTGCAGAAAATGTCCCTTGCACTTCCCTAACTGCCAGTGCAAGTACTTCGCTCGTTCCTAACTTTTATTCTGTTAATCAAGAACTTTCAGAGCTTTCCTGACAACGGGCACACTTTTACTTCCCGCATTAGTTAATAGAAGAATATTTCGCTAATTCCTGACTACTGCGCGGACGACTAGCTAGACGTTTTGTTGCAACGCCGTACACTCCTACCTAAACAGTCGTTGCGGCAATTTCTAACTAATCTGATGCTCTGATAAAATCTGCTCATTTGCCGAGCGGTACCTTACAAGAAGAACTGCTGACCGACGCGTGCTAGCAGAAGAGATATGTTGACTCCAGGCGAGGTGGCGACAAAAGAGAGCTCCCGCTTCCGCGTTTGCGTATTTATTAACGTTCGCCTGGGGAAATTCGGCGTGGTGGGGATTATTTCTCCTACTTGTGCCTTCCACCAGCAAAAACGTGGCTTGATAGTTCGCGGCGACTAGTGCGAGCAACGGATACCAGGCTGCGCGTTTTGCTACTATTGTTTTCGGCCGCTCTTCTCGCTGCTTGTAAACGTTTATGCCGGCGAAACTGTGGTGTTATGGGGTTGTATAATCCCATTTCGCCACAATATATATATATATATATATAAATTATTGTGAAGCGTTGTCCATAACAGTGATAACAAAAGCCATAGTTTTTACTTACTTAATTCAGTTATATTTACATTATTAAGAAATTGAAATGTAGGTACAACTCTCTTCAATGTGGTTTTATTTACATTTTAAATGTATTCAATTATGATATTTGTAGCAAATTTCCACCGAATTTTTACACGTACCCATGCAAATCTTTATTAAAGTTACCAATAAAAGCATTCTCATACATTTTCAAAGAAATCATGTTCACGATTAAATATTAATCAAAACATAAGGGCAAACTAGTCTTGCAATTAAGATAATTCAGAAATATGTATCATATGTATTTAAAATCTTTTTTTGTATTTTAGGTGAGATATACTATAAATAATTGTGCTATAGGTAAACTTAAATCTTACATTTACCTACAGGTTTAAAAAAACGAATATATCTGTGATTGGTAAAACTAAAGTTTGAACATTAATAAACATTTTAAGTTCTAAATTTGAATTAGCAGATAAAAGTTTGCAACGTGTCTACCTGTGAATATTTTTTATCAAATTTAGGATACCTCCTTTTGAGAGATGGTCAGAAACTGCCTTCCTCAAGGGCGGAAATACACATTTCTACCTAATACAGATATTTATTATAGATTTATTATTGTTGGCAATCTACGGGAATCAGCCTTTGATCCATACTAGTTATGTTTTAACTTTAGTCTCTTTCAAAAAAGCTGAGTTTATTAGCGACTACTATTATTTTATACGTAAGTAAAACATTTTAAAAATTATAAAAAACATAAAATAATTAATTAGAATAATTTTGCACAATAGTTTAAATTGATTTCTCTAAAACAGTAAATTAGGGAATTTGTTATACGACATTAAGGGGAGATGCTCTCTGTTAGCCTGCATATACAATACTTTCGCATAAAGCCATTTGTATTTATTGAAAGTAATCATTAAATATGTAATTTAATTGTTCTTGTAGAATATTTTATTTATTTACTAGTAAAATATATGATATGTAAATTTAAAAGGTTTAATGAAAAATACGGCAAAAATATGTAGCTTCTCCCTCTGTATTGTTTTAGGCTCCCCTCGCCTAAGCAAATTTGGCAAGATCGTCTTAGCTACTGCTAATCTTATAGAGCTGAAGAAGCTTGCGATGCACAGGCATATATTTATGAGCATGAAATCTATCCAACAGAGAAAAAAATGTATCTATTTTCTTGCTTAAATATATGAATTTCATTTTGAATTACGAACTATTTTGTATGATTAAAATACATGAAACTTAATAATGGAATAAAATAAAGTGTATGAAAGTATTATATGTTTGTTCAACTAATAACGTCAACTAATAAAATTGTAATAACATTTTAGAATGTCTAGTGATGATGCCAACCCCATACAAAACATATTATACTGTCAACAAATATTAAATGGTATACAACTGTCCATTTAACACTGTTGATTGACTAAAATTAGGAACCAGTGGAGAATAAATTACTAAAGACAATGGCCTTCATCAAACATATTATTAGAGTATTTTATAAATAATTGTTTCATTATTAAACATTTTCTACATTGTCCTCAATAGAAATACTTATTTTATTTATGTATTATGATTTATAATGTGTTAGATATGGCGTTCAGGTTATTAAACGTCGTCTTCTGTTTATACAGTGTAAGATAAAGTTTTCTAGAAAGTTGGCATCAACTTCCGTCAATGTGTAGGGAAGAGTTGTTTGCAAAGAAATATTTTTTTTTTGATTTTTGACCTACGATATCTCTAAATGCACTAGTGTTATTTTAAGGAGTCTTCCATTCTCATTTGTAATGTCGAAACTAAGATTTAAAAAAAAAAAAATTCAGCTGTGTGGATTTTTCTCCGATCTCAATATTTTTCTCTCGCTGTCGATTGTACTAAAATTGAACCCCCCTACGACATCATTTAAATATTATCCTCTCACGGGCCTACGGGCAGTTTTATTTTTTCATCATTTTTATTCGGCAGAGAACACTGACGGAACAAACAGGATGTCAAATGACGCATCCTTCATTTTTGGTAGAAATTTCATACACTTTGACTATCTCACACCTGGAGTCACTTTTTTCGGAACTTCTCTGCTTTGTTATGCTATATGATGCGATTGTTACTTTCGCGTATACGTATGTATGTGAGTTTAGCAAGTTTTTTGATGAAACATCGTCGGTTTTTGGCGCAGCATTACATAACTTCTCTATACTGCGTATATTACTCTGTATACAGATTACGAACAATGTTGACAATATTCGACAAGTGCAAAAGAAGTACCTGTCAAAAACTCGTGCAATCGTTACCCTAGAAAAATATTATTGTACTTAAAGTTTTTATGGAACAATAACTTAAATGATCTTAAATGATATTCCCAAAGTGTAATTTGAAGTAAACTATGATGGCAGGAAGATTCTCTAAATGAGAAAAACAATTTGGTGCTTTTTTATAAAAAAAACAATATATACAAGAGCCTTAATATTACAAAATACAAAACTAAACCGAACAGTTAATTCAGAAGATCTCTAAATATTATTTTCTATAAAGTTTTCTGTATAGTTAGCTAATTTTTAGAATTTTCTGTTAATGAAGGCGAAGATAAAAGTGTGTAAAGCTAAAGAAACTTTCATTGTTGCCAAAGCAATACATGCTAATGTGTGTAATTTGAGAGATCCCCCCCAGAGTTGCTAAACTCATTTTTGGTCATATTCGCTACAAATGTCAGTTGTATTTATGAAGCAGGTCTTAGAAATTACTATGTAAGAGAGTTGCGATGCTGTTACACGGAGTTTAAGAAAGTTTGGCAGAACATTAGAAAAGCCCGCTATGGTTTTTCTCGGCGAGGTGGGAGGGCAGAGACTGCAGGCGTAGAATCCAGGCGAAGCGATGTTTTCTTGTAAACGTTTTTCATTTTTGCTCAATATAAAATAATAAAGAATTACATTGTTTCTTCCTCTGTAGTTAATATTTATTATGTTAACTATTCACTTTTTGAAAGTCTTCCGTTAGTACAAAAAATTAGTAAGAGCACTATGTTGCAATGTTTTTTCAGTATGTTATTTTCTGGTGGGGGGTGAAACCCACTCAGCGCCCCTCGAGTTCGCCACTACAAAAAATACCTAATGTATTAAAAAAGATAATTTCCCAAAAAAATAACACTAGCTAGATCCTTCATACTTTCTCACTAAATCATTGTTTTAAGAGAAAATATCTTCACGCTGGATCGCAATTTTGAAAGCTATATCTTGTAACTATTTAAATGTTTAAAAAATATCTGAATGGAATACTGTAGATTATGTTTTGTGTAACGTTTAATATCTTTAGCATAGACCCATGCAAAGCAGGAAAATTATTTCTAAAAATTAATTTACTTCTCATTCCTTATCATTAAATGTACCAGTAAAATTATAAGGATCCACTTCTAAATTGCCTGTACTATTTCTCAGTCATAACGCATTTAGAGTTCTAATATTCACCCTTTTGTAAGTATTGCCAAGACAATCTCAAAAGATCAGAAACATCTTTCGCTTCGGACGCGTGATTCAGACAGAAAATAAGATTAAACGTTTCGTTACGTTTCTGTGATTCAATGTGCCAACTATTCCTTTCCGTGTTTAGGTGTTATCGACAATGGTTTCTAAATATCGCCGTTAACTCTTCTCTTTTCATGAGCGCAATGCTTTACATTCTTATTTTGTCTGCGTTGATAGCTACAACTGCCCGTCGCTTGCGGTGTAGTTCACGCCTGCACCTCCAGTGGTGGAGAGCGAGTTCGAGGGCGAACACGGAGGTTGCGATGGCCAACCCCGCGCCCAACAGCAGAGCAGGCTCCTTCAGGTCGTGCGGCAGCAGCGGCGCCACACCCGCCGAGTGCGCCACCACGCGCGTCGCCACGAACACGCCCTTGCTGCGCCTCTCGTGCCAGAAGAAGCTACAACAGGCAACAAAGCGCCTTCACCCACATGCTCTAGACCACGTCATCGGACGGATGCTCGCACTATAATATGCACTCGTGCAAGGAGAATCTGCGCCACGCATCAGAGCCACTTGACCCTCATGTTCTATATCACGTCAACCGACGCAGCTACAACAACCTGCGTCATTAATACGCTTTTACTGCGCCTCTCGTCACAATAGACACTGCAACAGGCAACAGAGCCACTTCACCTTCATGCTCTAGACCACGCCATCTGAGAGTCACTACGGACTGCGCCTCGAACACTCTTTGCTACCTTCTGGGCAACAGGCGGAAGGTAGAATGATTTCCCAGTAATGACCTCTCTATACTTTGAGAGGGAATATAATAGTATTTTCCTTTGCTTTCTACTACAGCGTAAATTGACATACCTTCTAGCGCTGAATGGTAGTTGGAGATAGAGCCATGGGACTTTCCTTTTCGAAAATGGTTAGGGAATTGAATATATGGAGATCCACAGGGTCAAGAATGTGTCGAGAATACCTAATTATAGGCTTGTCATCTCTCCGTGGAATACGCAGTGATTTACTTAATGACCGAGAACGACAGCGTTTCCTCAGAGTTGTCAAGGCTAACAGACAAGCAACACTACGTAAAATAACCGAAGAAATCAATGTGGGACGTACGCCGAACGTATTTTTTGCCTTTACAAACAGCGCGACATCGCCTGAAGCGCCTCTCCTGGGCTCGTGACCATTTCGATTGGACTCTAGAGGGCTTGGTCAGATGAGATCCGATTTCAGTTAGTAAGAGCTGATGGCAGGGTTAGAGTGTGGCTCAAACCCCGCGGACCCGTGGACCGAACTTGTCAACAAGGCGCTGTGCAACCTGGCGGTGGAACTGTAACGGCGTGGGCTGTTTTTTCTTGGAACGGATTGGATCGTCTAGTCCAACTGAGCCGATCATTTACTGGAAATGATTATGTTTCGCTACTTGGAGACTATTTGCAACATTTCATGGAGTTTATGTTCCCAATCACCGAAATAATTTTTATGGATGACAATGTGACATGTTCTGAGGCCACAGTTATTCGCGATTGGTTTGAAGGACATTTTGTACAATTCGAGCGAATGATCTGGCCACCCAGATCGCCCGAGATGATTCCCATAGAACATTTATGGGACATAATCGAGAGGTCAATTCGTGCAAAAAAATATGCACTGACAACGCTTTTGGAATGAATGGCTACAGAGGCAGCATGCCTCAGTATTACTGCACGAAACTTCCAACGATTTGTTGAGACCGTACCACGTCAAGTTGACTTCGTCCGCAAAAGGAGATCCGAAACTATATTAGGAACTATGCCGTGACTTTTGTCGTCTCAATGTATCTTTCGATGGAATTATTTAAAAAAAAAACAGTTAAAATCGTTACTTGGTCTTACCTTTAAAAAATTGCAAATACATTAAATTATTGTAGATTATGTCAATACTTATCAATCAAGTAGAACAAAATTGGGAACAAAATGAGGATCTGAAACTTTTGAGAAGCCCCTAAAAACTGAAATATTGGGACAAAGCATGATATCCAACAAGACCATATCGTGTTAAATATTTACAGACGAGGAAAACGGTGGGAGTTCTATTGTGACTGTGTAAATGAACGACTGCATGTGTGACAATCGCTGGTGTTTCTGTGGTGTACCAATTAATTGCGATAGACCTGCGATAGCGCTTATTGACACACGGGAGTAAAAACGACCATCCCGTCCTTATTGTACTAAACTAATGTACTAATTATAACCATAATTGCCTATTTGTTTAGTGAGTGAAGTGAAGAACTGTTTAAACTGCGGTCCTTGCGTTCGATTCAGATTCAGTAAACAAATCCACCATTTCAATTGTTGCGCCAACAAAACCGACT
Source organism: Gryllus longicercus (assembly GCA_038098605.1). Classification (NCBI taxonomy): domain Eukaryota; kingdom Metazoa; phylum Arthropoda; class Insecta; order Orthoptera; family Gryllidae; genus Gryllus; species Gryllus longicercus. The sequence continues at coordinate 2,050,199 of JAZDUA010000232.1, read as the reverse complement.
AAGTACACTTACCACGAAAATAACTTACTCGAGGGGCAATAATCTACTTAGAATTGGTAGTTTAATCGTACTTTAATTGTAAGAAACACAATGGTATAATAAAACGCCCGATAAAAAACAAGTAGTGCGAAATGTATTCGTAGGCTTCCGCGAGCGGAGTCATTGGATTCATGGCTGTCCGGGATGAGCCGCGTTTCAATCGATCGAGCTGACGTTTCGGCCATCGTGTTGAGGTCTTCTTCACAGCTATACTGCTAGTGAGTGTTCAGTGCTTATTGAGCAGTATAGCTCTGAAGACGGCTTCAACACAATGGCTGAAACTTCAGCTCGATTGACCGAGATGCAGCTCATTCCGGACTACCAAGTCTCCAAGAAAGGCTAAAGAGCACTACTTCGTCGCACTAGAAACGGTTACGAGACGCGATTTATGTACATATGAACATATCTCGGCCACACTTTTAAAACTCATCACCAATCCTAGAACATCGGGTGTGAAGCTAATACACAAAGACGTCGTCGTCAGTAGCCGAATTGCTTAAATGCGCTCCATGAAGTCACGGAGACGTTAAGCCATCCGTTAAGCAACTCTAGACATCGCAAATTCCTGGATGTGTGACCTTCGGGGAACTACGGAGATTTACGAATAACATTCTGTAGAACTACTAGTTTTGTTTGCATGTCCATGGTGTTCCTATTTCCACTCCTCCGACCAAGTACAGACGTTGACACAAGAACAAGAAGAAGTCGCGCTGGTGCGCGTGATCCACGGCGCGTTCTTGTCGCGATTTGTTGCTGTAAAGAATTTTATTCCTTGATAGATTGATTAGTGATCCCGGGAGCGTCAACGGCTAAGGTCATTAGTCCCGTAAGTGTAGGTCACGTTTTATCGAGAGAGATGGAGGGGATTTTCTTCCGCTGGATGTAGAGATCCGGCGACGACCTGCCGTCGGCTTGGGGGATATTCCCCAACCTGGCATCTCCCACAAGCTCTAAGCTCCTGACTGGTCTCCCCGCAGGTATGGTAGCGTAGTACACGTGAGTGTAAGTAAGGGGTGAGAATAGGACAAGGAAGAGTTTGGAAAGATCGGACGTGGCCCGTTTGTTAGGCTACTGCTCCGGCATTTGCCTCGTGTTGACCGGGGAATCTACCGATCGGAGCAGCCGGTCGATGGAATTCTCTTCCAGACAGCGGCTGAAGTCGACCTAGCTGACTAGCTAGTGTCGAAAATCCTGCCACCGTCGAGACTCGAAACTAGGACTTCTTAGTCAGAGGCACGGCAAGGACATCACTTGATGCTCTAAGCATCCTTTCCCGGTAAAAAGATTTTAAATTTGTGGAATGTTTGAGATACTAAATAATGAGGTGATAATGGACGCGTTTACTATTCTTGACTACCTTCTATAGACCTAATGATTGGAGAGTACCGGGGCAACGCCAGTGCCGCTACTCGGGAGTTCCCGAAAGATACCCTTCCCCCAGTAGCGCCTGACCCCGCCGAAGCGCTCGTGCCGATTCGGAATTACTATAGCTGTCAGCGTCGTGCGTAACGCTCTCGTTTATGTCGCACGAGTCCGTGCGCCGGGTCTAGTTTGTTTGGCGGCGAGTTGGGGAGACTACAGAGGAACATTGAAACCCGTGCCCTTGCATGTTACCGCATATGTGGGGGCCATTTTGAACAATATTACGCATTTAGATTAATTGTTTTTCATTTGTATGTAGTAAATTAGTTTCTCAAGCTAACCTAATTCCGTGTTCCTTTTATACATTACATTTACATACGCGAACTAAAGTACTTTCTATGAAGTAAGTTGTGTAATGCTGAGAAAAATCAATATCGAGATTTTAATGGAAATACATTTTTGCCACCCTTTTACCCAAAATCTCTTGTATTTTTCAAAACATTCGTCCATTCATCCGTCTGTCCATTCGTCTGTGAACAATACTAGCGCCTAAAATATTCGTTGGGATTTTGCTTAAATCCGCGATTCGCGAAAATATTCGTAGGGATTTTGCTAATACCGCGATCGATCCGGCCCGATTTGAATCCACGCAATTTTGCAGTTTTCAGAATTCAGAGTTAAAGGTCTCCATGCTAGTATTTCACCTATTCTGAAAAGAAATTAGGAGAAAAAACTTAAAGCTTCAGGGGGCGGGGGTTTCATAAAAAGAATATCCAACATTTCGAGGATTCTTTTCAAAAGCATAAGACTTCCAGTCGAGCCAAACCGATCGGGAAATACTTTCGGAAAATAATTTTACGGTTAATTTTGGCGTTAGTATTGTTCACATACGACAGGCAGACAGATCGACTAAGAATTGAAAAATACAAACTCGAAATCGAGTTTCTTCAACATTACATAACTTTCTCTATTCTACCTATATTACTTCGTATATACGTACGTAAACCACAAAGAAATAGTGGTGCAACATAATGGCACATACTTTCTCGTATTAGTTTTCTATTTTGTTTGGTTTCGGCTAGTTAATCGGATTTGCCACATACTGTTGCCAACTGCCATCTATCGCCACCCAAAGCACATTCTTTTGAAAGTTTTTTTTTTAACTTTTCGGTTTCCTAACAATAGAAAGGAAATATTATTTTAAGGATATTAAAGATCAGTGAAATATGGTTCTAAATGGAAATTTTCTTTGAAAACTTTGATGTCGTTTTTAAGAAAATGGTGTTTAAGCGCTACTGTAAAATATAAACTTGAATCTCTTTTCACAGAAAACTATCGAATTTTGGAAAAACTTCGTATAAAGTAATTTCAAAAACTTCACAAATGCAGTAGTGTTTAAATAGCTGGAAATGTGTATATTAAAGGCATTAAAAAATTGAGTAATTTTTGAAAAAACAAAGAATACAACAATATGGCGTTTATGTCATCAAACGTGTAAAGAAAAAATCTTGGATCGTCTTTGAGAAAATCTTGTTTTTTTAATTTTTTTAAATGACACGCAATATTGCTCAAAAACTATTAAAATTTTCAATAAAATGTACATGACATTATTGAAAAAACTAAACTAAACTAGACGTCGAAAAAAATCAAACTTTCGCAATTAACCGTAAAAATCGGACATACGCCACCTTTAAAAGTGTATTTTACTCCGTATATACGTACGTAACCGGAAAGTTGAAAAAAACGGGCCAGGTCATTACTCTAACCAAAGACCTATATTTTAACATGACAGTGCGCGACCATCTGAGATAAATGCTTGCACGGCGACGGGGCACCACGAATCTGTCCTTCTTGGTGTAAAAATTATGTCTATCAGATAGGTGGTATTTTTCTTCTTCTTCTTCTTCTTCTTCTTCTTCTTCTTCTTCTTCTTCTTCTTCTTCTTCTTCTTCTTCATTTTCTTAAAAGTCTAAGACATGTTCCTTTCCAAGAATAATAATGAGTTTTTCTCCTTGGTCTGCCAGCTTCTCTTCTTCCCCTCGGCCTTTCATCTTTAGCAAATTTCACGATTCTTTTCTCCTCCATTCTCTCAATATGATCGTTCCATTCTTTTTGATATATACATGTGTGTGTTCGGTCCAGTCGATCTACAAACTAAATATCTTCAGGAAGAACTCACTCACGCTATTGTTCATTACTTTGAGGTAATATATGGCATTTGGCAGGACTCAAACTCACATACTCTATTCACGGTCCCATTCGAATTCAAAGCTTTGTCTTAACGCTCGCCGCTCCTGCTGCTACACTTTAATATACATAATTTTGGAAATTTTCATCTTCTAAACACAACTAAGGCGTTCTGGAGAAAAAAGTATCTAATCTATTATTAATATTATTGGTCATTACTTTTCAATGCTTACCTATCTATCTTTCCTTGTATACCTGCTTCCACTAGCCGTTGCAATATCGCACTCATTTTGTCGCGAAGAGGCCAGCCTCGTCGTACGGCGAATACTTGATAGGCAGGTGAAAGTACACACTCCGGAACGAGATAAGTGAGTTCTCGACCGTACCCGTCAACCGTTTGCCGAATTTGACGGAAGGTTTCGAGATCGTTTCGATTAAGAATTACTGCCACTTCGTCGGATGACAAAACATCTTGAGGAGTTAGCTCAGCGACGTTCTCTAGTTTGTTCACCAATTGCCACACCGCATCATATGCTTCTAAATTTCTAGCAACAAGTTTTACACCGACCACAGAGTACACCCGTGACACGCGGTTGTTCACTTCCTCTAGAGTACGAGGTTGTTTCGGAATCACAGGAATCGTTAAAAAACTTGAGAATTAAGTCTCGAAAGCACTCAGCATAAAAAAACCAAAGACTTCGAACAGGAAAAGTAGATAGTTGTTCAAAAATCCTTGATATTCTTCGGGCATTCGGTTGTGTTGAAGGAGCTTGTATATCTTCACGAATTTTAACGATCCTTGACAAGCCATCCATCCACATGCTGTTACTATCCATGTCACATGTGAAAAAGCTTCGAGAATGCTACATCGTAAAAACAGTATCCTACGAACTAAAACGCACAAATCGTTTTTAGTGTGAGGATACAGAAAATCGGGGGTTGAACCTGGTTGTGGAACCATTGGTGTTTGAAATATGTCCATTATACCATTATGTAAGATTAGTACTGCATTATAATTAATATGAGTACATGATGATACTCCTAGCCGTTCTGCCACAATCTTCAGTAGCCTCATATTTACAACATTGTATGGCTTCGCATTTCTATTAATCCATTTAGGCCTGGAATTGACATAATATCTTCCGAGAACACGTATGTCCCTTGTAAGCTCCGTGTAGGAAGCCGGTGTAATTTCTCGAGAATGGTCATAAGATCTTCCGCGCCAGTCAAGGATATTTCGCAACGGGATCAGTGCCTTTATTCCTCGTATGGAAGGCTGCTTTGGCAGAGCCGATTTTATGATATTGAACACCACAAACAAACATCGCATGAGCCGATACTTCGATACAAACCAAGTGCTAACATCTGTTCCAATAGGCTGACTTTCAAGTTTTGAACAGTTTTGGGCTACAAAGCTCGCAGGGAGTACTCTCGGACCTTGACGTAATAGAGCACTTACATGAGCCTTTAATACACATATCATTCCCTCCACAAATACAACTCGAGCTAGTAGCTTATCGTTTGTTTTTACAGGATTTTCCAGGTCAATACATGACTTTTGAAGGTTTTCACGACCGAAGTTAAGTCGACGGTCATTTTCGTTAGACATTCTATCCACGTAAATGGCAAAGAAGCAGGCAATGCCGTTGACACTTGCGGACAAACGTATGTTTGGATCCCTTGACGTAGATACATTGAGAGCTTCCAAGCAATTCTTCAGTGGTTTCACATTTCGATTGGCTGCTTTGGTTGCGATTTGATTCGATTGTTTACTCGCAATTAGTTTGTCTCCCTCCATGGACTGAGATTTCTGTGTGAGTGTTCCCCAATCAGCGCAGGAACTCAATATCAGTAAGCATAAAATAGATGTGCGGTGCGACACATAAGTCACTAATTAATAATCAGAGTTGAGCTTGACATGTATAAGAATGTCTTCCTTTGTATATTCTACCCTCTGTTGTATTTCGATGTTATTTTATATTTCCGAAAATGTAAAATTTACATAGTCTTTCCCTTTATAAGTTACAAATAAATCAAGTTGTCCCCGATTGAGTCAACGCTTATCATTCAGGCAGAATGAAATTGCGGATAAAATGAGATTCTGAAGCGCTTGAGGAGCTCCACTGATACTGACTAGACACTGAAATACAGTAGGGAGAGAGCATGATATCCGGGGAGGTCCCGTTGGTGTTAAATATTCACAGATAAGGAAAACGGAGTTTGCTTTTATTGAACGATTGCATGTTTGAAAATCGCGGTTATTTGTATGGTGTAACAATTAATTGAGATAGAACTACGGATAATGCACATGGAAACGCGGAAGACCATCTTGTCCGATTTATTATGTACTATTTATACCCATAATTACAACACGTAGTTGATTAAGGAAAGGCTTTTTGAAACTAGGCCTTTGAGTAGGCTCTAGCCCGCATAGCAGTATAATCGTGTCCAGTAAACAAATCCAAAAATTTTGGTCTTTGCATCTACAAACCTGACGAGGTATAGCTATGACGAAAGCTAACCATTAGAGAGCAAAAAACCATTTATAATTGGCACTTTAAGCACACCTTAATATTTAGAAACAGAATGGAATAATAATATGCGCGATAAAAATAACTACTGGTATTACATTACCATTACCAACAATACTCATCTATAACTCTTAAAACATATTTTCAATCCTACTGCATGAGGTAAGACAACTAATTCTTTTGAATCTATTACATAAAAAAGAAATTTGGCTATCCAGACTGCATTCCATACATTTCACATGCCATTAAAATAATTTATTGAAAGGCCTCTCCTACACCAAAGGAAAGAAAACTAGTGGTGCTACAAAATGGCACAGACTTTCGCATATTAGTTGTTATATTTCCTTTGGTCTCGGCAAGCTACTCGGACTTTCCACTTACTTTTGCCAGCTGCTATATATCGCTGCCCGAAGTACATTCTTTTACATTTTCTTATTTTTTTGGTTTCCTAATAATAGAACGGAAATATCATTTTATGAATATTGAATAACAATAAAAACTCGTCCAAAATGGCAATTTCCTTTGAAAATTTTCCAGCCATTTTTTGTGGCGCTTAAGCGCTGCTGTAAATTCGAAATTTGAACGAACTTATATTTTTAAAAAGTGTACAAAATTATCATTGCTCTTTGTAATATTGATAATAGATGAGTCTTACGCGTTGAAAACTGTTCTTCAGTATTTAGTAAGGTCGTATACTTTTTGAAAATGAGTAGTTTCATGTAATTTTTGTAAATCTTCGAATTTGCAAATTCGAATTTAGTGAGCTTCTGTTTTCTTCTGAGTCTTTCAAGATATATTAGGTAACATTACGAAAATGGTAACGCCGTAGTTGAAATCGTCAGAATTACTATCTATTCCTGTGCGTAATTTCTGGCAGTATGGAAGGCTGTATGAATTGTCGAATTTGTGTTGAAAAAAAAAACTAATTCATTTTCGAATCTCGTTTGCTGCGAACACGTGTTCAGGCGGCTTTGTTTTCGGAAACATAATTCTTCGGCGCCGTGATCGGCAGCCGGCGACGGGCGTGCTATAAACAATACCTCTGAGATTTCCGGAAGTGTTGTAGGGAGATTCCTTGCGCCGGCGCGTGGCGAATTGGCCGGCGGGCAGTGTCTGTCTCCGGGCCAAAACGCGGGCGGTCATTGTTTTGCGCGGGGGCTCCCCGAAGGGGGGGAAGGTCTTCCCTGAGGATCGGCAGCCGCCGAAGGTGCGTGCGACGGCCGAGCACCGAGCGGGCGGCTTGTCGTAAATAAGTCTGCTGCGGACGGCACCCTATTTGGCGGGCGGACGGGGCAGCTGGTGACGGGGGGGGGGGGGCGGCGGTTGGCTCGTTGAAAATGATTCTTTGTGACAAGAGCTCAGTCTTGCGACCTACTCTCCGTGGAGAAAACTATCTTAATATTAAATTAATATAATAAAATTTGGTGACGCCACAATATTGATTGCTTTATTTATTGTTAATACTTTGAACAATTCTAGTTATATGAGTGTTCTATATTCAATTTTTAAACTTATTGTATAAATATTTTGAACAAAAGGAAATTTTGCTAACGTTTCTCTCTCTTTTTGCTGTGAAACATAACCATGAAAAATATTCTGTTTATTTTGGTTAATCATCTTGAAATATCTGTTCAGTTAGCAAATACTTGAAAAAATAATAATATTGATTCATTTCTCTGTGAAACACAATTCCCAAAATCTCCTTTGCATAAAACAACTTTTTTGCAAGCTTCTTTCTGAATTTTTAGTTATTTTTTCTCTGGCCTTCCAGTTACGTTGCCGATGTACAGCTTGTGGCAGTCCGGCAGCGAACCGTTTCAGATGGGGGGCGTTGTCCATTGTTGCAACGCGATATGTGAGTAACATTTCACCATATATCAACCTCTCTTTGTGATATTATGTCTTATTATTTCTTTCTTTTTTGAACAGAAATTCGAATCCTATTAATATGGATGGTGGAGATGAGAAAATTCGCTCCGCTACTCAACCGGAGAAATGTACCAATAGGTGAGCCTTTGTTTTGTTTCTTTTAACCTTACCCACTTTGCGTTTTTCTTCACTGCATCACTTTCTAACTAGTCAAGACGAAAAGTATTTGCCTCTGGATGATGATTTATATGAAGAAAAAGTTATCAATCTGCATATGGGTTCAACTGCGAATATATTTCATTATGAAATTCGGTTGCTAGAATTCATCAGAGGTTATAAACAATCAGAATGCAGAATCAGTTTTATAAATATTTAATGAAAGAAGTGTTGTAAATAATGAAAAAAATTGTTTGGCAATTATGAAAACAAATTTAGCTTCTGCAAATAGTTTTGTTCATTTTTTTTTAAATCTTGTGAAGTATCTTCTATCAAAATCTGGATATTTTCTAAACCAGTTTTAGAAATTTCCTTTGTATTTTGTGATCATAGGGATGACAAAGTATTCCGGACGTAATAATATCTACTATAAAAGAAGCTCTATAATACAAAATCCAGTATAAAAACGAAGACCTATATTTTCTTTGAAATGTTAATGAAAGAGAATTAAGTTTGAAACTAATGTGTTCAGTGAATATTTTCTTTTGAACATTTACATTCACCTTTCAGTTGTTTTCTGGTGTCATATGGGTTTGCTAATTGTAATCAGTTAATAAATTCTGAAGTAAGAAACCCCTAAGGCATTAACAGATTAGTGAACATAATATTTTCTTCTGATTTAAATTGTTGAAGAGTGAAAATCAGAATGCAAACGTTTGATCAATGCAATAATTGAAATACGTCTGTATTTTTTGCTCCCCAAGGACAAGTAGTATGTTTTTACCCCCAACAAATGCTCAAAAACAGAATTACACGCATCAAATTAAATTTGAAATAACAAAATTATCCAATAATTTTTACACATCATCGAATAATAGATCAGGCTCAGCTTATCCAGCTCAGACAACCCTATTAACTCGAAACGATATTTAAAAAGAAGTTCGATTGACCTATATTATTTAAGTCAAGTTACGATTACTTTATTTTATTTACTTTTCTAAAAAGAAGAGTTGCAAACAATCAGTCAAATAAAACAATTATAATTGTTGCTTTCCTAATGATTGTCATATTTAAAATATATTTTCTCACGTGCAATCGTAGACTTGTAAAGCATGTATTTTCTGGTGGTTTCAAAGCTAAAGAGAGCTTAACTTAAAAGCTAAAGCTTAGATCATGAACTGATGTCACTGTAGTGCGTCTGACCTGGAGGTCCTAGGGTTCAAGTTCCAACTGTGGCAAATTTTCGACACTGTTAGATAGCTAGGTCGAAATCAGCAGCCAAGTGAAAGTGAATTCTAGCCGCCGGCTGCTCTCGAAGGTAATTTTCCATGGTTTCCCCGATCGTTACCAAGCGAATGCTGGAGGAGTACTTTAAGAAACAGGCCACAGACCGAGCTCCTCCTCTTATCTTATCTTCACCCCTTACTTACCCACACCTTCTTCTACGTGCACTACAGTACCATACATGTCGGACGACCAGAAAGGGGGGTTGTCCCAGCTGGGACGCTGGTGGGAGATACGTCGAGAGGGAGACCCCCGGGAAACCCACGTGTAAGTCAGCGCCGAATCTCGCCATCCAGCGAGGGATAAACACCGCCCCTTACGTGATAAAAATGTACTACACATACGCGGCTAATGTCTAGAAACATGAAATACTCAATCATTCGCTTAAGTGTGTGTCATATTGATGAACGGTTTCATTCTGGGCCATTTTTACTAGAGTATACTTTTAAAAATCTCGGCTCTCTTTAAAGAAAAGTAATTTCACAATCAACGTCCTCCGATCATGCGGACCATGTTACTCATTAAATAGGCAACTTTGAGCAGCGATGCTGAGAACAATTCAGGGTCGTTGGGTACTTGAACTTTGACTGTTCAGGAACCGCTAACGATCGACCTACGTTTCCTGAATAGTAAATGCTCCTATACACAATTCCATCAAAGAAATGGATCTATTTTCACACTGCCAGTACCCTGATGGCAAATTTTAAATATTTTAAACGTGCTGTCTTTCATTTTAGTGACAGTACGTAACTTAAAATTTTCAGTTAGCTATTATACATTAATTTTGTGTCCATGCGTATACGTTAGCAGGTATCGTCTTGCAGCTCGATATTCCCAAAGACTGGATTTCGACTGTGTGAGAAAAATATTCGAATATTTTATTATCTCTTATTTTTAATGAACTTCCCTATCCACAGTACTGGGAGATCCATAAACGAAGGAAGCCCCCACGACTATTACTTTGTGATCGCCGTGCATTTCTGTATTGCTACGCGGACATTATATGGAACAAATCGAAACAGCTTCGTGTTGCCCAGGTGGTTGATTCATGTTGCTGGGCATGTCACACGATATGAGTATTAGTACCGTCAGAGAAGTGATTGTTTTGTCCTGGGAGGTGGAGGTGCTTGTTCCTTGCTGGATGGAGAAATCGGTTGCTAGAATTCTTCTCCCGGCAGCGGCCTGTTCGACCTAGCTACATTGCTAGTGTCAAAAATCCGCGATTGTCGTGACATGAATATTAGGCCTTCCAGGACAGTCTCAGAGACAACGTTAATTAATTAAGATATGACCCGTGAATCCGGTCACCTCCACTCTGATTCTCCTCGTTTCCATCCAGCCCCGCCTCGCCCGGCGAGACGGACGCACAGACTGATCGACGGACGGACTGACAGACAGACTAATGGACAAATAGACCGACTGTCCTTGTTTATTTAAAAAAATCTATGTAGGTGACAGCAAAAATGTTTATGTAGTCATATTCTTGTGAAAATTATTTTCACGATTACATAGCTTATTATAAATTACGTTTACGATAATGTAAGAGAAAGGGAGAAAGAAAGAGAGAGGGGAGACGCCCTCTCGTCACGGCGTGTGTGCGCGTGTGCTACAGGCGGCCGAGCGTCCCTAGCGACCGTCGTTCTCCAGCCAGGAGCGCTCCGGCCAGACCCAAGACGCCTTCCAAGCCCCTGTGCTTGTGTAGAGAATTGCACCGGACTCAACGGTTGGCAGCCATGCAGGCACAAGTCAGTGCACAGCATAATTCGCTACGACGCTCTTCTCGGCCCGCATAAAAGTAAAAGCTTCACGCCTGGAAGTCCGCTCTTCTTGGATTGCTTTCTTAGGCTTTTGGTGCAGCACGTATTCGCCAGTAGGTCTCTATTACAGTTGACTAGTGATGAGTCGTTACTTTAATGCTGCTTGCTGGTAGTTAGCAAAAACAAGTCGCATTGGTTCATAATAACAAGTGACCTGATGGTCCTGTAGTCTCTGTGAATTGACCCATTACGGACTTATTCTGTCTGCTGAGTATTTGAAAGCAGCGAAGCACTTCCCTGGGTTAGCGGGAACCTCTCGCGAAGGATTTACAGAGTAAACTTTTCTTAGCTTTTATACTTAAGCAATACGTCCACTCCTCCGTCCATGAGTTTATAAATAGCACTTTCAATTTTTATAAATATGACTTTTAAAGTTTTTATGAGGTAGGGGAAGGTCGGGTGGTATCAGCCACCTTAGCTTTAAATATGATTTCTTAAAGTACAAAAATGTATTTTTTTGACTTGTCTCTCATGCCGTCAATATTTATATTAGAAGCAATTTGTTCACATTTTTGTATTTATGAGTATAGTATATGTGCTGTACATTAAGGTCATACATTTTCTCGTAAAACTACCCTTTTCTATGAAAACAGCTCAAAATTCCGCATTTTCAGAAACACTCAAACACCATTTTTTCAAAGACTACACCAACTTTTTTCTTTAAATATCTCGAACGAATAGTTGTAATGGCACTCTTTATTATGACGTAAAGTTAATTTCAATTCTTTTTTGTTTTGTTTTTAATTACACAAGTGTAAATTTTTGAAAGATCTCTCACGCCGTTGATGTGCACATTTCCAGCAATTTGAAAACACTATTGTATTTGTGAATTAAAGTACTTAAAATGACTTTAAATGAAGTTTTTCGAAAACAAACATTTTCTGTGAAATAGAGCTTCAAATTTCGAATTTACAGTAGCGCTTAAACGCCACTTTTTTTGTAAACGACTCCAAATTATTCAAAGAAAATTACCATTTGGGGCGACGTTTCACTGTTCTTTAATAACATTAACATAATATTCCCGCTCTAAATTAGAAAAGCGAGAATTTAATAAAATGTCAGAAAATGTACTTTGGGCGCTGCTAGTGTGCACCAGGCAAGTTCGAAGAGCTAACCGAGACCAAAGGAAATAGAAAAGTAATATGGGAAAGTCTGTGTCATTCTATAGCACCATTAGTTAACGTACGAAAATAAGACATCAGGCGTAACTTTACTGCCATTGATCGCTCGTTTAAATTGATATGGCAATATCTCCATTTATACACCGAACATTTATTTCCTCATTTTATCAAACACATTAAGTCTTTTCGAATGTAGTTCCCTATTTCCAAGGTATGGAAATAGAGCTTGCGGCTTCTGCCTCTTGGAAAATATCGACCGTCACATAAGTATCATTTTGTGGGATATTTACATCAAATTTCCATGACACGTTAGTGACGTCAGTTAGTAACGCATTCAACTCTTTGATCGGAGAACATTAAGAGTCGCATGAGATTTAACATGACATGACAACTAACTGCTTACAAGTTATAATGACAATATTTTTTTAAATTCTGAAATGGAAATTTTGAAATAACAAAAACATGTATGTCACACGTCCTCTACACTTAAGCATGTAAGAGGCTTTAAGAATTCGGTGGGTTAGGTATTCGGTTTCTCTCTCTCTACACCTCCTACTTTATCTTCATGCTTCGTCCTTAACCGTCAAGTACTCGCACTGTTGTAAAAAGTACGACAATGGAGTATTTTTCATAGTTACATGAAATGCTGCGCTTCAGTAGTGAATTCCTTCTAGATATTCGTTTATTGATACTTCTTCATTTTAGCAGCAGAAATTAAGATTACCTTAATCGTTTGTTGAGTTAAGAAAGAGAATGGGAGAGTAAAAGTGTTTTTTGTACATTACACAACGCGCGAATTCTGGTGTTAATTTTTCCCACTGGTCCTTCAAGTCTGAAAAAGTAATGAAAAAGTGAATAACGCTAGATGCTAAATTTAGAAGAATATCCTGTAACACTTGATGTAGCCAAAATCAATATTTTGGGAGTCCTTGATACCGAAAACCGAATGACGACAAAACGTGTACGTCCGTCTGTGAACAACGCTAGCAGCTAAACCGTTCAGCCGATTTTCTCCAAAAAATCATATTCCACAATTGACCTGGCTTATGTTACGGTCCCTTGAATATGAAATCGATATTTTAATTTTGGGAGGGTACTTTATATGAACGCCCTTCGACATTTTCAAAATTTTGAAAAAATGGCATCATTGTTTTTTATTTAATTGTGTTTTTGGATAGTGTAAACGACGTTTAAAAAGAATGGTGCAGGTCTCCTTTTCGTTGAAAACTCTAATACTTCGAAAATTGCAACAATTCAAATTTTTTTCGGTGAAACAACAATTACGAAGATACAGATTTTTTCCTTGATGAAATCTGTTACTTAAAGAAGGTTATGAAATAAGGTCATGTACAAGGTTTTGGTGTAAGGTTTGTCGAAAAGTTGAGACCTTTTCGGGTAATTTTGCGTGAAAATAAGGCGATAAAGTACGTAGTGTTTTAACACCAATAGTTTGTACAATGTATTGTAGGAGAGTATTAAATTAAATAACTTTTTATTTGTTTATGATCTCTAATTGTTATTCATAGTTAAGTAAAACACTTAAATATTAATACGATGAAAAAATATTTATTAAAAAAATAGTAATGACAAATATTCTGGATGTTGTAAAAAATATCACTGTGTCTTAAAGAAAGGCGTGAGTGCTCGTAGGTTAAAGTCTTAGTGGTCTAAATAATACTAGTGAATATCTATCTAAAGTTTTTTTTAAATTTAAATGGACAAACGTTAAAATTACATAATTTGTTTCCAATCTCAATTTCTCATTAATGTTATTGTTTATTTAATATTGGTGCCTTTCAAACTTGGTCTCAGATCTATTCAACCTATTGCATATCACAGACCTAACTTAGATTGGTTTTTAAATTCTATTGGTCTGGTCAGATATTAATTGTTTTCATAAGTAATCCTTTTGCATAAAGGACTGCATCTTATTTCTAGTCCAAAGCCTCTAGTCCATTTAAGTCCAAAGATTTTACTGTCCTATGCAACATCGGATTAATTTTTAGTATTATCATGATAATTAATTGTAATACTTACTTAAATTAAATAAAGTTAGGCAAATAGCAGTTTCCATTTCATTTGAGCATCCCATCACTTCTTTAGTAGAATAAAGAAAGTAAAGAAAAATCAAGTTGATCAAAGTTTCAAACTACGCAATCGTTTCAGTACAAAATTATAAACGTTTCTTCTTTGAAACTATCTCCATAAGAAAACCTAATGAGAATTTGATGGTGGTGTACCTCAAATTCAGCTAGTCCGTGCCGTATGAGTAAGGCTGTACTCGATTATGCATATGCATCGCTCTCTTGCCAAACGTACATTTTTCTTCCACCGTGACGTAAGAGGTGAAGCTGTAGGTAACCACTCCTTCCTCACAGAGCCTTCAAGGTTCCGTTGCTCCACTTTTGAAAATTATTTCGTTAGCGCAGCTTCTAGGACATTTGTGAAGTACGTGACAAAGGTGGGATTTGGGTCCAAGGGGAAATGATGTTCCTCACGCCCTCTCTCTGGTTAATCAAGGGCAAACTCTTTCTTCATAGCTCATTGAAGGATTAACTCGTTCAGTATACGTAGGGTTTTATATAGCAGATACTCTATCTAATAATCTTATTGACTGATTAAATACTAATTCACTGCTAATTACGGCAAGTCAAGTAAACAAGTAAGTAGAAAACGAGAATCGTTTAATTATTTGAAAATTTCTAGTTTTCAAATGTTGCCAGCCGCGCGCCTTGATAACATGTTTATAATTCAACTGTGTGTGGTGAAGTAGAGGACTGGGGATTGTGGAACTAAAGAAAATGTACTTAGATCAGACTTCTCCCCTCACTTCACAACTTTTTTACTGTTTTTTGACTTTAAATACATTAATGAAAATTATATCACAGACAGAGGAAATCTATTTGAGAACTTATATTAGAATAGACGTTAAAATAGCCATAGAGTGGGGATGTAAAATCAAAGATTAAAAGAAAAAATCCAACCGAACTCTTCCTGCAATATTGAAAGTGGATAACTAGCTGAGACAACTTTGTTTCGTTGATAATATCTTCAACACATCCATCAAAGGCTCAATTTCTACACTTTCCCAAAAGTTTCAAACGCGTTTCTCTACAATCGCGGTTGGCAATTGCAATATTTCCGACCAAAATAGTATGTTACCGCAGGGTTCGTGTTAATCTTGTTTGGACGGGACCGTAAATAATGGGGAAGATCAAAACCTTCCTTTCCTCTGGTCTGTGCGGGCCGCGGTTCGGATCCCGAACCCAGCAATGCGTGCGGGCCAACCGGTCGGTTCGCGGTGGGGGCGGGGGCGGAGGCGGGGGCGCTGCTGACAGAACGGGGCTAGGTAGGGCTCGGCACCCAACGTCGGCCTCGGCCCCGTTCACCCGGAGGCCAACGGCCGCACCGCTCCCGCCCCCGCTCCCCGTCTCCCCGTCTCCGCGGACCCATGGTGCAAACGCTCACGCGCTCACCCGCTCCACGAATAGAGCTGTTGCGCCGGAGGTCATTTTTCTTCTCTCGATTCGCGTGAGGAATGTTTTAAGAAAAGCCGGGGAAGGTGGTTCAGGGCAACTGATGTCACTGCAGTGCACCTGATCGAGAGGTCGTCGGGTTCCACTCCAGACGGTGGCAGGATTTGTGACTCTCGCTTACTAAATAGGTCGAGTTCAGTCGCCGTCTGGAGAATTCTAGCGGCCGGCTGCTCTGATCGATAGTTTTCCGTGGTTTCTACGATAAACACCACGCGAATGCCGAAGCAGTTCCCATCAAACGGGCCATGGACCATGTGCGATCATTCCTTCCTTTCCCGTGTCATATTCTCACCCCTTACTTACTCTTACATGCACTACACTACTACACATGTCGGGAGCTTAGAGCTTGCCTGGGCTGAGGCGATGCCCCGCGGGTGGGGGATACCTGGTTGGGGAAAATCCCCGCTAGCCGACCGTGGTATGCAGCGTGGAAAGATCGCTGCCACCTGCCGATGAAAAACATACTCCCGGGACTAATGACCTTAGCAGTTGACGCACTCGGAACTACTAATCAATCAATTTGAAAGAGAACAACCCTGTGTCTCTCATTTGGAGTTTGTCACTAACTGAAAAGCCTCCAAGCCAACTTAGCACACTGATCAAAGTTGCAGACCTCTCGGTCTCAGACCTTCAGAGCTGTACCTACGTGCTACTATCCTGGTTCATAGAAACGTAATTTAATCTCCTCTAAAGAAAAAAGCAATGTCTGTTGTACAAATACGGCCCGTGAGATTCTGAAAGTTTAATTATTAACATTTTTAATTAATTAAACTCATTAACATGTTTCGTTTCGTGGTGCCACCATATAATTAATTTTGATAAGTCTAGAAATGAGACTCGAGTGGAATTTTTTATGATTAAGGCAGTGTCAGTAGTTTTGTATGCATGCGAAACGTAGACTATAACAACTGAAGGCTGAAGTAGAATTAATGTTGCGTTTCGTGAATAGTGTTGCGTGGTTTCATATGTGATCATTTTGCAAAGCAATTGAGACGAGACCCCCGCCCCTCTCTGTTATCCCTGTTCCGTCGCTTCCGCTCTTCCCTTTTGGCCCCTACCTTCTCATCCCTCCTCCAACCTGCCCCACGCCTCCCTCTACATCGCCCTCTCCCGCTCCGTCCGCAGCAAACCCTGCAATGCATCATACCGCCATGCTCTGCGGATTGACAGAAGGAAAAACATCACCTCCCCCCAAAAAAGGTTTGGGGAGCACTCTGTCCTAATTTTGAGCCGTGCGCTTCAAGCTCTTAAATGAGTCCTCAATATCGCCTGGAAGGGCTAGAGGACGGAATAGACTATTTTGAATTTAAAGATGTCCGCCAGCCGATCGGGATGGCAAAGTTGGCTAAGAGCGAGTACCGACTCAACCCTTCGGTCCGAAAGGTCGCGGGTTCGTGCCCCGCGCTGGGCATGGTTGTTCTGCTGACCCCAGATCAGATGAGCCCGCAAGTGTGTTAGTGTCTAGTGTATAGACGAATATGCGTTCCATCGGATCGCAAAAGGTAAACGACACTTGGCTGGATAAACTCTAGGGAAAAAAGATGTCCACCAACACTAGCAATACTTTTCCGGGCAATTTAATATGCAGTCAAGCTATATATCTACACACTTTTGTATCTCCTTTTATATTATTGACTATATTTATTTGTTTGCGAGCCGGAATCTCTTCAGATCAATCAGGATGTAGATATGAAAGAGCGATACGTTGATAATGAAGGTAACGATACAAACCTTTGTAGAATTGATATGTGGGAAACAGGAAAAGAGTTAGAATAGCTAGGCGAATTTGTTTTGCCAATTATAGTTTTTGTCCAATTCCCATTAGAGATCTCAGTTTGACCCTATTTGTACAAAAAATGTGAAAACAAACACCACGAGCTACTCAGGGAGTCGGTCCTAATATTTATCTAATAGACAGTTTTCAATTCAAACTCCAAGAAGAATTGCAAAAATGTTAATTATCAAAACATTCTTATTAACAAATTATTTCCAAATCATTGATTTCAGCATTTTCGTTCGTGTATACGAAATAAATTGAGTAAGCCATGTTCGAACAAGAAAATATACGCAATTTATTTTACATTTAAATGAAGTTTAATTATTTAATTAGATTGCCGTAATTATTACATTGTGCTTTCTAGGTACAAGCTTATTTGCTTCTATCCAGTTATCTGTAGTGTTTGGAAACAAATTTTCAGTGTCATGAACTTATCGTTCTGTTTTCCGGATAAAACCGGTCACAAGGTCGAAGTGTTGCGTAATGTCGACTTCTTGAGTTGTGCTTCTGTCGGAGATACTCGTAATCCCTTATTCCGATACTGGTTCATGATCTTTTGCACTCTCGAAAATGTAAAGTTAATCGAAAAGTGGTGCAATATAAGTAATGAACTTGAATTTTCTTTTGCAGAGACGCAGGGAAAAGTCCCCTCTAAAAACTTGCAAGTGATTGACGCATGAAATTAGAACCAAACCTACAACTCAATAGAAGAAAAAACGAAATTATTACGTATATAATTTACGTTTATTATTACTCGTATTATTTTTATTATTACTATTATTATTATCACCATTTCACCAACATTTGCATAAAAAACTGCGCAAATTAGTTTAAAGTACCAAATCCATAGTTGCGGCAGAAACCTCGTTGTAGTTCACATTAGAATGAATGTCAGTGGTACTCCAACCACGAACAAATTGTATTTGATTTAATGAACTAATAGATACAAAACCAAAACGAAGCACTGTCTCCCATCATCAATAGATTTTTAATTGGTTTAAAATTGAAACTAGTGTTACATATACTTTCTCGAATTATTTGTAAGTTTTGCATTTGTTGAAAATTAAAAGAAGTCAATGAAACTTTGATCTCTCCTGTTTTAATAAGCGTACTCCGTACTATCTGAGAAAAAATTAAAAATTAAAATTAGGAACCGTTTTTGAAAAACTCTTTTTTTATAATTGGTCTTCTTGCTAACAAAATTAGGCAAAAACTACGTGTACAATGAAAAAATCGTACATAGTTTTATTTAGAGATCTAATTTTAAAGAAAATATTTTATTACGAAAAAATCTTGTGTATCTTCCTATTGTAGTTGAAGGAAGACGCCAAAAATGTTGAACTTTTCTCATCTCAGAAAATTCAGAGTTCTATCACAATAGGATTCTCGCTTTTTTAGTGTCCTTTGTTATATTCAAGGAAACCATTTAAAGCAAATATTTGGAGCCATTTTTGAGAAATTTTTGAAATATCGTTGGAGTTTCTTGTAACTTACTCCCAAAAATCCAAATATTTGTTTCAAATTCTAGGGGCCGTGACATCAGCTAAATCGATTGGGAAATATCAATTTTTAAGAAAACCCTCATTGCGTTTTAGTCACTAGTATTGGTCACAAAGGGACGGACAGAGAGATGTTTTGCCGTAAAACAAGTTTTGTTTTCAAGGACCCACAAAACGTGGATTCTGTCTACGCATTGTATTATACTAAGTTATTTATTACTTTTAGGAGCACGAATTATTCATCTTCTTGGCGATAGGGACCCAGAATGCGAGGTCGAAAAATCTTCACTTCAGCATTTTAGCATTTTCCGCTTCAGCATTACGGTTTTAATACTACCTAAATAATATCCGAGAAAGTAAAAAATTACCGTACAACGGTTAAATTAGCGCCTTCGTATGTTCGTGGATTTAATCCAAAACTATAAAATGTTCCAAATGGTGTACTTTCTATTTCGATTCTTTTGATGGGGCGTGTTGATAGTTTTCGGAGTGACAAGTGTCGTGCCACGTTAGTGGGTTCGCTTCTGATATCGTGTTTGCTGAGTAGATATCATATCATTCAATAGAGGTCGGGTGACAGAAATTTGTGCAGCTGGTGTCGTCACAATAGGTTATCCATGCACTTGGTTGTGAACCACTCTCTAGTACTCTGAATGTTATGTTCGAGGTAAAGTTAGAAGTAGAACATCTTGGGAAGCAAAGATCTTCTCAACATCTGATAAAACGGAAGAAATCTAATATCTCATATCAATGGAAGAGGGTACGAAGGTATAGTTTCATCGTTTAGGTCTTTTATTATTGGAACCGTTCCTAAACGTAAGTGGTAATTTTGTCTTTTCACGTTTTCCAGACGGCTAGAAATTAATAACTCTGACATTCTCTTACAGGAAGACCTGCCTATAAACTCCATGAAATATTATTTTAGTGTCTGTCGATGCATATTAAAAAGTTGGGCAATCGAAAGAACATTTTAATGTTGCACTAGTTTTTTCAAAAACAAAAATTACAATTTGTCGCCGCCGAAAGGGCCGCATGAACAGAAATTGTTTAAAATATTTACAGCTTTTCTGAATCTCAGAAAATTAAAATATTTTAACATAAACATTGAGGAAATTGTTATTTATTGCTAAATATTTTATTAGTTCTTTGACATAATATTTTTCTTCAATTATATTTGAATTTATTCTAAGGTTTGGCGTTGATCCCTCCCCCTGATATTCTGGGGGTTCAGGAGTATTATTGGTATGCGACGGTTAAGGTCTGAGGAGCTGCTAACTCCAAGGAGTTCCTGCAGGAACGTCTTAGCCAAATTCAACATATTAGTAGGAAGTGGCCAACAAATAGATTTATTTGAGCATTCAGACATGTGTACGAGACTCATACTCTTCTGATTAAAATCTGAAAGGATCGGAAAAAATGCAATTTTTGCCTGACGGTTTTATTAAAAACTGTTCTCAATTCAAGAATGCGATTGTAGTGGTTTATTAATGAATCATGGTCTTGCTTTTTCAAGTGGTGTTATACGTTATCATAGCCATATGGCCACATGGTTGCGGCTATTTCAATAATTCATTATCCATGGGTGCAAAATATATTACAGGTAGTCGTAAAGGTCTACCATCCTAGTAGTAATGTAAGTTGAATTTTAAGATTATTAGTAACGTTATTTTAAGTTAATTATAAGTAGATATAAGCAATTATAACAAACGTAGAGGATATTACACACTGATCTTTGTATTGTCCTATCCAAGTGAAAATAAATTAAATAAAAAAAGTAGCATGTAGACACGTGAGTAATTTCCATGGGTATTGAATTAGATTACAAAAGGAATCCAAGGATCGAGAGACACGGAATAAGTAAATAAAGTGCTTGAACGATATTGGCCAATCAGAAATGTGGATGTGTGAGAGAAAGGAAGATCCCGCGAAATGGAACTAGAGAGAAACGCATTTAGGTACTGTAGTGCGCATCAGGTAAGTCAGAAGAAGAGCGCGTGATAAACTAAAGGAGGCAGAACGTATTTTGACGCGGTGGCAATCGGATGTCACAACGTGTTTCGGCTCGGTGAAGTTCAGTTGTTGAGAGAATGTTCTTCGATTTCGTAAACAATTGGTAAAAATGTTACAAGTAGAACGGGACATAAAATGGTGTGTGTAGAAGAGGAGATGCCACGATTGGAATGTCACGATTTGAATTGGATTGGATTGAAATGGAAATTTCGGTGGACGCGAGAACGATAGTCAAGTAGGCTGAGGAATCGACAGGGAAGTTCTTATAAGGGTCATAGAAATTTTTAATAATGTACGAATACCAGGCTCTAGAATAAATTAGGATCAAAAAGGGAAAATGGTCATGTATGCAAGGGGAGAAATAATGGGAAAATATTAAATAACAACAGGATTCTTATTATTATCATTTTTCGTATTGTCATATGAAATGTAATGTATGTTTTATTTATTTATGTCAGCTAAAGAACAGGAACTACAATGTTTATTTGGTTTTTGAAACAAGTATTGTTATTATTGGTAACGGTAAGAAAAATTTCCAAATCCCAAATATAAAGAAAAGAGTAAATATTTATTACGTAAATTTTCAGAACAGAGAATCTGTAAAGACGCTCTTGTCTACCCCCTCCAAAAAAAATATCATGACGGATCGACCTCGGTGCGTAAGTAGGGCAATTTGCGTAGTAATTAAATAAATAAAATATCGAAGAACGTTAATAGACGGATTATAAAGTAATTACGGGTAGTACAAGGGGGAAATAGAAATGGGAAGACGGATGTCAGACAAGCCATTATGTTGATTACACAAACTGACACACACACACACACACACACACACACACACACTTACAGGTACTACACTACAACACATGCCGGGTACCATTCGGGAGCTTAGAGCTTATCCTGGCTGAGGCGGTGCCCCGGTGGTGAGCGGTATCTGGTTGGAGTAAACCCCGCAAGCCGACGGGTAGGTTGGGGCTGGATCTCGCCATCCAGTGAGGGAAGATCACCGTCATCCTCGTAATACAATATGCATTATTCGTACGGGAATAATGACAATAGTTGTTGACACGCCCGAAATCATTAATCAATCAATCCAATGTCATTACACCATTGACTTTATTCTTTCGTCACCTTCGGACCTCCCATCAATTCATTTTGGGGTCTTATTTTCTTTGTGTTCGTATTGCAGTTTTACTTCCACAATCAAAACCTTTTCAGCAATGTTCTTATTGTTTGGTTGTATTGGTTTGGGAAATTTTGCGTAGCAATTAAATAGATCAATAAAGTAAATTATCCCTCAGGTGTGGAATTGTTTGCGATCTAATGAATCAGGCGTTTCATTTACACTTCTGAGTCACGACCAAAAACAATGCAACGTATGTACTACGGCTACAGTTATGTTGATATGCCATCAAAGTAAGTTAATCATATTAAGAATATAGTAAGAAATTTTTTTGGGGCAGGGAGGCTGAGATTTAAGCTAATAAAATGCACCAAGTCATTCAAAGTATTAATGCAAACAATTTTTCTTTTCAAATGTTGCACACTGTTCATTATTTAATTAATCAAGATTCAAGTTAACATTGGAAACGTCGTTATTGCCCGTTTTGGAAACTATATCTGAAGCTACGCGGAACAATATCCATAAGGCATGTACGCTTGCAGGTGGATTGAGAAGAAAAAGTAAAGGTTAACAACGTCTCCTGAATAGGCGATTTTCTCCATAACACTAGTTTTTCTTCCTTACCTTTAAGGAGCACAGTCCAAATATTGTTATCCCACCTCAGACTTTACAAGTCGTATATACCTATTGTTTTTCTTTCTCTGATTCTCTCCCCGCTCTCTTTAACTTCTTTCTCTCTGTCTGTCTTTCTCTCTCTCTCTCTCTCTCTCTCTCTCTCTCTCTCTCTCTCTCTCTCTCTCTCTCTCTCTCTCTCTCTCTTCTCTAACTTCTCTTTCTCTCTCGACCCGTTTTCCTTTCATTCTCTTACTCTGTCCTAGTATTTTTCTTTCTGTACTTCTGTTTCTCTCCCTCTCCTTTCTCGATTTCTCCTATCTTCGCAGCTTTCTGCTTCTCACCTTTTACTCGTATGTATTATGAGCAATTATAAATTACGTTTTGGCACGAAAACATTTTTTCACTTTTTCATTTTTAGTTTAGAAACCAGTCTCTATCTCTCATTTATTTCTTTCATTATAATGTTAATAAAATTGCGCTTTGATTGAACGATGTCATTACTAGTAGTACATTTGAATTATCGACCAAACTTTGGAATCTGCCAAAGGTCGAGTGTTCGTAGGAAGACTGCTACGCAATTGTTTAGTGTTGGCTTTTGCCATTCACTCTCACCCTCCATTATGAGTTTTCGTTTCTGTCATGCGACGCGATAAACAGTGGCGTGTTGATGAGCGAATACGCATTACGCAAACACAATATTCTCCACCCACTAGTGTCGACAGTTCAATAAAATCGTCCTTCGAATTGTATCCATCCAAAATGGAATAGATGGGAGAGCAAAGTGCATCTGATCGGTTTCACGGTTCTTGTCAAGTCATTTTTTTCTGTACAACGCATGATACGATATTTTCTTTGACTTTATCTTTCTTAAGCATACTAATTGTAATAAGCCGCAAACTTTTAGATACATTAAACAATTTTTTTTTAGATTTTAAACATTTTTATTTAGGAAATTATGAGAAATGAGAACTAAATTTTAGTTATGCTATATTTGTTAATATGCAATTAACATCACCGAAAACAATTAGGTCAGTGACCTCCAGTTTTTTCGAATATATATATATATATATATATATATATATATATATATATATATATATATATATTCCAGGTTATATAAAATTAAAAAGCATTAAATACTTTAAGAGCCTTCTATCTGTCTTCAGATGAACTGTGTTCTCTGTGGTTTTGAGCCCTTCGTGTTAACATTTCTTTCCGCTTCCGAAAAAGGGAAGAGAGATACTGAAAACATAATTTATCTTTTAAGACATATATTGTAACACTACCGGTTACCTGGGGAACCGGATAGCGGCCCTGACGCTAGCTCAAGTCGGTGATGGAAGGAATTGTTACACAGTACGGTGGAAACACAAAATAAACACTTGTTCACTGGTAAAAATTCACATTTATTCCTGGGCAATATGATTAAAATGCCCCAGGGAAGTTACACTCTTAAATTGAATAAAAAGAATAGTGGGAAAATTAGATGAAGAAAAAAAAATGAAAAGTTAGTTTTAGGAGTTAAGCTTAAAAAACTAAGAAGAATTATAACTAACAATTACAATGGGTGAAATTATTACTGGTCAATGTGTCAGAGCGTGACACCGCATTACGAAAAATTTACACAATAGGGCGGTAGCCCTGAACGATACTGCCTGGAGAAGGGTCTTTGTGCGGCCGGGGGGGCGGCCACGGCGCGGTCGAGAGCGGCGGCTGGGCGTCCTTCAGAAAAATGCAGCGGAGGTCAGTAACCCTCCGGGTCACAGATGGCGGTCGGTTGTGACGTCACCAAAAGGCTGCGATGCGTGGCTGCGTAGGCGGTGTCTAGAAGTCTGGTTGAGCTAGCGGTTCTGGAAGTTCTGGAAGTTCTGGTAGAAACTGGCAGTACTAGCTGGACTGGCCGGACGATCTCAGGAACGGAGTGATCAACTATGCGTCTCTCTCTGACTTTTATGATAATTGTTGAACACAACTTCGGACAGTTCAGAATTTGATCGGAGAAACATTCGCCTCTCTTTACGACGAAAACCCACCCCAGAGAAATCTCTCTCTCCACTGCAGTCGGCTCACAGCTCAAAACTCGCAGTAAAATAACATAAGTCCCCACATAGGCAAATTCGCCCGAATAATTCCCCCCCCCACATAAGTTCCTCTCTCAACTGCCCTCAGTCTAATATTCAAGCTCAAAAAAATAATAAGTTTTCCAGAGACACACTGATCTTTCCCCGACGCCTAATACTCTGGCCCCGTCTGATTAATGAAAAATTTATAAGTCCGGCGGAGGCGAAATCTGCCTCTGACCGACGACTAGCTCCCCGAGAGAAGCTTCTGCCCCGACTGCTCTGCCTAGAAATCAAATCCCTTCTGAAGTTTTCTCAGTCGAAATTGCCTCAAGTTAACTCTTGCCCCCCACCCTAATATTCTCGTATGCTCGAGTTCCTTGTAATAGTCGTGTAGCTATTGGCTAAAAGTAGTGGCGCAGTGAACTATTTTCAGCCAATCGCCACGCGAGA
Organism: Gryllus longicercus; assembly: GCA_038098605.1. Lineage (NCBI taxonomy): Eukaryota > Metazoa > Arthropoda > Insecta > Orthoptera > Gryllidae > Gryllus > Gryllus longicercus. Next base: position 2,024,760 of record JAZDUA010000232.1, on the reverse strand, counting down.
AGCCACAGAACTTTCCGCTCTCCGTGCCAGCTGCAAGCATGTAGTGTTATTCCAATTCCTTCTAGAACATCGTTCCATGTTTGCATAAGGGGGCGCGTTGTCCGTAAAGAATTATGGATCTGGGTTTCCCCGAAACGAGCGGGCGGTCTCGAAACTTCGTAGCCGGCACAGTGAACACGTGTGCCCAGTGAATCTGTCAATGCCGACCCTCTAAACGGCTTTCTTAATGCGCCGGAGGCGGTAGGGACTGTCGCGATAAGCGGAGTCGCGCACGTGTGACCGTCTGCGTAATCTCTCTGGAACCTGGGTGGCCGGGTCTGTTTGTTTAATTTTTTGATCCGGTGAATTTCGTTTACGAAATTATGATGAAATCGGTATCGCTACAATATGAAGTAGTGTCGAGTGTCTTATTTACATCGAATGGGAGAATTCTTCGTATGGTTTTCGACAGTAACAACCTTTAAATTGCGAGATGCTTCTCGGGAGAGAGTAAGTCGTGGGTAGCGTGGCCTAGGCTATCTTGGACTTTGTACTTTTGTTATTAGGAAATGCAAGTATGTATATTCGAGTGATGTAAGGGATTATATCATTGTGCATGCACTTCATCAAAATGAACTTCTCCGAATGATCAGATTCAGCTTGGTTTACAAACAATTCGAAGTTTAGAGAAGATTAAAGCAGTTTGTAGAGGAATTTGCCCAACGAGCTTTACTTTTTTAAAATCCGTAGCCTACCTCTAAATTAACTGTTGTGGCAATTAAAAGTTGTTTAATTCCTCTGTTGTTAAGCATTCTAGTATTTTGGTGTCAGCTTTTGAATATAATTAGTACCAATTTACAATTAATGTAATTGATCATGAAGGAAAATTAGTATCTGGATGAAAAAGTTTGAATTATGTTTTTTGAACATACTCCAAAAATATTAAAAATCGTGTAAGCCAGAGGCTGGTAGCCCCTGCTTATAACCAAGAACAAAATGGAGATTGCATTATAAATAAATGTATGATCCTAGGAACATACAAATTAAAGTTAATTAAATATATAACAATATGTTGACAAACTTGCGGTGATATTTTAAAAGAAAGAATTGTCATTCGTTATAACTCATACGGACAAGACATTCCACTAGAAAATTAAAGATTTTATTGCGTTTTAATGATATGAAATTTCTCATTTACTTAAAAAAATACTTTCACAACATGTTTCGAGAATTGCAGGAATCGTTGCAATTGGTTGCATACCAGACGACGTATCCTGTGTTTGTTTACAAGATACTCTGTATGTACTTTGACCAATTAGACAGCTGTTGATTAGACATTCATGCGGCCGATTGAAGTCCAAAGTGCAAAACAATGCCAAATGATTTTAAATGTATGTTAGATAAATTTTTGTCGAATTTTTTTAAAGCTCGTGGATGCGACAATACTTGACAGTCTAATTAAAAATTTGTGGTTCGTTCGTCCTTTTTTCATGTTTGAAAGTATGACATGCCTGACATGCATGACAAGTATGACATGCAGTACAACTGACCATGCCAATTGAACAACGCACTATCGTAGTGAGATAATCGAAATTGTTTTCCTCACCCTACTTTTACTTACATTGACTTTTGTGGGATTCATCAAGGGTCTGCCCATTTGAAATGAAATATATGTTTGCTATTTTGGCTATTTGTACAATAACCAACTACTTTTCGTTCCTCTCGATCTGATATTTCCACCTCTGAAAATTCCACTTCTAAATTCCCTTGCAGTTCTAAAGTCAATATAAAGAAGATTGTTACAATACATCTGTAATATATGATTAACGACAAAGTGATTGTATTTTTATATTATAAATATACAAGTATCACACAATTCTAAATGTACAGCAATGTTTTATATCGAATTTGGCAGTAAGAACCACTATCAATATGGCTCATGATGTACAGAATCAGGCGCCTATTCCTATAATCAAATGTTTATTATACCTTATTATATTTTTTATATGAATCATAAGTTTTTAGTATTGTTTTAGTTATATTAATAGCTTAGCTCAATAGTTATAGCAAAATAATGAATTATTCTGTATAAAATAAACTTGCTTCTTTTATAGTCTAATAAATTATAACTAAAGAACGAGTAATATTACAGAATTTGTTCTGTACTGAAAGTTTCTAAAGCAATACTCAAATTTTAAAAAAATCAGTGCGATCAATGTGGCAAAAATAGCTCCTATATTCCTTTCAAAGAATTATGTCACATGTATCCTACTGCTCAAAATATAATCTTCGCAAACGGTTTTGTCAAAGTCCACAAACATGTGTTTTTCGTATGAAGCCGATAGTGTCTTCTTTTGAGGCAATTGATTATTTTTTGTCGAAATTTTTGAACCAAGTTCTTAAGCCTTTGCTTCCAGAAGACTATGTTTATGCCAAAAAGAACAGTTTTGAATTAATTAGTAAATTGAGTATTGTCAATATGAATCCTAAACTTAGGTTGGTGTCACTTGATTTGACAACCATGTACCCTACACTCCCTCACTGTTTAATTGTTTAAGCGTTGGGGGATTTTGTGTTTATTAATTATCACAAAATTTGTATTTCACGCGACCAAATCATGATAGCTGTTCGAGCCATTTCGAACAAAATTGTTTACTTTTAATAGTTAAGTGTTCCGCCAATGCACGGGCACATCAATGGGTGGTTCATTAAGCACAATTTTTGCAGAATTAGTAATGAGTAACCGTGAACATGTTTTTCAAAAAATAGTTTTAAATTTCTATGTGCCGTATGTGGATGATGCGCCCATCATTTTGCCAAGTTGATGCTATTGATTATCTGTTCGGTAGTTTGAATCAGTATTACTCTAATATTCAGCTTACAATTGAAGTGGAACAAAATTTATCAAACAATTTCTCTAGATGAAACCAGTTTTCGTAATAATAATAATAATAATAATAATATCATTAGCGCAAATTGAAAGACTAAGACAATAAATGTAGGAATTATCCTAATTTTTTTGTCTTATCGTGTATCTACGAAAAACTCTGTGATAATGAATTTAGTCGTTAGGACCATTAAGTTGTCATCGCCCCATTCCATCAGTTTTATCGTCTCCTACATTATTTCACTAGTGTACATACTTTTTGCGGCTCTCACACGGACGTTTGCTTCAAAAATATGTCGGATTTGTTTAAAAAATTGCATCCGAATATTAGTGTTAAATGCAACCTGCAGCACTCAGTCAGATATAACATTAAATAGCTCCTAAACAAAGCGTTGTAGGGTCTTAAAATCTAAAATGTTGAGGCAAAAGGCCACAAAGAAACGTTTTCACACCGTAATCTACAGGATGAGATATTCTTAGACGTTCTATTAATTCTAGATATTCTTGGATATTCTAATTTTTGCTGGTTCGGTACCTATTGATATCATCAATGTCATCTATATTTCAACCCTTGGAGATGGTTTCCATCTTTGTGACGTCACGCTTAGAAGGCATAGATTATTCTAATACTATTTACGCTTTTTATGTACACCGTGGATTGCGCAGATTCACGAGATTTATTTACATAAATGTTAATTCAAGATTCGCTCTCGCAGTAACAACTAGAAGTACTATTAATGGTTGCTTGATTCCAATGAAGATTATTTCTTATGCGGGTAGTGAAAACATTCATTTAACGTTTTGCCGAGATCTACAAGTTCTGTGTACCTAATTGTGAAGATATGTGGGTGTACAGTTAAGAATGAAGACTTTGGTAGGTTTGGTTTGTGTTTTACCTGTACCAGTATTTTCGTTATCAGCAGTGATTTTGTTAAACTTTCTGGTCAGCGTGTTCAGTCACGTAGCTTTCTCAAGAGTAAAAAGGTTTCTTGATATGTTTGTGACTATGACGAGAGGTGAAAAGCTAAAAGTCAAAGAATATTGAATTATTACTTCAAATATTATTAAGGGAGTGTTGTGAAGTGTTCCAAGAAATCCCTCAATAATACTAAATAAATTTTTATTGAAAATTTATTTTGAACATCAATTACATTTTTCATATTTGATATTGTGTTATTACATTGATAGTTACCTTTATATATTTTTAAACAAATAAATACGTTTCGTAAACAACTTTCTATCTTAAAATAGAAGAATAAGAAAGTGTGTGGTTTAACATGTGAGAATTTTCGCACGGGTACGCGGAGGTAGTAGGAGAAAACTTGTGCTATGGTACAACACAAAGAACAAACTTTTTCAAACTAACTAAAGTAATATAGCTTGAAAGAAATGAAGAAAAATAAAAACGCGCTAGCCTACAATACTACGTGAATTTATGAATGAATTTTAAAAAAAGCAACCAAATTAAAAATAATAAAATAAAGAGCGCAAGTCGTTCGACAATTTGTCAACAATCACAATTCCGACGCACGATTTAAATGTCGGCGGTGTCTGGAAGGCTGTACATCAATGTTCAGCTGTAAACTCATATTGTAAATAATATACCGTTTGTTATTAAAAAAAATTGTGTTGGTTCACTAAAATATTCCGTACGTAAACATCGTTTGAGCAAAATTCTAATGTACTGAAGTGAATCCTACTGAATTGTTTCTAATGATAACACATGGTATTGATTACGCAAAGGGAAAATATTGATTTTATTATTTTGTAGCTCGGAATTGCTTTTCTTGTTGTACGTAAGAACGCAAAAAAATCCAATACTATTTTCGTATACAAATATGGTAATTTTTCAATTCTTGCACCCTAGCAAGCTGGCGCCCTGCCCCTCCAAAACCCCATCTGTACCTCATAACATCCAGGAAAGTTAAATAATATTGCAAAGAGTAGGGTTTTAGTTGTCCGATCCTGTATTTTTGCATGAAAAACTTAACTTGATTTTCTCAAGTGTAAAAACAGTTTCTAATATTTTTGTGCCTATCAAGGAAAGTGAAAAGCTAACTGTCTAGGAAGATTGAAAAATTATTTTAAACGTTGTTTTTAAGGAAATGTGAATTGTTCGAAAAATTGTTCTATAATACTGAATAAACGTTTAATGAAAATTTGCTTCAAACATCAATTGCATTGTTTTTGTTTTTTGTTTGATAATCTGTTAATACAAACTTTTATACTTTGTTTAACAAATAAACACTTTTCATTAACAACTTTCTTTCATAATGGAAAGTATAGGAAAGAGAGAAAAGCTGGGCATTAACATGCGAGAGTTCTTTCACGGGTACGCTAGTTTATACAAAATTTCTGAAATCCTGATATTAAATAATTACCCTGTTTCATTCATTTATAAGTTGGTAAAACAGAGATTGAAAAGTATTAACATCGAGGATCAGGGTAATAAGTCTTGTAAAAAGTCAAATTTGATATAAATTTGTTAAACGGTGTGCAGTATGTGACAACTTAAAAGACCGGAGAGAAAATCTTGATCTTCGGAACATTATTTATTGCATGAATTGTCTACAATGTTGGCTGGATAGTGGACAGTCCATGATTTCAGAGATGTTAAAGTGTTGAAGTCGGAGCGGATCTTTAGAAACAACAAGTCAAGCTAGAAAAATAATAAATCATCCTTAAAATTTGCAATTTATTTCATATTTTGTCGTCAATTATGCAACATAATCTTGCATAATCCTGAAATATGCAATTGTGTGCACTGTAGCTCAAATATAGAAAAATGTGCAAAATAAAACTTTGAAATAAGCGTGTAGGGACTACCATTCGGAAAGGAAACTGAACTCTGAACTTCTACGATTAAGCAGAAGAAATATGAAATTGCAGTAAACCATATCTCTAGTTATGAATTAAAATTTGTAAGGGCCAAGTTGTTGGACAGCAGATCTTTTTAGCTCTGAAACTTTTCCCGCAATTCGAATTCGAATCTAGTTAATCCCTTCATTGCGCTGATTTGAATGTTCCGAAGGTTCTTCCTTTTGCCAACCTCTCTTTCACTGCACTTCCATCATTCAGTTGTTAGGACCAGTGTGCTCTCGTAATTTATTACCCCGTGTTCAGAAAAAAACGTGCAGAAAGGGCAATGTGTCTATTCCATCTTCATTAATTTTAGATATTCCGTTGTTCAGAACTCTTTAAATACTTGAGAAATTTCATACCGGAAAAGGAGGCATCAATAGATCTCGCTGCAGTGCCTAGAAACTAGCTTGGCATCTGGGCTGAAATCAGCCTGGAGGAGAATTCTAGCGACCGACAGTCTGATTTCTGTGGTTTCTCTGCTCAACGCAAGGCGAATACCGGAGCAGAACCCTCTCAAATGGGCCAGGGACCGTGTGTGACCTTTCCTTCCTCCGTTTTGTCCTCGCCCTTACACTCATACACATGCACTACAGTACCATATGTGTCGGAATCACTAATTAATCAATCAATCAACCGTTCGGGAATTCACATGGAAATTGGCCCGGCCACTTGGGTCTGCATGTCGTTGACAGATATGCGTTGCGGAATGCTTTTGCGCCTGTCGTCGCAGCGGGCGCTGATCTTGTCGCTTCACGGAACGTTGAGAAAATTTACCTCATACATAGTAATTACACCTTGTATTCGACGTAGTCATGAGCGAAAAAGTAAAATTATTCTATGCTTTAATTTTGTAAAAGTTTCTGTTTCTCGCAAAACAATGTGAGATGTGCTGTAAGGTATCTAAGGGTTTAAAGAGAGCACGCGACGCAAAGCTATGCAAACGGTCGACAAGTTGCAGTCGCGCCGCGCCGCGCCGCCTGCTCTATGCTTATAATAATATTAATAGCTAACGATTGTTCTCGCCGGGCCGCTTGCTGTGTGTTAACGCTCATAGCTATTCATGATTTTGATCTTACCGCGCCGCGCTGGGTCGCGACGTTCTTTCAGTTGTACTTTAGAAAAGAAACCAGATACGCAAAAAACTAATTTTGCCTGTAAAAATTAACTGATAGTAAGTTTTTGGTTTTGAAATTCGCCTCTTTTTACACTCGCATACTACTTCCATAGTAAAGAGAAAGTAATGTAACGGTGAGAAGGAGAAAATAACTTCCTCTAATATGTTGTGCAGTCAGAATTTACGTTTTGTGAGTTGTTGGTGCCGAAAATCTTGTAAAAGGAGAAAACGACTGTGTGGCCGTCTGTGAACATCGCTAGCATATAAATTGTAAACAGAATTTCCGCCAAAACTTGATATTCCCTCGTCGATCTGCACTATTCAATTTGAAAGAGGCATGGCTCCTTGTATTTGAAATGGATATTGTGATTTTGAGGTGCTACTTTATACGAATCCTCAAGGACATTTTCAAAATGTTCTTAAAAATGGCTCCAAAGTTGTGGACAATATTTGCCAGATAGAACAAAGTACGCCGACAAAATGATTTTCGTTGAATTTAACAGGTTTTAACAATTTTAGGTGAGAAGGTTTCGTTAAATTCTCGGAATTTTCGAAAATTGAAAGAGTTTATATTTTTTTCGGCGTCTTCCTTCATATTCAGTATTGAAGACAGAATTTTTCTTAATGAAATATGTTCTTCAAAATTAAATATTTAAATGAGATCGTGCCAACGTCTTTTCAATATAAGTCGCATAATTGTGCGTGAAATAAAGGCAGAAAAACAAGATTTTCTAAAAAAATAACTTCAAATTTTTCCTTCACGTTTCTTAATCGGATAGTGGGAAGTACGCTTATAAAAAGGGTGCGTGTCCGCTTTTCGTCGAACTCTGAAATTTTGGAAAATAGCAAAAATTATAAATAATAAGAGGTAGTAATAATAATATAAATAATAAATAATAATATGGTATCACTGGTTTCAAATTATAGCCTTATGTATCTCTCGAGATTGAACCTCTCTCAATAAGGAACCTATGTTTCAGAGTTCCTCTGTAGTCTATTGAAATATTTGTAAAATAGCTGTGCCAAATACGTTCATTCTAGCAGTATGTTTGCTAGTTGCTTGTTTTAAACAGCAATATTCTTCATTACAATAATGTATGAAAGTGGCAGAGGAATATACAAATATTCCTCTGCCAAATTATACATATTTATATTTATATATTTCTCTATATTCCTATTTGGAAGAAGCATTTTTGTATTAGACTTTATAATAACATGGACTGTTCCTTGCATGCTCGATTTTCCTTTTCTTCGACCGAACGTGAACAGAAGCAAATGTGCGGTAAAGACACACTAATACCAGGTACTCTAATTCGTACAAATCTAGCAGTGCATGGATTTCATCTCATGAAATGCGAAGACACAACAATACCACAATCTAGCAGATACATGTGTCAATGATCTCTGTGAGAACTCGTGCTGCAACTACTTGCTCATCGAAAGGGACAATTGAAAGTATCAAATACTTCAATATTCAAATACGAGTATTCAGAGGTAGGAAATGGTGTTGAGAACTAGAATTAGCAATTAAAATTTTCTTAATTCTATGCTAGTGCGCTTTGTAGTTAATTTTCAATGTTTTAATTTTTCCGTAATTGTGATTTTTAAAGACAATTCAGCACTTTTGGATCGGGCTGGATGATAATGAGAATTAAGTTTACAGTTCTTGGGGTTGTCATAGTGACCTGACAAACATGTTTATTTTTTATCTTTTATTTGGTTAGAAAATGTAATTATATTTAATTTAATTTGGAAGAAAATTTTCGTGTTATGGTCTTCATGTCACTCACAGACGACATCGCAAGCACTTCCTAGGTCATCGCTCCAGCAGCCCATCATATCGAAAAAAGGTACTATGCACAGGTCACGTTTCGTGATCACAGCGGTCTCAGTGCCGCTGGATTGATTGGAATTTGCCACGTGAGCACTGTTTACGTGGTCTAGCGAGTGATATCGTCATGTAAATCGACGAGAATTCCAAAGATTATCTCAAAGAGACAAAGAGTACTGCATGGGGTGAGCGTGGCATAGAGGTCAATGGTGTGTGTAGACCCGACGCCAGTCGGACGATGTCCGGTAACTCGTGCTGCCTGTCCTCTGGCGATAGCGGTCACATTACCACTTGCGCTGTTCTTCTTCTCAGTGTGTGACCTTGTGGTTTTAATAGATAGGCTGAGAAATAAGATGAAAATAAAGCAGTTTCGTGCTCCTTATAAACCGCGATTAGGCGATAGGGTTGCAGTAGCTTTTGAGTTGTTGTTACAGACTGTCTCTGGAGCTGGCGTGGAGTAACACTATTCACCATGTGGGACTTAATGGGTTCTTTCTTCCAGTACGTAAGCCAGATTGTGTATGTATATTGTTTGCACGAACAAATGTGTTTCATATTAATGCAAACATGTTAATGGGGATGATAGTCGCATAACAATCCTCGAGCAAATTTCAGGAAAATTGATTCTTTCAATTCGCTTATACTTAACTTTACAAAAATTTTTATAACAAATTATCAACTTCGCAGGTTGCTGTGAATTTTTACATTTTAAATATGAAGGGATTGAGTGCGAGCGAGTCTGTTTACTAAGCGCCATGGGATTAAATTAAAACACTCCAAATTCAGCTAGGCTGCATGGTAATAAAAATATTCTGATGTTAATTTTGAATAAAAACCAAAAGAATGGCGCAGGATTATTTTTCGGTGAACCCTCTAGATTTTCGAAAATTGCAAAAGTTAGAAATATTGCGCTAAAGCATGTGCTGTTGTAGCACCACAAGTTTACATAATTGTTACACATTCGTATCGTTTTATTGTATATTTATGTACCATACTACATACTTTTTCCGGTTTCTAATGATTGCTATTTTATTCCGATGATCTAATATTTCTTTGTGACTGTGAATAGTATTTTTCGACAATTATACATTGCTCACAGAAGCACTAACAAGTAATTGGAATTTAGGAATTTAATTAGGCTATTAGAGTGATAGCAGATGATAATAATTAACTCCTTTCCCAATTGGAATTCATCAGGAGGAAAAGCAGTCTCCATCCTTCATTGCATAAGTTATTGAAATGGGACGGTCATGCAATGACATCGATCTGCTTCGTGATCAAATTTGTGATAACTCGGGGCAAAATTGCTGATTAAAATTGGATTCAATATTCAATTACTCATTGAAGCATATTAGGGATGTAAGGCTTTATAATTGTTGAGTGAACGTCTCCACTTATTCTCAGATTAGATACAACTTCAGAGAAGCTGAGGGTGATGAAGTTCGGGAACTAGTAATTGTTTCCACGGTAACTTCAATGAAAGTAGTAAACTTATTAAAAAGTGATATATCGTCGAAAGAAAAGTTTCATAGAATTTACATTAAAGGAAACGTATGTGCATATCAGATTTGGGTACAAGTTTGATTTCAATAAAAAAAAAAAGATTGGATTTACTTGTTAGTTTTTGCTGAAAAGAGATAAGCCGTATTATGTACGTACTTCTTGTTCTATATAATGATGTAAATACTCCGAAAGTGATATATTTAAGTCACGTATTGAAATTCTCAATCATTACGCGTACCAGTCTTGTAATAATTACTATAATTGACAACTTCCTTTCAAATGCCGATTTTAAGAAAAATATTTTCAAAGAAAAAGGATTTAACCGGTTAATTATAAAGATGCGAGCCAGAGGCGAGCCGAGCCCAGCCCAGCCCCACTGACTGCCTTTTCGGCGGCTGGCAGTCTGGGGCAGCGTGTCGTACGCCTGAGGCCACAGGGTGCGGCACGCCGCGCGCGCCACACGGCGGCCCACCGCAACACTTCCCAGCGAGAAAGAGAGCGTTTGGAAAGGAATGGGAGGGGAGGGGGGATCAGCTGATCCGAAGTGGTGGGGTGCGAGCCAGCGGCTCGGTGCCGCGCGCCGCGCGCATGCGCCGTGACGTCACGCCACCGCCGGCTGTTTCAGGATGAGCATTAATGGCGCCAGGAGCGCCGCGCCGACTGTCAATGCTCCGAGCACCGACGGCGACGCCACAACGTTGAAAATGTCGGACCTGCGGCGCGACCGGCTGGGCCAGTGGACCTTTGGCGATGGTTGCGACGCGGCCACAGGGCAGGTGCGCGGCCTGGACCACCTCCGCAACCCGGCCCTCAACAAGGTAGGTGGCTCGCCCGCCGCTGCAGCGTGTCCCCCCCAGCGCAACCCGCGTCGGGCGGCTGTCATGCAGGCGAACATAACCTCTCTTTGGCGGGCGTGGAATGACGCTGCAGGCCCCGCGAGGTTTGACACGCGTGCAGGCGCCTGCGACTCGCCGTGTGCCAGGCAATCAATCGATAAGCGGTCGCCGACTCATAAAAATGCCACAACCGCTGACCGCTGCCACTGCGCTGCGACGACAGTTGACGTACGGGAGTGCCAGGGCCACAAACACTTGTTTTTATACCGTACCGTTATGCGCTACCGTATGCGAGAGTGAGAATCTAAGCCGCCAAGGTTAAACAGACGGCAAATGCTAATACGATTCCTCAGTCATGACATATTCAACTTTTACTTTTTATATCCGTTGCTTTGAACCGGAATTATTGTGGCGCGCTTTTGTGTAGCGGCAGCTACAGCGGTTGCGGTAACATCGGCGACGGCATTCACGGCAGGCGCCCTTTAGCTCCCGTCGCTATTTATCGCACTGCGGTCGCACTGGTCCAGTCACTTTTTCTTTGTCGGTGAATTGCCAGGTGCGGGGCAGGATATTGCGGTACCTGCTCCATGAAAAGGGTTTGTTTTCTTCCTGCGTTAAAACCGGTTGAAACTACACATCACTACAGTTCAGAGTTCTGCATTTTGGAAAAATGATGCACAAGCTTTCCTTTTTTTTCGGAATCAATTTTGAAGGAACTTTTTTGAAGAAGCAAGAAAAATGTTGGATTCTTTCAGCTGAAGGAAAGACGTCTTCTAATCTAAAAATATTTTTTCGGCTATAATCAACGCAGTCAGCATCAAACTCAAATCAACCAAAAACAAAACAAAACAAAAAGTAGTTCCTCCTTCGTTTTCGAAGAACCCAGGAAATTCTGTGCTCATCTATTGTCAGCTTAACTAATTTTCAAACGTCTTTCGTGTAGTTTGCGATATGCTAGTGTTGATCTCACCACTTTACCGAACACATTTCAAATATTATTCTTTTCCTTATAAACTTCCTTATCATCCAACAGCCATTTCATGAAGATGTAGCTAATTTCATACATACTCAAGTTCAGACATATTGTGTCACCGTTAGTCTTGAGAGTGACAAGTAAAATTGACGTCACGTGTAAGATTATAAAATTTACGTAAAAGAATAAAATTTGACCAATGAATTTTCGTATTCATGTTTACATCTTGAAGCAAGTTATTATAGAAGTAACTTCAAGCAATGTGAAGCAATATTGCTTGACGAATATTACTTGTGATGTTTGTCATGATTTGCTTCCTGACATGAAAAAAATACTGGGCAAATAACGAGGAGGAAAACAGAAATATGAAGTTCCCAGCGTCATTTGGAATCATACTGAACAAAAGAATAATGATTCCCGAAGCACAATTACGATAGTTAATTATGTGACTATTACACAATAATTGAGGAAATAATGGGAAGCGAGAACCCAAGTAAATTTCGTTTAACGACTGTTTTTATTCTTTTTGAATTTATATTATGCAAATAGTGAAAAAAATCAATTCACGATTTTGAGTACGGATTGTAGTTTAGCAAATTGTTGGTAAAATAATAATAACAACGAACTTACAGATTGAAAACCAATGTCATTCTTCAGTGACTCTACGTATTTTCATGCTTTCGATTACCCATACGGACTCACTCGAAGAATTGGTGCATTGCAAAAATATTTAATAACCCGATAAAAAGATTCTTGGTACGATTGTAAACAATAGTGTCTATCGATTTCGTCGTGATTCTTGTTTTAAAAACGACAAGAAGTACTTTTTCTTTAATTTATGTGTGTGTTTTATTGCATTCAGCATACAAATTCAGAAAGGGAAACAAAACATAGGCGTGCGAAGTGTGGACTCTTTTCGAGCCGAGAAAGAAACATTCAGCGAAAATCTCGTTTTTCGTACCACGCTCTAGAGACGAGTGAGCATACAACCTGAACCGCTCGTCGAATGCCCGTTTTCCAGCTTTCTCCGTCACTCATAACATCATCGGTTTCAATGCCGAGAGAGTTGCTGAACTGTTCGAGGAGAACGGCTGGCGCTGTAAGAGACTTAACCAGTGATTTTCTGCCTTTTTTTTCTTTTTATTTCTAGCTTTCAGTTGTGTTGAGAACTTGCGTCAGGCAACTATGAGATAATGAGTGATAAAATGGTTGGTATAATGCAGTAAGTGCCATCTCCAAAATTCTAAGGTGGAAACACCCACGACAACCAAGATTTTCGCGTGTTTCCCGGCCACGATCTTTCGTTCCTCGCACAGCGGTTGTCGTCACAGCCGTCTCTGAACTTACCGATTCGTGAATAAAATACTTCTTAATTGAGGATCTGATACCTGTAACCTAACATGTGAATACGGAAAGCTTTGAACCCAAGAAGCACCGAAACGAACCACTATTTTGAAAAAAAAAGTCAGTACATAATGAAAAGAAATTTACTCATGTTATCTCGTAACATTACACAATCGTCAGTACGTCATTAACAATGGCACTGTAATGAACGATTCCACGAAGCATTTTTTTAAGGTTTATTTCCACAGTCAATTGGTTTCGCTCTGCCGGTGTCCTACAACAAATAACTAAATAACCTATACGCAAAAACCCGTTTTGTGATCAATATTTTCTGTAACCTTTTTCGGATCACGCCCCTCCCCTTCCCTTCCCAGGGGGCGTCACCGCCGGCGGCAGCGGCCGGGCGAAGTGGGCGGGGCTGTTGGCCCCCGTCCACCGCCGAAGGGCCTTAAAATAAAGTCGATTCGCTGTAGCCGATCTAACAACCCACGTCCTGTTCGTAAACATTCTCTCCCCGTTGGACCTTTCCTACGCGGTTGCGATATGTTAATTTTGATCTCCATCGCTCGCCTTCGTAACGCCGCTCTCGCACCTCGTAATTTGTGATCGAGATCGATCCGATGTGGCATAATTGCTGCGGTTGCATTTGCATTTGGGGTTATTTGCTTAATAGTTGACGTCGGGCGGCGTCTAACGTATCGGATGGTGTACGCGTTGTCGGAAGGAATTTGGTCTGCGTGGCTTCAAGTGTGACGGTGACGGGTTCCCAGAACGGCTCGCCGGAGGGTGCTCTCGCCTTTAGGCAGCTGCGTTTGCGCGCTCCCGAAATAGACGTCTTCTGCCGCAGTTCTTTGACTCGCAGGCTACCGGCTTACGATGCTGATGCATCTTCACCTTCCGTCCTCTGATTCTGACATGAAATGCATGAATAATTCAAGAACAGGTTGAATGGGAAATATGATAGGGTAGATTCTCTCCTGATCTTTTGAAATCAATTCGTGTACTAGAACTCATTAATAATTTTTTTGCATTTTTTAAAAATTGGTAACATACTATTTACTTTTGTTTTGACGTTTTTATTCACTGACGCATTTGAGTATGCCATTGACGATCGTCGAGAAACGAATCACGGACTGTTGTGTATTTCTGAAATATCTTTCCTTGGATAGTAAATAGCGATTCAAGTGAGCTAATAGTTAAGTAACTGAATAATGTCCTCTTGAGTACTAGAGTAACTAGCTAGAAAAATCGCAGAACAATCGCTATTGAGTACGGGAATACAATAACTTGATCTCCGTATACCGTGATCAGAACTTTTTTCAACTTGAATATTTATGTCAAAATACGATATAAAGTAATATACGTTCTTTCATGTAATCTGTTCTTCCGACCCTATTTGTGGAATATAACGAGTTTGTACAAAATGAAAAAGCTCTACAATTTTAAAGAAGCAACCTTTTAAGTTTACTTTTCTTTGTGTTCTCTTTGTAAGGTCATTGAAGAGTTACCTTACTCGTGCAAAAAGAGGAGAGTAATGTGAACGTAAAGCTTTGCCCCGAGTACTACATTCCTATTCTTTGGCCCGTGAATACCATTCCGTTTTCCTTTGTTCATTGCTCGCCACTCGTCTACGTCTTCTTGAAATCTTTTGGATATTGCAACTATTCCCGAGATTCTCATGCTTTAGGAGCTTACGACAGGGAAATGCTGTAGGTATCGGTGAATGTAGCACTTTCTTCTATTCTTAAGCAGAGCAGTGCAGCGGCCGGGTCTTTCCGCTAGTGACGCTGCTTGTTTACCGACGGCGGTCAGGGGGCGGGCAGTGTTACGTCCTGGTGGGAGGATGAAACCCCCCTGGAGTTTCCACTAAACGTGCGGGAAGTATTTAGAGACGATTCACCGTGACTCGGGGTTTATTGATGCTTTAGACTCGAATGGGGAAAGTTTGGAAAGGCTGGAAGTTCCCACAGACAGGAAACCGGGTTGCTTTTCTGTTGAAGCTACATTACTTGATCGATATGGATAACGGATTAACACTGCCACAAAACAATAAAAGGGGATTGCGAGTCCATTTTGATTTCATTGTAACTTGGGAACTATGTTTGAGGGTTTACGTTCTAAAACACCTTAGCTTTATACATTTTTCAACCATATAACTCAATAGTTGTTTTATTTCTGAATTAAATTTACTTAATCTACTTAGCAATTAACGTGTACATTGGGTAAATGTTAAGAATTTCTAAGATTTCTCGTAGTAGTTAGCAAGATTGCGTAGTAGTTAGCAAGATCGCGTAGTAGCAAGATTGACGACCCAATGCATTTACAAATATCATCATGAACTATATAATTGATGTTTTGTGTACTTCTTTTAAAAAATACAGGTTGATGATCGTGCTGCTTTCGAGTGACTATACAATTGCAAGATATCGCATTATCTAAACTGACTACATCATTATGTAAACGCGGCCTAAATTATTGAATTCATTCGTTACATTGAACTATACACATTCTAGAGCATTTAGCTATTTCACAAAGGGAAACTAAATCGTCATTATTATACTGAAAAGAAACCTGTTTCGGTACAGTCTCTGACGTCATGAAGTCGAACCTTGACATTTCTCGCATCCTTGTCCTTAACGCATAACGATGACGTTTTCAAAACGACACTCACTTCAGTGTTGCCAGTCAGTCCCCATGGTACCCTTAAAATATTTTCACTCAAAAATCACTCAAAAGTCACTCTCGGTCAGCAAGACACTCATTTATAACGCCAGTTCACCCTAACTCGAGAAAACACCATGTTCTGAATATTTAATTAAGAAAGAAATCCATATTAATTACCGCTATAAAAAAGTTTGTTTTTACGAAGGCGGTAAGGTACCATTTACAGTCTGTGCGTGCGAGCGCGCGCGCGTATATATATATATATATATATATATATATATATATATATATATATATATATATATATATATATATATATAAGGTGTGCTGGTGGAACGGCCGGTCATCCGAACCCGTACCTCCGAGCTGTAACTTTTTGCTGAAGGATTTCAAGGTATATCATGAAAATGTTTGAATGCGGATCCTGAAAATAACCAGAGGTTCATTTGCAATGTTGAAATAATTATCTTCCACGTATCCGCCTTGTCTACTGGAATACCAATAATATTATATAATAAAATGTAACTTCTAAAATTACTCGATTTTCATTATGTGATAAAAAATAATGGATAATAAATGCTTAAAAAAAGGAAAATAGAAACGCCGTGACCACATTTGCTCCCTAAGCAAGTGTACTTGTAAGTATGAAGGGCGGAAAGAAACAAAAGAAATTATATTACTTAATATACCTTTAGTATTATATATTTATGTAAAAGTAGGTTATATAAAGCACATAGTTCCACACAAAAAAGAATTGTTACTCTTAGAAGCGTACTCCTCAAAGGAGATTTGGTCCTTTTGCCCACGGTCCCCTTCTGGCACCGGCCATTGGGTTCATTAGACATCAGTTCTCATAGCGCCACCCCTCTCGGGACAGTTGCGCGATCGCAGGCACTACGGAAGTAGATCAGGATCAAGGAATGGCCGATAAGCGCTCCATTTCTCCTCTTGGGACGATCTTGAGTAAATCCCTGCGATAGAGGCGAGCGCTATCGATTACGGCTGGCGAGCTGTCGACCAGCCTGCGGTTGAGCGCGTGAACGGTCGCTGAGCTCTCTGATACGCGGTTACGCCACGAGAATCTACTGGTTGTTCGTATCGGGCTTAGAATGACTTGATACTAAGAATTGATATGGACAGTTGAATACCTTGAAAGAAGAAATATCACCAACGCAAAGTAAGGAAAATTGTGGTGCTACACAGCACGTACATTATTTATATCTTGTGCCTTTTGAAAATTCAGAAGGTGCAACGAAAATGAAACCAACATTTTTTCGTATTTTACTCTATTCGAGAAAAAATAGACAATACATTTGGAGCCATTTTTCAGAAAATAATTGTTTAAAAATTGACTGTGTTTCATTCAAAAGTACGCGAACACACCTCATATTTTCGAAAAATTGTACATGACCTTATTTCAATACCTGTCTCTGAACAACGAAATTAAGACCTGCTCCTTTGCTCTTTTTCGGGAATGTTAAGCTTCCTTTGCTCTTTTTCGGGAAAAAGTTTTACAAAAAAATTGGAGCCATTTTTGAGAAAACTTTCAGAAAGTATTTGAGGCTTCATGTAAAGTTCCCCCCAAAATAAATGTCCTTTTGTAACTTACAGGGCCCCGAATTCGTCCATCTCGATTGGGAAATCTTAATTTTGGAGAAAATGGTCTCATTGGTTTAGGCGCTAGTGTTGTTCACAGATGAACGGACGGGCAGACCGACAGATCTAATTTGGATATCATGGTCCGACAAAACGTCAATTCTGAATACACAACATGGAGGAAGTTATTTACTACACATAAAAATAATTTTTTCCGCATTAGGGCCCCACAATACGTGTTTTTGTGAAGAAAAGTCGCCACTTTCCGCTTCAGCATTACAATTTTTCGTCTTTACCACGTAAGTACGTAGTAGACGAGACAATAAAAATATTAAGTTTGTTCAATCTACATATTTAATTATAAATGCAAATAATGAAATGAAAATGACCTTAAGCTTCATTATTTAAAAGGTTTTGCGTATTTAATTGTATAATGATGCCAAAAACGTCACTTGGTGGTTTTCTTCAAACAGATTTCCACTGCGAACAAGTATGTTCCACGTTATATCACTAATTCCCTCGCCTGTCGCATAAACCTTTCCGGAATATTTTAAGTCAATTAGTAACTTTAATTACGCTGTTTTAAGAAAAAAATCCTGTATCATAAGGAAATATTCGTTGATGTCCTCCGTTATACTCAGTTATTTTAAAAGAATTGTTACGTAATATTATGCTAAATGTTCACTAGATTAAATTAAAATGTATGTGAAATTGTGAACTGAACACGCAAGTCTCGACGCCTTGAAGAGACCGGATTTGAAGCACCACTTGATAAACTCTTAACGCATTCCGCTTCGTGATACATCAGTTATCGTTTGCTTCCAGTATTGTCTAACACATTAACTTAGCAATTAACATTGCCTTGATCTGAGGTTTGTTTTTAGTTTCCATTCAGAAACACTGACTTCTCAACCTCATTCAATTCTAGTGGAATTCTGTAAAAGTTATGAGTTACCTGTAATGGTTTTGGTAGTATGTACATAATGGATGACTCCTTGTCCTAATAATGGATGTATCGTCTCGAAACAGCAAAACTTAGCATTTCGACATGTTGAAGATCAATTCTTAAAATGTTTAGCTTCATTTGTATTTTAAATTCTAATTCTGCCCAGAATTCGTGTGTCTACATGTGTGAAAATATGAGATTGTAAATATTCGTTATCAGTATTGGAATTAATGGAATGTCATGGATGATAATGTATAAATTTCCTTGAAACAATTCGTAGTCTTGTGACTTTTAGTTCGCGAGTTTTATTGTGTTAAATAATGTAAAAATAAACAACAACAAACAAACAAGTGAGTGATGATCGAGAAGGTATTTCTTTCTTTTTCAGTTTCTCATATTCTTATGTAGGAGGGTTAAGCACTTCGGTATCAAGACGCTTGACATATGCCAGGATCTTAGGAATGAGGTGCCTTATTCTTATGAATGATATACTTGCTGTGCTAAAGAGTGAGAGAAATACCGAAGAGAGGATTGTGGAGGCTCGTAGATTATTTTGGATCGTTTAGCCGGGTCTTGTACGTTTGATAATTGTTTGGTTAGTGATGAAATGTGTGTGATTTGTTGTGAACGGCCGTCCTCCACAACGTGAGATTAGTGTGAACTGTTGACCAGATATCAGTTCACCTTCCAGTGCATTTTTAGTATTTATCAGTGATTATTTTCTGTGTTTTTATTTTGTTTCCATGTCCCTTTTATCACTTAGTGTTAGCTGCCTAAGAGCATTTAATTAACGTATACAAAACCAACTATATCAGTTAAGCTGGGTTTCTTGAAACCCAGAAATGCATTCGACACACCTTATTGTCCGATAACGATACGACGACGTTTCAACATTACGTAACAACATTGAAGGCTCGTGTAAATAATGAATCGTGACGTTCAGCCGAGTCGACTGTATTAGATCTGCGATTGGTTCCCTCTGGGGACACACCTTCGTCGGTGTCATGATGAAGCACAAAGACAAAACTTGTAGTTTTCAAACTGGACAGTAATGACGTTACGTCGTACATCCGCCCCGCGTAACGACCGAACATTAATGAAGCAATGATGATGAAGTATTCTGTATTGTAATCTACATGAAGTAGATTAATTTATAGTGAAAGAAAAACCGAAAGCCCGCCGTTCCACAATAAGTCCAACAATCTTCCAACAAGATTTGAGACCAACGAAACAATTTGGATCCTTCCACCTTCATGTTTATTTGATAGCTTCGTGCTCGCTGGATCATTATCGTATTTTCATCCTGTAATCAGCGAAATGCATCGGGCGGGCGCTGGCAACCGAAGGCTTACCGAGCCATGGGAGCTGTGATCTGTGATTCGCGTAACAAATCATTATTCGTTAGTGCTACTCATTTGAAATAGAATAGGGATGAGAATGGAGCGCACAGTCATGCAGAACATACTCTTGCTCGTAGTATTTGTATCATTTGTATCGGTTACGTAAGATTATCAAAATTATATAGAAACTTATTTACTTGGAATAATTTTCATAATCTCCTAAATTGTTTAAAAATCTTTTTGTCATTTCAGTTAAACTCTTTACATTGGTATTTGGAATAGATTAATTTCTTATCATTCACCACCAATAATAATTTAAAATGAGTAAGTATGTGAGTGAAACTGATTAAGAGTGAATAATTTAAAATAAATAAATAATAATACGTAAAAAGAGGCGTCGAAAACATCCCTTGCTGTGCCACGTATCGCATCGCATCGCATCGCATCGCATCGCGCCGCGTCGCGTTACGTAAAGGGATGAGTGCGCGCTTCGTCGCTTCCGGTGCGTCGCGCCCAGCGACGGCCGCCCGCTCCGCACAGTGGGCCGAGGTCCTTCCCGCTCCAAGAACTCGCGTTAATGCTATCGTTGTATCTGCTGTAAACATGAAATAAATTCCGTAATGTTTCCAAATTGTCATTAATATTTTTGGGGAGTATCGTTAAAAAATAGAAGTAAACCACCTTGTATATTTTTAATAACAAAAAATAACAAAAGGCTAAGTAAAATATCGCGATAAAATATTGTGTATTTATCTTATTAGATAAATAATTAACCTACCTATTTGTTTTACACTGTAAGAAATATTCTGTAATAATAAAAGTCTAAATGGAAAATAATCTAAATAATAAACTCTAAAGAACAAATCAGTCTGTATTTTTCCAAGTCTGAATTTCCTATGTCACACCCGTTAGTACAAGTAATAGCAAATGCTGCAAGTATAAGCTTGCAAGTCTTGAAGTCCGCATCGCTATCATAAGTCTTCCTATTGTCGTCGTGACTCAGAGAAGTGTTTTGTGACCATGTTTAAATGTTTTCATACGATGCTTCGATGATATAAGGCTGCGACGGAATTTAAAAAAATGACTCAAAACACTTTCTGCGGGTATCTAGACTTCTCGCACAGAACCAAATGAACCTAATTCAAGCGGAAAATTACGCTTCTACCCATATTGTACATCTGGAACAACTTTACGTATCCTGGGTCTACATCTCAGAGGTTTAGATGCAGGAGGTACTGCGTGACATTTACTTAATTTTACAGAAGGGCAAAAGATTCATATTCTTATGTAAGTAGAGGACCAGGACATTGTTTGACTACATCTAAAATATTTAAAATTGCGTTTTGGGCAGTTTTGAACGCTTCCAGAAATAGAAAAAAAATGTGTTAAAATAAACCCAGTTTGAATTTTTTTTAAAATTTGACCTACGTCAGGTGTTTTTTATTTAGTAGGTATAGAAGAAGTTACGTATGTCTTTGTTTTTTCAGAAGGGCGATATTACACTTTATCTCTGAAATTAGTTTTTTGTTTATTTAATTCTCGCGAGGAATGAGTTGCAATGCGCGTTTGCAAAGTGGAAGGCGAGTGTCGCAACCCACGCGCTCGCTTGGCCGCGTCTTCAATGCCGTTCGTCCCGTTTTTTCTTCTCGAGGACGGCGCCTTCTTTCTCTGTTCTGAGAGTATTTTTTGTTTTATTTTGTCACTCGTTTCAATCAATACTTCTTCGCTCGGAGGATCTCCGAATATTTGCGGCGAATGACCGGCCGGTTGTCTTATTTTGATTTTTGCGAGATTGAACGGCGGCGACCGTATTATTTTGCCTTTCTTGAGATTGAACACTTTTGCTTTCGAAATCTAGCATTACATTGTTTGTATATTCCAATGATGTTATAGCTGACTCTGAAATCGTGCTGGTTAGGAAACTACAATTCTCTTTCTTACTATTTTCTCTGGAAAGTTTTATTCTGCTTTTGCGCACTTCCTGTGCTTCCTAAGAAAAATATTTACAAGTCAATACAATTTTTGCTATTCTAAATGTAACGGATTTTTTAAAATAGAAATTCATCTTGTTTACAAACAATAAATTGCAGCAGAACAGCATAGATAATTAAACATTCTTATATGACATATCCAAACTAAGAAAAAAACCTCTTTTGCAAATATTTTTACTTGTCAGTCGGCTTCATAATAGACATGTTATGTAATACATGACGGTAAGCCATGGCTGGATAATGGAGGCGCGTACCCTGGGAAGATTTGGAAGATTACTGCCGTGCGTTTCATAACATCGACGTACATTATGAACCCTGTTCACCGTGGTCGTGGCGAAACCGGTTTATGTCTATTGCTCGTGCCATACTCGCCACAAATGCTGCCTGCTTGCGGTTTGCCTGACGGAAGCAATTGGCTCTGCGACTTGTCGACGTCCGTGAACTGCGGGTGGAGTGCCCTCTGTTGCTAGCCGAGTCACGATCGGTAGAATCCGGAATGCGTTTCTGGTGACGTGAAAAAACCGATAGTTTCTTTTTTGACGAACTAGATAAACTGAAGACAAAATCTGCAAGTGGTCCGAAAGCGAATTTTAAATCCTTTCAATGAGAGGGGATTGGAAATGTTTTTATGCGCTTCTAAAAACGAAGAGCCGCATGTTTATGAAAATATGTTGTTTAAGGATAAAATAATTTATTATTGAAGCGGTTTTCCTGTTGAAAATTACTATATAACAAAAAATAAAATAATTTAAAGTAAACTACTTTAAATCACTCTTTACTGTGAGAACTGTAGTGTGATTTAGAGTATTTTACTTCAACCGACTGTATTGGCGCAGAGGGAATCACGACATCAGGCAATTTCCTTGGATGAATGAAATTTTGATTTGAAACGAGAACTAGCGAGGAACGACCCATTTTTATAAATTTCTTGGAACGATTCTGTGTGATTACTGAAGTTGCATTTCAGCAGACCAGAGAGCACTCTCTTGGGAATTGGGAGGATCCTTCATTCCTCTTAGATGCGGAAGACTACGTCTGCGGCAATGAAGGGCGGAATCTAAATGCTGCACACAGTCGTCATGAGAGAGAGAGCGTTCTTGCCACCGAAGCCAGTAGGTTTGTCATTACACGTGTTGTGGCTTGCGGTTAGACCGAATCTCTCTCTCTCACGAAGCTTGTGACTGACGGCCGAAATGATCCTTCTGGTTATCACTAAAACGTCATATTAGGTATAGGAAGGTACGTCATAGTCTGACCAGGAAGTTAGCAATCTACATGCGCCGCATATTTTCTAATACGTAGAACGTTGTAAATTATAATCGGACAAAATACTGCCGAAGGATTTTCAGAGAACTACCACTCTAAAAGTGTCATGACAACACAGAAAACAACAACAGAAGGATCAAAACAAATGGCAATGAACAAATGGTGTCTCCTCGGTTCACAGAAAGGAAATTGAACACGATCAATAGTCCAAGTTTTATACGCTGTTGAAACATATGAAACATCTGTAACGATAATTAGAACGCTCTCTAGATAATTGTTGATTTATTTCGGTAATGTTCAATCGAATTTACTGTTGACAAATTGAAAATAATTTCCTTATTAAATAACCTCAATTGTTTTCTATTAAAATGCATTATTTTAGCATTTCAAAGACAACTCTTAAATGAAATCTCCAAAAAGGAACGGACATATGACTGAGAAACGTTGGATATTGAAAACACGAATTAACGGAAACATTATTTGGTGGTACAAGTCCAGGCCTCTGTTAGCAACTGAACTTATAAAGCAACTTCGTAGACATCTATATGTTTTAGAATTACAAATGGTACTAGATTCGAAAAGAAAGACAGAAATAAGGCACTCGTTGCCATAGGTTTTTACATCAATAAATAATGTATAATACAATTAGTGTTTAAATCCCCGCCATCATGTTCTAGTTATCGTTTTCAATGTGTTTATATACACTATATATAAAGCGATCAGTATCATGTATTCGTTATGTATTGTCTGATCGCGTTATACGCTGTGGTTGTTTGTCGTGCAAAATATACATACATCCCTGGTCGTCAAGCACCGGACGAGCCAGTCGACGCATGTTTGCATATGTGCTTATAGCCTTTGTGCGTGGAGTGTGCTTTGGAGCTCCGCTTGCTGTGTTGGGACTGCTTGTTTGTTTGCATGCGAACGGTCGGAAAAGGCCGCTGCTGTCCCCGCCGCCCCCGCCGCAACCACCCGTCACGTCACCCTATCACCTTGGTGGCCTCCATCATCTCCGTCACCCACGTCACCTTCTAGCCGCCCCGCTTCCCCGTCGTCCTCGCCGCCGCCTCCGCTGCCTGCGCACGCTCCGGAACGCGGCGGCGGTAAACTCCCCACGCCCTTCCGCCGGCCGGGTTCTATATCAGCTCTCAAATCTATATTAAACCCCCGCCCCGGCAGTAAACAGGTCATGGCGCCGCCCCCTCGCCCCACGGAGGGCTACTTTAATGTCGCTTCTTTGCCCGCGCGGAGCCCTTGCAGGATTTGCATTTACTCCGGTTGAACAGTTTGTTTTGCGTCAGTACTAATATTACTGCGGAGAAACAGTTTATTAAAGGTCTTTATCTTCAGGTGATGGTGGTTTATGAGAATAGCATGAAGATTCACTCGTAAAAATGACCTTACGAAACTGTACACGTAGAATAAAATTATATTTCAAGCAGCTTACAGACATGTGAATGTTATAATTATTTTTTTAAGCGTATTTGTTTTATGTAATGTGAAACATAAAACGTTGTTTTTGAGGGATGTTTTCGCTGGTTTACCTGGTACTTCATTTTACGTATAATTTTACTCTACTTGTACCAATTCACTTTCATTACTTGGGGAATTTCGAACTTTTTATTTACACCGTTGGAATATATTATTTCTAGAGAATAGCAGGGGTGAATTGGAATAAAAAAGTTTTGAATAATACAGCATTTGTGTATGTGTTGTGTAAAATCCATTAGGGAGGAGAGCAGACGTTTCTTCGGACAGAAGCAATTTCAAGGTGCATTAAATGTAAATTTGTTTATACTTCTGTGGAGTTTTGCAAAGAGTTATGTGTATTAAAGTTACTGCTACAGATTTTTGCAACTTGAACCATGGTGGTATGCCTCCAAGTGAGAGCCATTAAGTCGGAAGTTTCCGCATTGCGTCGTTATGTAGATTGCCGGTCGTATAATCTTCGACTTTCGTCATGGAATATTGCGCGACAGCAATATTGAGTAAGTGAACTATTCCGGATGTGTGCGGTTATACTTAGGAGACGGTATGAAGTGTTAGGTCACACATGTGCAAGCAAGTGATGAAATATTAACATTGCATGGTTTTCAAGTGTGTATTTTTTTACACTTTTCCACTTGTTACAAATGCATCTGCCTCCGCATTTGGCAGCGGATGTTTTACATCGCGTGTAACTGGAGAGAGCGGCATGGCCGAAGAAATAGCAGTGAGTAGCGAAAGCCCGCTGCCAACCGTAATAATCTTTCCGCCCCCGCGTCGTAACGGGAGAAAATCCCCGTAACCATTGTGATGATGCTGATACAACCTATCGTAATCGAGATGTAAATAAATCTTCGCCAAGTGCTATTCTCTTTTGTAGTCGACGAAGGCTGAAGTTACAACGCATTTAGCTAAGAACGTAATACGATTTCATGAGAGTAGTGAGACATTTTTGTGAACACGGGATAATACGCGTAGTTCTTAGATTCTTCACTAAATATATCAACTTAAGAACTTTCACCACGTGACCACTAATTTGCAGATGCGATTATATATTCACGTGTAGTGTTTCTATTCCTTGTAGAGATTATTGCTTTGACTGCTTTCGGTCATCCTGAACTCAGCAAACGGAATTTGGTGCCTCTTATGCATTTCTTCCGTACACTTCCGGTTTCCTTAAAATGGTAATTTAATGTGATTCCCACTTATGTCTGTCTTTTGCCCTTTACTGTTACTATTCGTTTTCGTGTTTCTCTCTTTCCAGAGGAAGCACGGAAAGAAGTATTTTGGTTCTGAAAATTGACACTTTACGAAATATTTGTGCAGAAAGCTTGTATAGATATTAAAAAGAATTTTTTAAATAAAAATAGTCTCTCTAAACTCTTTGTGCTTAAATGTCTAGTACATTGGTTTCTGAATTTTTCCTATCTCAGTTTAAACGAAACATATTTTTTCTCAAATTTGGGACAGGTTTACTATGTAGCGTTAACATAATAATCGTTTTCCTATGCAAATAGTCTCTGTTTGCATCGTGTTAAAGGGATAATTCTGAATTATTTTTAATAATTTAGTCGGATAACATAGTCCAGACCTTTTATCTTTCTTTTACTCTCACATTTTCCATAGAAATATAGCACTGCCTTACATTCTCCCTAAGACACGTGAGATTATCGAGGATGTGAGTGAGTTCTTGTGTGTGTAAAGAATGTAGGATGTCATTCCTACTCATTTATTTTTGCCTCTCCAGGGGAAATATACTAGAGGTCCACTCCCCGGCGTTGTATTTGTGCGATGTATTGATTTAGAGGAAAGAAGGGATCAGGAAAAATCCAACGAGAAAACTTGGTAGTTCTGAAAAAGCAAACGTTTTAAATAATTGCACAATTTTCTCCAAAATTGATATTTTCCAATAGATATGGCAGATGTTGCGGCCGCTTGCATTTGAAACAGATTTTTTAAATTTTGAGTATTTTACGAGAACCCGCTACATTTTCGAAATGTTCTAAAAAATGGCCCATTTTTTTGCTATCCCCCCCTCCTCGGATAGGGCAGAAGACACTGAAAGCAATGACGTAGGACCCATTTTCGTTGAACCAAAATATTGCCTATGCATTCATAAGGTGATTTTTTAGATGGCCTTCAGCTCTTGCTATTTAATTTATTCACTTTTTTTGCCTTAGTTAGGTTGCGGCTGATTATGGTATAATTATTCAAAAATTGGAAGCTCACTTGGATGTAATCAATGTGAAATTATGCTTGTGTGAAGTTATCCTTGCTTCTCTGAATAATGCGCTGCAAATACTGTAAGAGTTGAGATTTTTCTTGTATGTTTCTTTTGTAGAAATAAGAAATGACTAGTGTTCCTGGCAATCGAAATAACTGGAGATTCACACCTCAGGTACTTTGTTTGAGTTTTTCAAGTGATGATTGAAGAAGTGTTAGTAGGGCAGAAATTGCAATATTATAACATAACCGTCACTATGATAGTGCGAAAACGTTGTTACCTACATCGAACGAAAATAATTAACTACTTGTCATCCTATTCTCTTACAATTATTCCTGTTACTGCAAAGCAAATCGTTTACAAATTTCAACGATGCAGCATTAAGCATTTCTGCAAGAACCAGGGGTTTGGGCCACAGCTCTTTTCCGAAGTCGCGGGGACTCAACTTGAGTGTCTGTTGTCAAGTGAGGTTTATTAATCGACGGGTCCTTCGCCACAGCAAAACGAGGTCACCTCTTGGCTCATCGAGCCAGAAGGTTTTCTTTAGGTGAAGTTCAAGATCAATTAAAATATTAATTTTTCGTGAACACAACTTGAAAACTGCTTGAATTCGTTTGTAATTAGCTAGCAACTAGATAGTGCAGTAGAACATCAAATAAGAAAAAAAATAATGAAGATTAAATTTTGAAAGTAAATGTTAAAAGGAAATACTAAAAGTTTAGGGTCAGTTTTGGTCGACATTTGCTACAAAACAACGAAATTTATTGTAGTCTAGATTTTCTGGTAAATGAATTATGTTTTCTCATATTGAAAAATAAATTAGAAGTTAGGTACAGAGCCCCATTTTTTAATTAATCACGTACATACGTACCAAATATGGATACGTAGCACATCTTGCTAATGGTGTTGACTATGATCTTATTCGTTTTTTTCTCTTGTGTAGAGGAATGTCTGTGATTGGAATATCAATCTGGGAGATCCAAAGCTCTCTACGAGTAGTGCTGTGAAATTCAGACCCTCAAATTCTCACGAGTCACTTTTTTGTCGACTTTTTCTTGTTTGCGTAGTTTAATGAGGTCATACATATTTTCGTATCCGCTTTGGAACAAAGTTTTTTGTCGTTAAAAGCCAGCCGAATGGTTGCTAATGGTGTGGCTGTGTTTTCGAGGAAATGGAAAGTGGAAAGCGAATTTAGCGAGTGAAAGTACAGCCTATCTCTATAAAATGTAAAATAACAATTTCCCTTGTTAATGGCAGATGAGTATTGTTCCGCCATCGCTTTCGCTGTCATTATTATCGAAATTTTACCATCAATAAACAGCTATGAACGTAATCACTAATTTTCTCTTCATGGATGTAGCCAAATATCATTTGCACACTAATCACACTTTCATTCATTTGCCCTTTATATTGTTTATTGTAGGTTAAGTTCTTTGAGTGCAGGTAAATATTATATTTGACAGAATTGATCTTCTACTTTTTAATTCGCATAGCAATGGATATTTTTTTAGAGAGTAAACACACAGAAAAGTGGTACCTCTCGAAAATATTAATTTTTTAGTTGTGAAGAGCTATGAAATGAAAATAAATTCATTTTATTAATAGAAACATATCGTGAAGATGGTTTTCAAGAGAGACGAGATATGAAGCCAAACTCTTCGTCTTTCCCAAGAAGGCAACACGACTCTGCTCAAATTGGAATCGGTGTTCTGCATAATGATGTTTTTTTGGATGTGTAATTTTTTGTGTGCATTTACGACATATCACCGCTGGTGATTCTCATGCAATATCCTTCTGACTTAGCTGAAAGAATAAGCAAAAAGCGCGGTGAGAATCTTCACGTGCGTAACAATGCAACTACAAACGATAGACGAAAGCTATTTAAAAGATATGGGTCTTCAAAAAGTCTACTATTTCCTCGCAATAATATTCTCGCGACATTTTCTCTTATCAGCAGGAAAGTTAAATACGTTTCAAACCTAAGAATAATCGAATTTTTATTTCGGGAGGTTTTATCAAATACGAAATATATGTAATTTCGTTTTTAATGGGTCCTGTGAAATCCCAAATTTGAAACCAGTATGATTGTGATATTAACGATGTAACTCTGCATCAACGTGACGAGTCATGTTATGGAGCTGTTCACCTTTGTTTGCACGTTAAAACGAGTTACTCCAACAAACGCATCAAAATCTGATATTCACCCGCGAAATTGCCCTTTTGCATCAGATCCGTAGCGGCTCGCTAACCGCTCGCGATCCGCTAACGTCGAAATGGCCGTGCCCTGGTAATGGGCTGCCCCGCGAGTGTGCCAATACCCCACGCAATCGCGCGTTGCGGCGCTTCGGAGTCGCTCAGTGGGGACGAAGTGCGTGGGGGTGAGCGAATTTGATTTGTCACCGCGCTGCGGCAGAAAGGGCGCGCCCGCCGCCGCCGCTGCAGCTCGGAGCGGCCCGTAATGAGCATTCCGGGCGCTTTTGGCCCTCCTCCAAGGGTCGATGAGGGACGCGGAGCGCCAGGGGCATCGGGTGGGGTGGGGGTGCGGGAGTAAAGGGTGTGCGGGTCGAGGGCAGTGGGGGAGTGTGGCGCTCTGATTATATACGCGTCAGAATGCATAACATTGCTTTATTTGGTTGAAATTGTAGGAGAACCGTACCACTGGGGAAAGTGCGATAAGTCTCAGTCGATTCGCTATTACCTCAAGTTCTCGTAAAAAATAAAATACTTTTTTTTAAATTGCGTAGGGCGCGTAATATGCGAGGTCGCAATAAACGTAGCAGAGCAGGCGATTCCAGCCTTGAGTTCTGACGGTTCCAAAAATTCGACCCCAGCTGAGTATCAGGGAGGAGGCTTGCCATTGTTTTGATGACACTTTAGAAGTCGGTTTGACTGTCATTTCTGTGGTTTCCTCCAATCAATTTCTGGATTTCTTTCTTCTCAATGCCCGACCAATTTCTTGCTATGCAGAGATGTCAAATATCGATTTTGATTATGTGACATCTCTGTGAATGTTAGTGCTATACGTCGTGACATGTAAACACCGATCAAAGTACGCAGCAACCAAAGTGACCAATGCAAAAAGAAGTCAGGTCTGAAGGGGTTAACAAGTGAACCGGTTTCGATTGATCCACAGGCCAATTGCAAAGATCTCGTGTCTACTGCAATTCGAACTGGCAATAGCTGGCGTCGAGTGGTGTCCGACCAGCTACTCCAGTTCGCTATGTCCATTCCCCGGCGTCGGGCCATCACAATCTCACCTTTGTCAAAGTCACTTACGTCATATTTCCCCATTTTCGGGATGTGCTGCCGCTAGAATTCTTGTCTGTCCGCTTACATAGGCTTCATACTTTCCGTTCCGCTTCAAAGACCGACGTCAACAAGAGTGTTCATTCATGTATTGAAAAGCATCATTCTTGGATTCACACTTTGCCATTTGTTGGTGGAATACGGTATTGTAAGATATGCTACGGTGGCTGGTGGAGTCCAATATGCAATTATGGAGTGTGGATTAACTCAAAATTCGTATTTTTTGAGTTGTGTCGCTATTGCTGTTCACGAGCGATATGAACTCTCTACGAAATCTTATAATAATTGAGGTAATTAAGTAAGTGATTGCGTTGAGTGACGTTTTCCACGTAGTTAATTTCGTTGTGGGGAGAGAGCGCGTCGTAACCCTTGCCCTTAGAAGCCCTCCCGCACCGCTGCTCCGGTTAATTGCATTGCCCCGCCTGCCCCCTGGTTGGCGGGCGCGGGCCGCATGTGGGGGAGGAGCGCGCGCGCTGCGTTGGGCCCCGCGTCCGCTGCCACCACCTTCGCTTACGCTCGCTCGAGAGGAACAGCAGGCGCAGAGCAGGCTGGTTAAGCTGTTAAGGGAGGTCGGGGATTTGATTAGTTTCTTCGAGCTGTATTGTTCAAGATACGAGATACCTTTGTCCATTTTGCTGTTCTAAACAAAATTTTGAAGCAATTTATTTCAGTCGCTCAGTTGCATTTTTGGTTACGAATGTTTCGTTAACATCTTCGTAGTCTTATTTTGGTAGTGTTCATTTGTCTTTACAATTCGAAAGATTCGCGTACATGATTATGTGCATTTGTCTTTTTCGTTTACTTGTTCTACTGATTATTTACATTGCCACAGTCAAGCGTTCTCTGGCCAACATTTTCGGAATTCCATTTAAATAGGTTTACAATATGCGAATTTTGAAACGTCTAAGATACGAAATTTACAAAAAGTATGAAAATAGAAAGTACATGGCGGCTTTTTTAAAATTAATCGTGTTTTTTATATTATGTGTATTTTGTTAGCAACTGGAATTAAAAGAGGTTATCGACAAAAAAACTGAAACTCTTTACACAAGAGGACGCGTTTTTTCTGGTATTGTTTAGCAGACCGTGTCCCGTGCGTCCATTCGTCTGCATGCAGAATTGCGATATCAGGAGATGTCCTCTTCGTTTTTTGCCACTTTTTATGTTCCAACACCCCGTCTCCGCTGCGTCCGTTCGCATCGCATACAGAACCCCTCGGCTCGCGGTGGCCAATTCGCACCCCGGCGGGGCGAGGGCATAGGATACGGCGGATAGGCACTGTGAGACGCACTTTGTGAAAATTGGGATCCACCATGGATTGTACTTGCCAAAATTGTTCACTTCATTTCTTTTTTGTCAAAATAACTGTGTTAAGAGTTGTGTCGTTACAATAATCGTGAGAGAAAACTTGTCAAAGTATATTGGGATTGCATTGTTAAGGGTATCGATACTGCAAAATATTGAAAATGGTTTAAGTGAAGGTATGCTCTTCACTACCCCAACTGTATACTGCTACTCTTGTAAAATATGTTTTATGTGTGTGGTACATTATTATTATTATTTTTGTATTCTGTACTTTTTCGAAGGGAATGGCATGTGCTTATCTCGTTTTTTCCTTCCTTTTTGACCGCTGCCCCGCGACCCGTGTTTTTCTAATGCAGTGTCCATCGGCGCTCGGCGCTTCGCGGATCTCCCTGAGATTATTTTTAGTGCGGATCAATAAGACTTTCAGCAAAGGCTTGTTGGACGCCACGGAAGGTGGGTGGAGCCATAAAGCACCAAACCCCACTGTGACCAGCTTGGTTAATCGGTTTCGGGTGTAGGGGATGATTCATTTCGCTGTTTTAATATCCTGTTTTCGTTAAATACTGTAATTGATTTGAGTTGGTCACCTGCGTAGCTGGTTATCTTTCACTTCGGTCATTTAGATTCTTTTTAAATTATTTTTGCCCTCTGCTCTGTCTTGTTCCATGGATTACACAACTTATTCACAAGGTGCACTTTGATGTTCATGTGAATGAATGTTTCATTTAATTCAAGACCTTGTCAAGTTTCTTGGTCTTTTATTTCAAGCGTCTGCTAAGATCGGCACTTGGGTCGTTCGGTTTACGTGTTCGGAAGGGAAACTTCCGATGGGACAATTTTTACTTATCTGTTTAACCCAAAAGAACTATAATATTAATGGTATTGCTAATGGTAATGCTTCTATTTGTTGATTATTTGCCATTTTCCGTCCTCAGAATTATTCTGTAGTTAAAGATTAATTTCTACGGACTATACCGTGAGATATTTCTTGCTGTGTCTCATTAATTAACTGAGACTTTGATGTCTTTTTGTATTTGTGTCGGTATTAGATCAGATTCCCTGTTTTTTCATTCTGAAAAATTGTAGTCTACCCGATGTATGCACGTCTGAAGAGTTGTACTTCACGGATAGAACAACGTTGAGAGTCTGAGATGAATGATCCGTGAAGTGTTAAATGAACAAACACATTCTAGACACCTCGCGCTGAATCTTTGCTCTCTCTTGTCAGAGTGCGTGGGAGTGGCTCGCCAGTTCCAAGTGCAAAGCGCGGTGCTTGAGGTTTGGACTATACTTCATATTTGCGTTGCAAATACAGACGGTTGAATAATGTATATAACAGTAGTATTGCGAGGTATTGCTCTTCCTTTTTCCTCGTGGGATGATCTTTCTCAATTATTAATATCTTCATTTCCTACTCATTACGAATCGGTCACGAAATTCCCTTATGTATTGAAGGCCGCCTCAGACGAAAAAAAAAAGAAAAAGAAAAAGAAAAAAAAGCACGTGACTCGTTACAGGGGATTTAGGTCATTTATTTTCAAGTTTCATCAACTGTAAGAAGACAAGATGCGACTGATTCAGACATTGTGCGTTGTACGATATATTTTTATAAAGTTGTTCAGTCGATGACTGCAGAAAAATCATATTCAATGACGAATGTACAATTTAACTTGGCAGAGTGAAAGTATGTAGTGTTTACAGAGATTTTTTGCACCAAAACAATTCGAGTAGTTAAAAAAACTGATAAATACGTTTAAATAGTCTCTACGCGTGTGTTATCATTTTTAATTGTATGTATATGTGTGTATTTGTGCGTGCATGCATGTGGAAGTGCACGAGCATCTATGTGTTAGAACATTTTGATCGACAAGCTTACAATTTCCTGATCATTTACCTTGTGCGTTGTACGGTTTATTTCCGATCACATGGCAATGGAACCTCCCTTGAGTTAGAAATCTTAATTTCCTTAGAAAATATACCGATTTCGAAAGATGTCAGATAGAGAATTGTCAAATAATAATTTATCATTCGATTCTACAGAAGAATCGATCTATGGGAATGACCAAGACAAATGACTACATTGGTGGATTCCATTGTCGTAGGCTTCACGACCTAGATTCGCTGCCATCAGATAGGCGTCTAATTTTGACAACGGTGGCGAGTTAATCGTGGAACTCGGAGAGTTCCCAACGGGAATCGAAACTGGGGGCAAAATTGGAAAACTTTCGTAATACTTCCGATCTCACCATTCAGCAGGGGAAAGATCATCGCCACCTTCCGAGAAAAGTACATGCTCTACCCTTACGGGACTAGTGACCTTAGCAGTTGACGCGCCAGGATTAATCAATCATTCGGGAAACGGCAAACGAAGCTGCGAAGAATCGGAAAAAGAATCAAGAAGCTTCGCGAAAAAAGAATTTGATTAATCAATCAAATTCTTCACTTCAATTATAGCTTCGCTTGCCTTTACCTGCCGTCATGTAGCAAAATGGTACTTTTATTTTTTAGGCTTGTTTCTACTTTGGGTGACACACATGTTTTGGAAACACGATATGCCCATGGCCGGTGTGATTCCTCGCCGAAAGACGGGTGCGACGTTTCCCCCTGGGAAAACCAGATTCCAATGAAGACAAACACTGGCCACTTCCGTCCGCCGCCGCGCCGCGCCGCGCCGCACCGAACGGGTACTTCCGGGATCCGGCGCGGGCGGCGTCGGAGCGGCGTGCGGTGGGCGCCGGGCAATGGGCGCCGGGCGACGGGCAGGGGGCGAACTTGGACGGCGAGTTCAGCGACCGGGCTTGCGCGGGCCAGGGGCGGCGCGCAGTGCGACGGCCTCCGCGTACATGGGCGAAAATCAGCTAGAATATATTATATTTCTATTTTTTGTTTTGTATGCTTCTTTCTTATACTTCGGGTGAAACACATGCGTTGGAAACACGATATGTTTATGTACTTTCGACATGAGCTTTGTTTCTCTAAGAAATTGATGGACCCGGCAATGCTTCCCTGTTGCAATGTATTACACTTCACACGGTACTGGTCACGTGATTTTTAATCACGTTTTACGTTACGCTCTGCAACCATTTTAAAAGATGAAAGACGTTCTCGCAAGTATTTTTTTTTTTTTTTTGTTCTATATCCTTGCTGACACATGGTTGTCATGTATTCTATTGTTGAAACGCTCTCCTTCAGGTTTGTGCATGCATTCGCTATTACACTGTCTTGGAGAAATTTGATTTACTAATTTAAGATAGATAATAATTCTGGTCGATATTTTGCAATCGCAGGAGCAGAATATGCAGCGAAGATGAGCTTAATACTTGAGGGTGCGGCAGATTGCGTTTAGCGTACAGGGGGCGCGTCAGGGTCCCTTGAGTTTGCATAAACGCATAAAATGATCATCCACGCCTATCTCCTTGCGACAGACATCTGCACATTCTTATACTATGCCTGTATTCTTCGCGCAAGTGCAATCAATAAGTTGACGTTTTATTGCAATCGAGTGAACGACAGGGAAGCGCATAAACTACCGACAAACAAACATATATTGATTTTTATGTAATAGATTAAAGTAGAGTAGTTTCGAGATGATTTTTATGGCAAGATTAATATCAAGTGAAGAAGGAATGAATGTGTTCAATCATGATAAAAATATTTTGAAATGTTAAAATTCTATTGTTATTTTATGAGATTTATTCTCAGATGATAATAAATTTTGTGAAAGAAAGTGGTGTGAGTGTTGTCTTTACAGGGCATTTTTAAAACTATGAATGGTGATTTACATATTATAGCACGAGTGGTTACTTTGTGCGGCTTATTTTTGTCCTCTGCACTATCACAAAATGGAAAGTAGCACGTCTTCGAATGCCCCATCCATGCGTGTATGCATGTTGCATGCGTTGGGGTCACAATCGAACATCGGGCCGGCAGGTGAGCGCTGGAGCAAACAAAGCTTTGCCCGCGAAGTCGGCGCCACCGGCCCACTGCGTGACGCGGAGGCCGCGGCGGGAGAGCGCGAGGGGTCGTGTGGGAATAACACACCGGGGCGATCGATGGCAGTGGCGGGCGGGCGGGCCGGCGCGGCGCGGCGCGCCACTGCCGCGCAAGCCGCCGCCGCCGCCGGAGGGCCCCTTCGCCGCCCCCGGGCCTGCGCCGCCGCCGCCGCCGCCGCCGCCGCCGCCGAGGCCGCGGGCATGCGAGGAGGCGAAGGCGATGGCGCTCGCGGGCGACTGGTGGGAGCTGCGGCCCGTGCGACGCTCCTACCCCGTCCCGGAGAACCTGGCCGCGTACGACGGCATGGTAACGCGCTGCCTCGCACGCACACGCCCGTCAGGGCGCACTTGTAATGATATGCAAGGGCCTGCGGCATCGTCGCGGCGAGGAACGCAAATGCACACGTTTAAGACTTCACATTTGCATGATAAAGACACATATTAAGCGCACTCGAAGGGTTTTTGCACAGTTCGTAATATAATAATAATGATATATTTTATTTTATTGATAATGCTATTTTGAATGACAGCACTTCACACGGTCTTTTTAAATCAATAATTATTATAATAATTTATGAATGTGAAGTAATCAGTGTGAACTCGCAGGAGTATAGAAATATTTATTGTCTGGAATTAAACTACGGACCGTCCCAACATTGCGACTATAGGATATCTGCGGAAGTGAACGATTCACAATTGAGATGGATCGCTTTGATAATTCCGCACGTGAAGCACAAAAGTGAAAAGCTTCGAGAGGGAAGGAATGCACGTGGAGAAAGCTACATGGAATGACTTTATAAAAGCTCGAAACCTGCATTGCTTGTTTAGAGATCTCATTGGATAATGATTACACAGGAAACGTAAACTGTAAAAAAAAAAGGAAGGGAGTAAGTTGTGTACTGTTGAAATGGCATGCGCGTATAAAAGCCAGAGCAGGCTGCGGAGACTTCCAGGCAACGTGGTAACGACGCATTATCCTTAGGACGGAGCTCCTGACAAGCCTCGTTTGCACCTTAGGACCACGAGTACACTCCGAACGCACCAAGTACGAGTAAACCTAGGCCATGGAGAGCACTGTTCAATCTGCTTGGTCGCAAGATATATTAAAGTACAGCAAGCAACTGTTTCGATCGTTACATGTACGTGCAATGTATGGTAAAATATAATTTAATTCTGATTGTATGCTTTGTTTTGAATTGAAAGAACACTTAAAAATTATATTAGATCATTCGGTATTTTGGTTGTCCAAACGATGGTTCTGAGGAAAATGTAATAATATTGTTGCAAATTTTGGTAAACGTAACGCTAACTTAAGAGTTGAAATAATATTTTACTGACTCAAACTTCGATGTTGGGCGAACCGAACACATGCCTTTTATGTCCGTTGAACACCGTTTGAAACGAATGACCTTTGATGATTCTTACTAAGGTATAATGTAAGTAGAGCTAAATGAAGGTGAATTCATTTTCATACCTTCGATGTCATCACGTAAAATATAATTGAAGTCTGGAAGATGTGTCCTAATTAACGGAATAAAAATAAACACTTCTTTTGAATTGAAAAACAATTTCTTTTCACTGCATGGATCACCACGAAAAAGATCCGTACAAGCTATTTCCAACAACATTAACTCTCCTGTATTTGAACGAAGACTGGAATATTCTGTTCGTGAACGGCACTTCTTTCTGTCGACGCCCTTTGCCCTTTGACGCGTGTTAAAGCGCCTTCGCGTCGCGCGCAGCGCTCAGCCCGCCGGAGGCGCCCGCTTCCAGTGAATGGCCTCCGGAGCTGGAGCGGCGCGGGCCCAGAGGCGCTGAATGGCGCTCGCCTTCTCGCCTTTGATCGCTGCCGGCCGATTCGCTGCGGGCGGGAGGTTGAGGAACGGAGCCACACGCTGTCGCGCACTACGCTGCGATTGGCCAAAAGACGGGCAGAGAGGAATGGGTTTGTGTTGTTTTTGGATGTTTTGTGGGAACGAGTTATAATAATTCAGTAAAAGTAATCGAACATTTTAATAATTAGAAATAAATGTGAAATCGTTTCGATTAAGAAAAAAAACATCGTGATTAATTGATACCAGAGTTTCTTTCGTCGTTCTCAGGAAATTACTCTAGTTTCCGGTGTGTTCACTGTAGTTGGTTATTTACTGAGAGATGAAAGACGGTTTGTCAAAACGGTACGACAGGAGCAGTAACCTGAAACCATGGTTTGCTCGGATTTGAAGAAGAGTGGTCTTCGTTTCTCGAGATTGTTTGTCTACCGGCGATTCACGTATGCATAGCGTATTAAAATTGTCATTTAAAAATTTAGCCAAATCCAAACTTGAAAAATTGCACAGGAAACTCAGAGAAACTCTTAATATTACTTTAAAATGCGCAATGTTTAAAGACATGAGTTAGATAATGAAAGCTTTCCAACCTGCACTCACGTGAACGTCCACGTTATAAAATTCTTCGATTCTAGACTGCAGTCAGTGATTTGCAACACTTTGAATGACTTCATCCATATAACATATAACGGTGAAAGGAGGAATTGCATTTTTTTAATGAAAATTAGCTTAATGAGACACTAAAATGGAATGAAATCTGTGAGTAATTGCTGAACATCACATTACGACATCTCTTACTACAACGTTTAACATTGAATCTACATAGACTCTACATAGAGGAAGCAGTGATAGATGAAAGGGCTAATTTTTGTTAAATATGTGCACTTATATTTCTAGTTTTTTTCATTTTCTTTGTCGATTGAAATGCTTACTGTAGAAGCGCAACAAAGTTTTAGGCGTGCCTTCTTTTGCCACACTGTAAGTTGGGTCTTTCATCTCAGCCCCCTCCTCCTTTCAGAACTTTTCTCGCCCCCTTTCAACCCGCAACCCCCAGTGCTGTGGGCACTACCGACGCGCTGTTGTGGCACCGTACATTTACAAGTTCTCGGAAGTCTTTTGCGCCACGAAACTTTGCCTTCCTTTCGTGTGCACCAACGCAGTTCTCCTTGCTTCCTTGGTCATGAAGGCGACTAAACTCAGCTGGGATTTTGTGGCTTTTCCTCGTCACGAAAAATGGGGGGGAAAAATGGTAATTGACCTATCTTAGAGAACTGTTGCCACTTTCTTACGTTGAGCATAGTTTCTAATAAGTGTCGTTGATTATTCTTTACTCTATGTTGGAAAAGTTTAGAGGTCATACAAATTTGGTACTGTCATGCCCTAATGACTTCCATATAAAAGATTTTTATATCAATTCCAATTGTGAATTTTATTTGGTGTTTTATACCGTTTCTGGTTTCCAGCCTTCAATTACGTGTCTAAAACCATGGCCAAGTTTGAATGTCAAGTTTTGGCGCCATAATAAAAAATTAATGAAATTTCAATTTTATGACATTCTGTTTAATAGTTGTTGCTGAATTTTACATAAGAATAATTAGTGACTTAAAGGACATTCGCAGTTGTAATAGAAATTTTAAACTTTCGTCTGCTTCAATTCAAACCTTGGCCTGACATCGCAGTACTACCAGAACCTTTTGAGATCATGGGGGAAGGAGGAGTAATCAAATGGGGATGAAGGTCCAGCAAATGTCCCGGATCTAGAGATGGGGATACGAACAGGAGGGGAACACAGGTGGCTCGTTTAAGATCCTCCGCCGGGATCGAAGGGAAATATCTCTTTTCTGAGTTTGGAGTGGTGCCTCCTTGCATCTCCAGCTTCCTCTGGGACCCGACTCGCTGCAGTTTCCTAATTCCCGCCTCAGGCATCGGCTCCTTCCAGTTAATGAGTTTACTGCGTCGCTGTATTTCCACCAATAAGCTTAACAAGCCAAGCGCGCTAACGAAATTGTTGACGTCAATAGGGTTAATAACGAATCTGCCCCGCATTAGCCAGTAATTGTTACGATCGCATTTACAGCGGTTAAACTACAGTTTAGGATTTCGGCTTGGATAACTGATGGTTGTTATTACCATTTTGCATTCATGCATGTGATAATTGACAATTTATAACAATGTGAATTTCCATATTTTTCAAAGGTTGTTTGCATTTTACCTATTTATAAAATTACCACGGGAGAATAATCTTAAAATGTGAAAAAGCGACGTAAAATAAACGGATATGTTAAAAAGCTTAGACTTCCGTGTTACTGCATTATGATGTGCTTCATTTCAGAACTACATATTTTTTTTGAAAGAAGGTAGTGACACTTTTTGGACTCAGTGTGACACAAGTGTATAAGAAGGAAACCATCAATCTTTATTGATCCAGTCTTCATTTTTAGCTGCGGCGTGACCTTGAGGGAAAGAATGCCTATCGGATTCTCTGAGTGTTTTCTTGTATGCGGAAACCGCGAACACCGTTGTTTTCATGCTATGGGCAAACATGCACGTCTTTGTGATGCGATATGAAACAGTCTAGGACATATTATCTGCAAACACTGCACTGCAGAAATTTCTGACATATCGCTTACTGCGTACATAAGTGATTTTTTTGTTAAGACTCATACTCACGTATTGCCGTGAAAATTTACGCGATTTCTTCTATCTAGTGAGGCAAGGCACAAATGACAGCATCTCTTTACGACTATCCCCGAGAAAAGAGACACACGTATGAGAAAATAATATGTTAAGAAATATAGGCAAGAGAACGTATCGTACAGTAAATGTCTAAATGAGTTATCACGTATGTTAATCATGAACTACCTTTTACTTTTTCAATGGTTCTAAAACGTATCTCGGTAATCGCATCTAACAAATATATTTATTGTTTTATCAAGGACAAATGCAAACCTAGGTGATGGATGAATTTGTAGAAAGGAGCAAGAGACGAAAATAAATAGATGTAAAGGAAATAAGGGGAGTAGTAGTAACGAAACATGAAACAAATTGTAGAAGATTGAGAGGGAAGGAAAAGAGAGACGTTAAGAACGAAGAAAACATAACTAAATTTGTCATTAGTGTACGGTGGTGGGGTTGTAAGAAATAATGTGAGAGAAATAAAGAAAAACCGTAATTGGAAAAGAGGAAACACCCGGTAAACGGCACTGCGTGTCCGCCTATCCACAGAACGCCAGGCCCATGCCAAGCGAAGCAGGGCGAGGGCGCGGGCACTGAGTGGGCTGCCGACGTAAGGCGCTTTGCGCAACTGCTCAGCCTGGGCACCGCACCGCTCCGCGCCGCTCCGCGCCGCTCCGCGCCGCTCCGCGCCGCTCCGCGCCGCTCCGCTCCGCGCCGACCACATTGTTGAGCGTCTGGCGGCGGGAGCGCCGGCGCTCTAGTTCGGGTAGTGGGCGCGGCGGGGAGGGAAGCGGAGGGGTGTGAAAAGAGGGCGGGGCACGGCGAGCGGCGACCGTGAACCCGCAGGCCGGACCTCCTTCGACCACTCGCTTGAGACATGCGCTATTGACCCAGCAGGCAGGTATTTTTATTTTATTGCCGGTCGAGTTGAAGAGCGCGAAGGCAGGGAAGTGATGTGTTTCTCAACTCGTTCAATTCAATCATGCCTTGTTCGGCTAACCCAACAGTGGACCAATATTTGCGAATAATGGCAATGAAGAGCTCCGTGGATGATTATTGAGACGATGAGGAAGTGGATGAATAAATGAGAAGGAAGAAAATGAAGTGTAAGGGAATAGAAGGAAGAAAACGGGAAGAGGAAGAAACGCATATTCTGGCAATCACGAGACATAAAATGGCAGGGAAATAGAGAGTAACCTCTCAAAAATTATTGGTAACGTTTGTGTCCAACAGGTACATGTACACAATCCCGTTTAAACCGCGCTCCCAAAAGCGATAAGCGTTTGTTGTTTCGCTCAGCTGAATGTAATCCCAATAAAAAAGGAAGGGTGCTGCTGAGGTTTCAGAGTTAGAGATTTGCATTCCAGGCTGCGGCGATTCGTAACTGATATCTCTTTGCAAGTGCAACATTATATTGTCATGAAGCGTTGTTTGCTGTACCTCCCTCCCCCACTCCGAAACTAGAAAGCTGATCTGACCAGTGTGTGCCCAGTTTTAACGAACGTGAGACCACGCCTGTACGTATATCTGTTACACATACAGCGCATCCAACATATCACGCATTCAAAAAAAAAAAAATGAAAAGGTGACAAAACGTTTACAGGAACGCTGGTGTAAATAGTTTGAAATCGTGCTATTCAAATTCTTATCTAACTATGGTACGGATCGTTGTGAAACGTGGCGTATACGATAACATCGAATAATTTTGTCTCGAACGGAAATTCAATTTTCCTTGCGGTTCATCATTATCTGTAATAGAAAATTAAACTCATAAAACATTTCGAGTCATAACAACAGGACTGTTCGTGTCCTGATTTTTTCTTGAATATTGATTTTTTTATCCTTCATGTGATTTGTGATTAATGTGTGTGACAGAAGCCAAGAAACATTCCTCAAAAAATCGGAGATTGTATTCCAATATGCTTTTTACATGAAGTTTATAATTTGGAAAGCAAAAACAAAGAAAATTACTGTTTAGGAAATAGACCTGCTTTTAATAGTTATTTCTTACATAAACATAATTGAACGAGGTCAACACAGTATTTTCTTTCAAGCGGATACGTGGATTCGGGCGGTGAAAATGAAACTTTCACAAATTGGTGAACCTTAATCAGCGCAGTGAGGTTGAAGGTCGATCAGATATTATTAGGAAGTGGGGGAGGGAAACGCGGGGGGGGGGGAACTCCCGTATCGCAACGTGAGGTTGCGTGGCCGGCTGGCCACCGGCGTCGTGGAGGCCGCCCCCTTTATCAATATCACTCCCGCTGCCTAGCACAACCCCAAGGACACAACTGCCTCTAGACACACCTTCCGCTCGTACGACCCACCTCCGTGCGCGCTGCCACCACACGTTTCGTGCAGGATGTGGCAGTAGGCATGTGGACACAGAAGCAAAATTGATTGAAAAGAATTTCTTTGCATGTAATGTTTTAAGTTTATGAGACCTTGTTACCGAAACACACCTCGTTACACATTTCGTTTATAAATGGTACGTCACGCCAGTAATACTCGCAACATTTCCTGCTTGTATATTTGCAATCAACAGTAAATATTTGAATGTTTGACTTTATCATTGGATAAATTATATGCTGATATCGTTCGAAATTAATAAACGGGTGTATTTTGCATATTTGTGGAACTTACGAAGCGGTTCAAAATGTCACTTCATCAACATCTGTTTCCGTGTGTACGAAATGCACATTCCTTCTGAGCCTTCACACTAACTTCTGAGTGATTTCAGATAATCTGTTGAAACTTTATTGGATTGTGGTGCTCTTCCACCATTGAAAGTGGCGAGGGGAATTCCTGCCACATCTAAGCAATCTAGAAATTCAAAACGGTGCAGTGGGATGGTGTGCTCTCCTTTCAGTAGAGATTTTTTGAATAAAAATATCAATTTTACTTTCTCGAGCTTCAGAAGGAACTTCTTAAGAAGAGAACGTTATGTAATGCTGCACGAAAAAATCGGCGAATTTTCAGCAGTAAATTTTAATACATGGCCCTGATAACGAAAAAATGGATAAATCCAGTTGCTAAATTTAGAAGAAGAAAAAAACGCTAACATGTGGTGTAACCAGAATCTATTTTATGGGTCCTTGTCGAAAAGTTGATTGACGGCAAAACGTCTGTCTGTCCGTCCATCTGTGAACAACGCTAGCAACTAAACTGATTTTGATTCAAGGTTGTTGGTGAATAGTCTAAAGGACGTTTAAGAAAATAGTGCAGGTCTTATTTTGCTTAAAAATCCTAACTTTTTGAAAGTTGAAAAAATTCAAAATTTTTTCGGAGTCTTCCTACTACTACAGTGACGAAAATACCTTTTTTTGTTAATGAAATGTATTTCATCAAAATCAGATTTTCAAATAAGGTATGTTGAATTTTTCGAAAATATGAGTATTTTTGAAGTAATTAGGCGCCAAAATTTGGGTGCCCACAGAAAATCTTACGCTTTATTTTAATTTTAGAGGTGTATTGAGGCAGTTGGATGCTACGTAAGTTAAGATGTTCATGTTTAATATTTCTTTGTTCGTTTCTTAGATTGCAGCTTTTGTTACACGTTTACAAATTAATATTTTATAAATTATTTAAAACATATTTGAAATAAATATGGAATAAAGATTGCTAGTATTCAGACGCCCACTCCCAATTTAAGCAGTTGCATGCTAGTTACGTATGTTATAATTTGTACATTCGTATTTCATTTCATTATTATTCTATTTGTTTTTTTTTAAATTGCGCCCTTTAATTGTGTTGAATGTTAAAGCGAATAGATGAGCAATAATTGTTGGTTGTTGTCATACATTTTGAATTGCCGCATAGATAACAGGAGATAATGACGGCTTCTATTCGCTCGTAGTAATGAATATATATATATATATATATATATATATATATATATATATATATATGTGTGTGTGTGTGTGTGTGTGTGTGTGTGTGTGTGTGTGTGTGTGTGTGTGTGTGTGTGTGTGTGTGTGTGTGTGTGTGTGTGTGCGCGCGCGCGTGCGTGCGCGTGCGTGTGTGTGTCCCCGAGTCTCTTAATACGACTGTTCCGGGAGTCAAT
The DNA here is from genome assembly GCA_038098605.1 of Gryllus longicercus. NCBI lineage: Eukaryota > Metazoa > Arthropoda > Insecta > Orthoptera > Gryllidae > Gryllus > Gryllus longicercus. The sequence continues at coordinate 1,980,748 of JAZDUA010000232.1, read as the reverse complement.
CTCCTATTGCCATACAAAAAATCGTAGGGGGTGTTTTTCGGAGGCGGGCGAACGTCGGAGAATCCTTGGGTGGCGGTGCGCGCAGCTGCGCAATTGTGCCAAAAGCGCCCTTCGCGTAGCGTTATTTTGGCGTTATTTTGGTTTATTGGCAATGGGTCATTGTGACTCATTGCAGTAAGTAACTAGTCAGTCATAAGTCATTCAAATTCACTTTGAGAGTTAACATAAACGCAATCTCTGAAGCTCGAAGGCCCGTGCCTGGCGCCACTGTAGCCGGGTGCCTGCCAGTGTGAAGGCGAGAGAGGGCGGGTGTGGGCATGGCGAATCCATGAAAGGCTTGAATTGGAGTCCGGCTCTGCGCATATCGGCGAACGCTCTTTTCTCGCTACGAGACCGGACGCTATGCTTCCGCCGCCCCCTCCCTCCACCTCCGCCCCTACCCCACGCTGCAGCCGCCGCGCCTGCGATCCCGTCGCCTGCCCCCCTGCGCCTCACCAACAGCGCATTCTCAGCTCGCGTGCTGGCGAACTTCTCATCTCTGTCGCCCCTTTGCTCCCACTCACCCTCCACTTCTCCCATCTCCACTGCACCTTTCGCTCCTACCTCCTTACCACCCTCCATGCCACTCATGCTCCTCTTCCCCGTCTTCCTGGCGCATCTCCCCAACGCTCTCCCCATAACGTTAGCGTCACTTCGACACTCACCCCGCCATCCCCGTCCCCTTCCTCCCACTTCCACGCCTTCCTCCACACCACTCTCCTCAACAGCCATCATGTAACCCTTTTCGCTACCCTCCCCTCTATCTCCCCGTCACCTTCCCTGACTGGCTCCCAGCCTCCCGGACTTTTCCCGTCTCCCTCCCCGATTTCGTTTCAATCTCCTTCCACGCCTCCCTCACGGCCCCTCCGCACACTCCCCCCCCCCCCCCGCCGCCTTCCTGCCAACACCGCTCTCGGTCTGCTCGCGCCGCAGTTCTCAATTTCTTGAAAGCTCGCGCTGCGGATTGATTCCCTCCTCCGTGTTCCTTTGAGCTCTCAGCACAGGCTGTTCGCTGAACCTTTCTCCGATTGCAAAATCTCCTTCAACAGTCTTTTATGTGGAGAATATTATTCGTGAAATGGTAAGCCTCCCAAGAACTTCGACCCCTTCACTCTTCTGCAATCGAGTCGCATCAAGTAAAGAATGTTCTAGGAATTTCATCATAAAATGAATACCCCTTTTGAATGCAAAATTGAGAAAGAAAACTGCGGTAGCGGGCGCAGAACGATACCAGCTCAGCAAACTAGCCAACGTCTCTGTGGTGCTGACCAACTTGGAAATCAATATTGTGATGTCTGTGGGCGTTGTGGTGCTCTCTGCGTACGTCGAAAGAAGCTCCTCCATTCCTCCTTTTCCCTCCTCTCCAGGGAAAAATATCAACTTTCCACACTTGATGTGGAGGGTTACTGTCTTTGAATCGCTTGAAGGGGATGTACATGAGATTGGTGAATAATGTGTTAACTTTACATAAGAGTGTCACTATTACATTTTAAGCACGATTAAAATATTTATCATATTATGTGTACATTTTCTTGCAAATTGGTATTTGAATTAAGACTTATCTAACGTATAAGAAGATTTTTGTACTATTAAGTTACGAAATTAAATTGTAATTATATTTTTATTTTGTTGAGGATCAATTTGAAGCGTTCTCACAATTTGTTTTTTCAATATTCTTGAAAGTGTTTTAAAGGAGGGGCTCTGGCGACTGTAAATTGCAATTGTCAACAGATGGGAAGGCGGGTTTGTATGTTTCACAAGGGTGAGGGATAATAATCGACTCTGTCTAAAGATTGGGAAATGTCTTGTGGGCGGGCTTACCGTAGCAATTATGCTAAACTCGGGTATACGATTCAAGCAATTATTGGCGCTTAAGATCGCGTAAATGCTCTCTAATTTTAGGCAAGTAAGATGGTGGTATTTTATTTGTTGGAAGAGACCTAATTCAAATTGTGGTATCGGTGGGTTGTTTTTTAAAACCGTCCCTTATTATGAGGTAGAGTGATGCGTCATCAATTTTTATTTAAATAATTTAAGTAATAAAAAAAATGCAACAAAATGTGTCATGTTTCTGTGTTACAGACTTCGTCGGTGGTTTTTGCTAATCGTGAATGATTTGTCAACTGATTACAGGGAAAATGCCGAGATGCATTGTTTTGCTTTCAGTGATTTAGACCTCTTCCCCTCCCCCAATCATGCTTCATATACTACTTTCCTGATTAGCAAAGAAAAAAATTATCTATAACGAGAGAAGCGAATGTTTTGTTGTGGAACTTCGAATCGCGTTCTGGTCGCACATACATTAGCCAGCGTCTCTAGGAAAAGCGAAGACCTTTCTGATGCTAGAGGAATACATTCTGATTATAACACTTTTTTATTCATCATTCCTTGGTGGCCCAATGGCTGAGGAAGATTCAGTGTAGTATCGAGGTTGAACAGCTTTGTTCGGTGGGTGCCAAACTCGAATCGCACGGAGTTCATGATACTTTTGGACTCTGTGCGTAAAGGGTCTCTCTTGGTACCAAGAGTCTCCAAGACAAATTATTTTCATTACCTCTTTAAGAAAACCTGCCGACAATGGGAAAAAAACGATAGGATTATACCTGCAATGCAGCCCACGACCGATACCTTGGGGGTGAACGTCGGAAGCAGCAATTCGAGGAAATTGCGGCTGGGAGAAGCTGCGGTGGGCGTGGTGGCGCAGCGCAGGTTGTGGCCAATTACACGGGGAGGGGGAGGCCGTCGCTTCCCGGTCCCGCGTCGGCCGGGGCGGGCGAGGCGGAAGGGTCCGGCGCTGACACGATCCTCCCGCCTGCCTGCCTGCCCCCGACGCGTCGCTCGCGCCGCGCGCCCGTTGGCGGCCGAGCTCTAAACCCCAATCAGCCGCGACTCGCGCCGCGCCGCCCAGCGCGAATTGCCGGCGAAGGACGCCCAACGCCCGCTCTGCCGTCGCCGGATTATTGCCGCTCTTCTCGTCTAGAGCCGAATTAGAACCTTGTATATTTATTTTTGAGAATAGATAAAAACAATTAAAATGTTTTGCTTTTTAATTGTTTGGATTTCTTTTACAAATTGATAAGAGATCGTTATAAGCCTAAACCAAATTTGAGCCTTGTAGAATAATTACTTTGGAAATAAAACTTTTTTGTTTGTTTTTTGATGTCTGGTTTTTAAATCGGCGTCTTTTGATGTATCTGGCTGATATAGCTTTGCTCTTGGTGCGCAGTACACTTCGGGCATCGTTCTTCATGCTTTTGAGTCTCATATCGATATTTATCTGGTTTTACTATTAACTCCTACTTTTGCGTCTCCAAATAAACAGTTTTTTTTCGTTTTGATTATTATTACTACGTTTACAGATAAATCTTAGCCTTCTTCATAAAAATGAAATGTCGTAACTTGATAACCGAAAAAAAATTGTATCTGACTCTCAAGCTAGATGATTAATTTATTTCCGACATCCTTAGGACTCTTGAATACGTATGTATTGGCATCCCTTTGGCATGGGCTCTATTGCTGGGGATTTCTTGGTATTTCTTACCGCTCTCAGTGCTACCAACCCATTTCGACCCCACCGCCAGAGAACAACTCACCTGGTCTCACTCCTATTTTATCAGTTACTTGGGGTGCTTCCTGCCTGCAAATATGTGATCTGATTAAGGCGGAGATTTTAGAAGATTTAAGGTTGCTGGGCACCTGCCAGGTTTTTTTACATTCCACCAGCGTATCTGGACGAACGTACGATTTTCCGTCTTTCCAAAATTCCGATCTCTGTCGCATTTGAACATTAGTTTAAATAGAACTGATACAAAACTTGACCCTCCTAAGAAGGATAAAGAATCCATAAAACGTATGAAAAACCATCCACCATTTTGCTAAATTTTATAATTCTTTCTATAATATAGAGTAAAAATATAGTCCTGATGTAGTAGAAAAATTGGCGAATAAAAAACTAATTTCAAAACAAGAGGTTAACATTAACAATAATAATTTGGGATGGAGTAGTCTTTTACATTATTTCTTAGATCTGGATAATTCTAGTGCACACATAGGTGGGTATAGAGGAGTTCCCCTAAGAAGGGACCACTTTGACGTTCATTTCATCATACACGGCGATGACATTGCAAGAGATACTGATGAAGCCATTTACAAATTAGGTAACTGCTAACTGACAAAATGAGTGCATGGACGTCACTTGCTCTTATATTGCCGGCAGTGGCTAAGCAGTAGCTGGTAAAGCGGTCCCTTTTTATAGTAATCTCTCTCTACTCAAAGACCTGTCGGTGCTTTCATAGAACTTACGACAGTCACAAAGTGTAGTTAAAGTTTCTAGGGCTTTAGTAAGAAATGTATGTACTAGTAGTCATGTATGCTGCACTGCAGGGAAATATTATTTCCTCGTCTTGTGTCTACTAGGGTTTTGTAGATTATAATGGAGAAAACTGTAGGCGCTCGTACTTTGGCCCGCAACACACGATATGGAGCGTCACATGTTTCCAAAGTGCATAACTCGAAAACAGTGCGGCCTAGATGAATCTAGAAAGCTTTGTAAAATTAAATTGTGTGTTTAATGTTCTAAACCATTTAAAGACATATATAAGGCTATCTAAATATTGCTTGAATAAATGTTTAACAATATTAAAATAATTACCCATGCATAGTACCGAAATTTTACGATGTGGAACAAACGAGTACAATTGATTGATTGAAATAAATGGACAGTGTTCCATCTTGGTCTCCATTTCGGCGGGGTTTTATCGCGACTGAGCTGCTCGTGCAAGAAACATTCAAATCGTGCTGCATCCAGCAAACGCAACGTCCTCTCGTCCACTTTGCTTGCGGCAAGCTTCTCTTGCATGCAGCGAGGCAATTAGCTCGGTTAGGGGTGCACAAACACATCTCTTCACTCGCTTTTTGGCTGCGGATGAGATTTGAATCTAATGTGAGCTAGGTATAGAAACATAAATATTTTATAGGTTCAATTCTTCATCTTCAGTGATTTATACAGCTTAAAAATTAGACCCTAGATCAATTTAATGTGATAAGTTTATAATAAAATGAATCTAAATCAAATAGAAAAGTGTAAAAGTAAAAGAAAAATTACAAAAAAAATAGTTTTAACTATTAATCATAAATTCAAAAACGTTTTCGAGCAACATGTAATAGAAAAGTACATACCCAAGTAGTAGAACAAAATAATTCGATACATTAAAAAAACTGTCAAACGCCATCCTGTTCATTGTAAGGGATCGGATAAGAGAAGCCAAGCTGCAGTGCGCGAACGGGAGGGGGTTATTTACAAACGGGTCCAAAATGGTGCTACGTTTGTTCATTAATATAGGAAGATTTTGAAAAAAGTTTGTTTGAAGTATGTTTGGTTAAACATTTCAACAAATTTCTACATTGTAAAAGGTCATTTCTCTATCTATTTATTCTTCAAGGAATTTCGCAAGCTTTGCTACAAAATGCCGAAGTCGTTGAAACAAATTTGAACTTTGTTAAATCACGTTTTGGCTTCATTTTCATTTAAAGATAATTTTATTTTCTCATCTTTCATCTCTTTTTACCATCATCACTGACTGAGAACAACTTGAAGAATATCGTAACTTCCGACGAAAATTCTTCTGAGGTGTTTGTAAAACGTTCCATGTTGCTGAACTGAAAAGTGTAAGGGTAAAGTACATCATTAGTAAGAGATGGATCATAGATGGTGTAGTATCAAATATTGTACTATGAAAAATTTGACTTACAGCCGATGAGTAGTTAGAAAAAATCGATATATAGAGACGATGAAATTCCAGACAACTCATTAAGAGCTACGTGTGAATTGTATGTCACTAATAAATAAATATGTTAGTAATTTCATCACCTTTAATTCAAATATTTGTAATCCCAACGAATCCTCACTAATACGTGTAAAACACTATTTCTGCGTCAATTGTGAAGTAAAGGTAATAGGGCCTATATCTCTGTTACCTATGCCTTCGCAATACAGTAGGTCCATTGTAGGTCGCAAGTAGATACATCAATGGTGCACGAACTATGGTTGAAAATTAATTTTTAAATCAATCAAATTTTAAAATAATTATCTTAACATTAGCTGCACCTTACATCGAATACCCAATAATAACCTGCTCTATAATTAACTTTATTTTTATATAAAATATTTTTATTTGCATTAGCTATTATGTTACTTATTCGTTTCTGTTGCAGCTGAGTGAGATCTGATTAGAAAGAAAAATGATTTACAAATACATGTGAGATGCTTTTTCGATTGATAAATTCTTTATTTAAAAAATAGGCATAAAAATTAACCACATTTAACAGACTAATGAATACAATTTACAAGTAACCGCAATTAAAATTGTAGATACTGGTACTTTTTCACTTTACACATGCTTTTGTTAATTTGGGGACAATTCCTCACAATATATAATTACAACAAATTTCGAGGGGGCTCGAAATTTGCTGCCTTTTATAAGGTCCCTCGTAAAGTCTGAGAATCAAAGAGCTTATGTTCATCTCTCTAAGAGGAACACTGTAATTCTGCAAAATCATCCCTTGGGACTCGTCGACCCACGGTTTATGCAAATGAACGTGGTGCAGCTTTTAACAAATTCACTTAGCTCAAGAAACTCCATCCCGCGCGAAGTACTGAGTGAATCGTAAAGTATGAATGGCAGAACTTTATCTGTTGGTACGCTCATTCAGCGTCTAAGCAAATTGAATTCGAATCAATCTGACGTCATTCGTCAGATCACTGGCTCTTCAAAGCGGGATTTTGTTTTGATTTCGTTACAGTAGTATTCTTTCCATTTGAGAGCTTCGACTGAGGATAAATACAATGATTTTTAATGGAAAGTGGGCATAAATTCTGTTCTTCTGTAACATTTATTACGGTAGCAGCAAGGGAGACTGCAAACGTCACATCGATAAAATTACATTTACCTATATTTATTTGTTTATTACAAGGAATGTATTTCCCGGGATAGACACTTTAAATATTTTCTGTCCTTCGTGTACAAGTTGTCTCAGTACATTAAAATGTCGAATATTTATTTTCATGCATTTCCGTACATTTTACAGAATATGAATTTCCATTTATGATTTTGCCAAGTCTGTTTTCATTTTACTGATAATTTTATGTTGAATTTAATTTGCTAAGAATATGATGTGTAACGTTCTCGCTGATAATGTGCCTTAAGTAGGCGTCAATAATCTGTGACATCAATAAATAAATAAAATTAAGAAGAAAGTCTACTCTGCGGTTTCGTGTTATTTTGAACTGCTGTTTACGTCGTCTTTGGCTAAAACCCCAATATTTTGGAAAGCGATTATTTAAATTTTTGAAAGAAAGATTTACAATTTTATTTGAATCTTGAATAACCTCGCGAATATATTGAGTTTATCCTGTTGTGAAATGTAAATATTCTTCTTTTGTCCTGGTGCATATAAAAAACTTCCTATGTAACCAAAAATGTAATAAAAAAATCTAAAAATTTCCATCTTTCTGAAATTTGTTGGTGATTACTTCAATAACTATTTACTTACTTTCTTTGTTTACTTGTATAAAAATTACATTTAAAAATATAGGAATAAAAATACATTCCTCACATACAGGAAAAACGAAAGATCATCTCAATTTGGTTCTCAAAGATACTCAAAAAACTCTTCGTCAGACTTTTTGTTTTTAATTTTGAATTCCACTTGCGCATCGTGCTCTCTGGCCGATGCAATAGAGCGGAGTGAAGTCCAAATACGCAAATATTCTTTGAACCGACGCGACGTCCAACGAAGCATGACGAAGGCTTTCGCTCATATTGATCGATGCAATGCGTCATAGGTCTCTCACGCCAGAGAAGCGAGAGGAGATCACAAAGAGGCAAACTGCTGCCACCTACCTCTCTTGTAGCTAGCCGCCTTGTCCTTGTCTACCTCCTTTCACTCGAATCTGGGTGAACGAGAACGAGTGTGTTAACTCAGAAATCAGAGAATGTGACGTGCTCCTTAGGTCTGCGTCGTTTTGCTCAAGAAAGTGAAAGAATTATCTTTCATGAATGTTCTCATTTTCTAAAGAATTGTTAATTGTAAGGGCTTAACTATAAACATTTTTATTAGTGTTTAATTTGCAACGTAACGTCGTGACATTGATTTCATCTTATTTTCTTACAAAACTACCATTTTAGCTCTGTCTTAAAGAGTAGCAAATGTTTTACAAGAGTAGAAGAGTTTTATCATACAATTGCGTGTTGATCATGATCCCTGTTCTCTGACAATTGGAGAGTCAATTGACTTTCCAATGACTGGTATTGAAAGAGAAAAAGAACCTATGTTATCTTTCAAAGCTGGCGTCACCTTTGTGGATGGAAAATTTTACAATGTAAATGAACGCATAAAATAAGAGCCAGCCGATCCGGTGGCCGATATCGCTAAGGCAGTAGTGCCGTAGCGATCTCGGGCCGAAGGATCGCGGGTTCGAGTCCCGCCTCGGGCGTGGTTGTATTGTGTTTGTCCTTTCACCCCCCTATCATCATCATATCTTGTCATCCTGACAGTTACCATAACGTTACAAGCAATAGTGGTCGCTAATGACCTAGAAGTTGATGCGACTTTAAATAACAAAAAAAAAAAAAGAATGCCGTCTATCAAAATACACTTTCAGATACAACTCTTTACGGGATGTTAAACTGTCCCAAAAAATGCTGAGATGTTTGATGCAAGTTCTCGAGCAAAAGTGGTTTCCTCAAAGAGAATTAGGAGAAAATCGGACTCATAATGGAATATCCTCGTTACACATGGAAAAAGGCCGCAGCTAAAAAATAGTGGTTTTTGAATTGTGTGCAGAAATATGTTAGGAAAGTTGTATATTTTCCCTAGTAGTTTTAGCCCCAAAATAATCCTCTCGGATTAAAACCGTTCTCCTGCAAAATGACAGATTTTTAGATATATCACTTTTTCGACCGACATTTGTTTGCTTTCCTTTCTCCATTGAACGATGGCATTTTCTCCCAGTAATTTGTGAAATAATAGTCTTGGTTTGCCAGTAAATGTAATGAAAGTTCGTCACACTTATAATGTATACTTGTAGGGATTTATATATGTACATTTTCTGTTTTACGTCATCACCCATTTCGGTGCCTACAGACAGCCTGTGATTGTTTCCACCGTGTTACCAGCCTGTCTCCCCATCCATCGCCTTAATGTGGATAGTGAGCCCACTTTAATGGATTTATGTTTGCGTTCGTGTTATGAAATACTGCGCACACTGCCGGGCTCTCAGATGCTATTAAATCTACTGTTTATGGTCCGGTTGTGAATGACGTCTAATCGACATAGACCTTGTCAGCTGTTGTGGTTAGCGTGTTCCGTTAAAGGAGCGTGAGGACATTTAACACTCGCATTGGAACGTGGTAGCTAAAATAATTTCCTTCGTTAGTAACACCGTTACATCGAGAGTATCCCGTTATTACAGGGTCATTTGTAGTTGCTTTGTTGACAATCGAGAATATTGTGTAAAACCGCAAACGCAAGACGACAATTCTGAATAATATCAGTGTTACAGTAGCTGGAATTCTAGCTGGGTGAACAGCATCAGGAAGGAAGTGCGGTCCATTAAACAGGCATTCGTCTGTAATTAATCGGAGAAAATCAAGGGAATGATCGATCAGAGGAGCTAGCACCGGATTATTAACCTAAGGGGGCCCTATCTGGCTTCTCTAATAATTAATCAAGACGTGACTATCTTGATCCAAAACGTTCATCAGCCTTACTGGGGGATTGCACCTGTGCAGCCAGGTGTTGTAGAGCCCCACACCCCAGACTCTTAGACCTTCAAGCTTCTTGTTTCGAAAGTCTCGTCCCATCGCATACATCACGCGGGCGGAATTAATTCACTGGCGTCCCGTATATGTGAGTGTGGTGGCACCTTCACCACACGTTCCTTGTGGTTCATTCATGATTGTGGTCTCATTCATTCATGTGATTCATTCTTCCGCGTATCCAGAGAGGCATTGCTGTTGTGCAGTGGAATGCGAGATGTCAACGCCTGGCAGAGCAACACACTGATCCAAACTGTACGGCAAATTGACAGACCATCAGGGGCGCTTTGCAATATTCCTCGACGTGTGTTGTGGGTTGTCTAAGTGCCAGGTGCCCATCAACTAGTACGTTCGTACCTTGAGTTACTTTCGCGAACCTGTGCTTACTGGTCAAAGATATTCAGTGGAATATTATTATTATTATTATTATTATTATTATTATTATTATTATTATTATTATTATTATTGTTGTTGTTGTTGTTGTTGTTATGCCTCTGCTTTCTCATTATCTTCGTCGTCGTCGCCCTTCCTCTCTTCTTCTTCTTTTTCTTCTTCGTCTTCTTCCTTTTTCTCGCTGCCCATTCACATCTCACGGACGCCACGTCAATATGAACGGAGTTTCGCTTGTTTCTTTCAATTGGAAGGATTTGGCCGTGTCGCTAGCTAGCATTCTGTCTCGCAGGGCTTCCCACAGCCGCTCCAGTGCTTAACTGGCGGGGGTGGCGCGGCACCTTGGCGTGGCGGACGGCGAGCCGACGGAAGCCGCGCCGTGCTCGCTCCATTGTGCGCCCGGCATTCAGTCGCCTTCGGAACTCCCACGCTCTCGCTCTCTCGCGATGGTACGCGTCAGGAAGCAGCGGCCGCGCCAGCGGGCGCACAAAATAGCGGAAGGGAGAGGTTGGACCTTCGGGACGTTCAAAATGATGATATACTTCTAGAAGGGGTTCTAAATAACAAAATAGTAGTAGGCGTCGATAATGTGCAAGTCAGAAAGCGAGTTTTATTTTCTTAAATTTGATTGTGAGCCGGATCATACATTAGATATATTCATAGATATCGTCGATGGACAAGAAAAATGACACGTCTGAAACTGTAAATCTGAACGCAGCTTTTGTTTCGAGACCGCCAAAGTGACAGTTGTATATACCGACTGTCTTGTGTACCATCTTCATGGAATGTGTACTAGTAAAAATAGACTATTTTCTTAACGTATTTCTTCATTTGTTTTGAACAGTGGTTTTTGAGGCGTCACTTTTCGTATATTCCGACTATATCAAGTTAAAGAAATCATTGTTTCTTTTCACACCACTTTTATTTTTGCATTCTATTACAAAATGTATTCAATAATTTGTCATTTTGTATGATGAGATTGTCCTTTGCATGACGATGGAAAGTGACAATATCCATTGTGCTCTATCTGTATAAACTAATAATAAAATAATAACCATTAATTTACTCTATCTGTAAAATTTATTTCACAGAAAAAAAATCGAACAAGGATGGACTGGAGTCAGAATGACAAAAAACTCACGTGCCGGCGTTGGCCCTTTCTTTAAAATACTGCTACAGCATCCAATTAGATCTATTAAAAAAAATTAAAAACGACTTGTCTCTAGAAGTCTCATCCAGGCAGTGTCTTTGACCAACGAAGCTTCTTGGTTCGTGTCATGTATCCGTCACCTTCCACTTCGAACGTTAGACCTCCCCTCCTCTATTGTACTTCGGTCGCAGACCTCCAAATACATTTCATTACTGTAAAACGTCTGTAAGCGCGGGCATTTGCTCCCATGGCCTCTCCCCTGCCTCGTCCCTCCCGGTCGCACGGTGTTGCACAAACCCGAAGCGGGCCTGGGAAAGTCGTTTGTTTGTAAATCGCTCGCGGCGATATATGGCTAGGAGGACTAGAGCAACTTTTGAAAGCTTTTGCTTGCGTTGCGGGTAGGAGGCGGTAATGCCTCGCGAACGGCTCACTCGCCGCCGGAATAGAAACAAGTGTGTGTTTCCCAGAGCGGAAACAGCGATCTCGCCAATGTGTCAAATGCTCGATGTGTCGGGAGAACCCTCCGCGCCGCCTGCCTCGTTCCACAGAACGGGTGCGAACGAACGAATTAAAAGTCTGTCGATCGGCCCTGCCATTACCGTTCGCTCTTTCGCATTACTCCCTCCCGCTAATTCCATTCATCCCTCGTTACGTCGATACCAGCGGCTGTGCCCGACTTCGCTGACGGGTCGTGATATTGGAACGGAAAACGCCGTCGTCGTTCTGATGATTATTGCGTCGGTGAGAGTACCCTTTAAAACGAAAGTGGCTAACCAGAAAGAATATCGACGCGTAAAAAAACAGTACCTGATATCTCCAAAACAATTTAACAAGAAACCAAAAGCTATTGATTTGTTCTTCCTTATAATCTAAATACATATGATTTTGTATTTCCATTTTTAACCGGAAAATAACGTTTAAAATATGACCTGTTATTTTTTATTTATTTAAATGTGAATTCTTTTTTGTAAGCAGGTTTATTTTTATAAAAATGGAAATATGTTGTTGTATATATATTGTTTCTTAATAGTTTGATTGAGGCACTCAGAAATGTTCATTAAAAGTTAATCATAATTAAAAATTCGTATTTCGTTAGTTAAAATGGCGTTAATTTCACATATATTTCGTATGTTTTCTTAATTATTTTCTTTTTAACGAAACAAAGGCGGTTACTTAAATTGTTGACTTTTATTTTTAGGTGAGAGAGATGAGTGGACGCGATGGAAATGCGAAGTTTTCCTTTTTTACAAGAAGTAAATCATTTCTCTCCAACCTACGATAGCTTTGTTAGTACTAGACTGTACAAAGATTTTGAAATATTTAAATTGCTACCCTAAACACTATTATTTTTTCGAGTAGCATATTAATTGATAAAACAGTCTACACAAGTCAAGATAACTATTATATTTATTATGAATAGCACTATTGAATGCATGAAATCGCTCATTCAATAATACAAATTATAATTTGCATTATTTCCGAATTTCAATTGGCTTAAAAGGATCTGGCATTTGGCACGTTTGGGTCGACTGTCCGACTTTGTCGGCTAATTTAATTCCCACGCTTGGAGGGAAAGATGTGTGGAGAACATGACGTATTCGCTTGGCCGTAGCTAGCAAGGTTTGCTTTTCTTCGTCACACAACTTCAAAACTGAAACTATTTTAAAGGAAAGCTGTAACAATTTTTGCCTCAATAGGGAATAGAACCAGGGATTATTGCATTACCTCTGATCGGCAGGACCTAGGTTCGAGTCCCGATGATGTTAGGTTTTGCGACTAGATAGCCATGGATACCAGGCGAATGCCGCTGCAGTACCCTAAAAAACGGGCCATGGACCGCGCGCAATCTTTCCTTCCTTTTCTTTGTTCTGTCCTCACCCCTTACTTACACTTACATGCACTACACTACCACACGCGTCGGGAGACCGGTCAGGAACTTAGGATTTGTCCCGGTTTGGACGGTGCCCCGCTGATGAGAGATACCTGGTTGAGGAAAACTGACAGTCAAGTCGGCGACGAACCTCGCCATTAGGCGGGGAAATATCAACGCTACCTCCCGAGAAAAAAACAGGGACTACACTACACTTACGGGACTAATGACCTTAGCTGTTGACGTGCCCAGAATCATTATTCAATCAATGAATCAAAAGAATCCGGGATCACACCATGGGAGGTAGTACGCTGCCCATGAGCCATCTTAAAGGCACACTTTTCAATTGAATGATATATTGTGTTCTTTATTTCTGTGAATTAATATTTTTCATTTCCTCTATTTCAAGTTGGCTTTTGATATTTATGAAATTAAAAGAATTGCATATTCACGGCTTAAATTAACTTCTCCTAACTTGCTGTTAGGAGAAGTTAGGCAAAAGTGTGTTCACCTTCTGGGTTCTTACGGTAATGCATATTCTTCCACTTCATGCGAGCGGAATTCAAATCTAAATCTTCTAAATTGCTTTGATATTTGAAGTTTATATTGATATATTGATTCAATTACTTAAGCCGAAGAAGCTAAAAATGAAATTAATTAGATGCAATTGTTTTATGAGGGCTTTTGTTCCGAGTGTCCCCTTGAAAACACCCCTGACGGAGCCCAAGACCATGACCGCATTTATTTATTTATGAATTTTATCGTCAAATACGACATGAAAGTTAAAACACGCGAACGTTTCCTTGAGTTCTGGAATCCCCAAACTCTCTCTTTAATATACAATTGAATTATCAACAAAGGATGCAACGAGCGTTGTTGGTAAAATTTGATAACAAGTTGTGTTCACTCCCATGTATAGAAACTTTTTGCTTCGATAAACGAGCAATATATTCAATTTGATGATACTGCTGACGAACAAACACTTCTGGCAGCAGTACGTCGTGGATTGATCGGCGTTCTTTGCCATGAAACGTCCTCTTTAGGACGCGAGTTCCAACCACAGGTCACCTCCCCCCCCTCCCTCTTCCCCTGCCCCATGCGGAGAGGAAGCTCAAATAGCACCACCTGTGCCTGCCTAATGCGAAAGACGTTGCCCGCGCTTTCACCTCGCCCAAGGACGCGACGACGGGCAGTGCCACCAACCTCGACCGCGCGGCCCTCCTGCCCTCCCACGCCTTGGGGGAAAGGCTTTCAACACTCTGTTCATCTTTTTAAAGAACTTTAAAAATCTGGCAGAGGCATTACTTTACTGCCTATTTTACATATTACTAGTTATAATGCATGGGGTTTTCCAGAGAGTGTGTCTCCAACCGAACACTGTTACTACACGAACGTAAAATGTTTCAAAACAATTGTCGCTCGAGGCCCAAGTTTAATTTAATTGTTTTTCTTTACTACTAGGCGATTTATCTTAATTGGAGAACCATGGTTGTAAAGTTTTTCTATGCTGAGTTAACCAAGATATTTTGCCGTGCTTTTCCACCTTTTTTTGAGCAGTTATAGATTTTTGTTAATCCAGCTTTTGTGAGTTTGTTGAAGTATTGCATTATAATATATCATACATTTCTCTGATAAAGGTGAAATAATCATTGAAACGTTAACATAAACAAATTATTGGTGCTAAAAATACTTTTCTTTGATATTGGAAACGTTACGTAAAATAAAATACTAGTTGAACCCGCAAAAGTGTTTCCAGGTCGCAGAAACATGTGGTCGGGCTAATTTCGTTCGCAGGCACGTAGTTCGTAGGTGCCGAGAGAAAAGGACTTAATCAAATAGACCACCCTGCATTTCGCATTTGAGTAATGCCCCTCACGAAACAGAAAGGAAATTGATTTTTTGCAGTTATCGAAATTTCAGAGATAAAGTAAATCTTACCTGTGCCATTTTATTTAACAAATGGCGACATTCAAGTAGAAAGAATAAAGAAAGTTTTGAAACCGTTTTTGTGAAAATCTTGTTTATGTATTATTTTAATTTCCACTTTCTCATTCAAAATTATTAGAAAACTACTCATTTTCAATGTGAGACGCTTTGCAAACATTGTATGCTACATCATTTTATAATCCAATTTTGAGACACTGATGCCCTTATGGAAAAACTTTATATTCAATCATGTAGTTGTGGGAGGACGTTGAGAAAAAATAAACCCTTTTTAAATTTCGAAAATTCAAGTTTTAACGAAAATCAAACCTGGAGCCATTTTTATAAGCGTATTTTGCTATATTCAAGACAAACAGATTTGTTAATTTTGGAAAAAATCGAAAATGTCGTCGGGGGTTCACGTAAAATACTTCCCAAAATTCAAATATACATGTCAACATAGAAGGGCTGCCACATCAGCCTGATCGGTCGGGAAATATAAATTATGACGAAAATTGTGGATACGGTTTACGCGCTGTTGTTCATAGACCTCTAAAAACACTTTTTCGGTATGAAGGACACACAAAACGAGTATTCTGACTTCATTACGTATTTGAGAATGTAGGTTACTACATATAAGAGCTAGAAAAATCCACTTTTTCAGTATCAGAAACCTATTAAACATGTTTTTTTTTTCTGTTGAAAAATTGCCACTGTTGCGTGCAACATTGTATAACTTTCTTTTTCTACGAAGTAGGTACGAGAAAGGAATAAACTATAATAAAATTCCTAGTAGTTTGTTGTCAAGATTTTTTTTTATATAATGTAGAGGACAAGAGAACAGAAATACATCCACTTATTTCTGCTTGTTTTAATTTTACTTTTTATTTATGATTCTATTCATTTGATTTCTGCAGGGTATGGCGTTCACCTTGGAGGAGCGTCAGATGCTTGGCATCCATGGCTTGATCCCCCCTCGTTTCAAAACTCAAGAAGAACAGGTGGAACTGTGTCGTC
Source organism: Gryllus longicercus (assembly GCA_038098605.1). Classification (NCBI taxonomy): domain Eukaryota; kingdom Metazoa; phylum Arthropoda; class Insecta; order Orthoptera; family Gryllidae; genus Gryllus; species Gryllus longicercus. The sequence goes on along the minus strand of JAZDUA010000232.1, from coordinate 1,964,541 downwards.
TCAACTTGGCTCGCTACACAGAGGACCTCAACAAGTACATTTATCTATGTGGATTGCAGGTGTGTTAGATGTCATTTGTATTCATAAGCATTTTGTGGTGGGTAGGATACCATTTTCCACTAAACACACATCCTGCATTTTCATTTTTTACATGACATTTTCTTTACTTGGAAAGTAGACTGACAAATACAATTTGAAAATTAAGTTTACAAAATTAAAAATGGAAGTTCAGCATCAAATATTATTGTTAAGCAGGCTATTGCAGACCCCAGATCCACGGGAAAGGAAAAGAAGGAAATTTCCCCCACTAAAATTTTTCAGTAACTATTAATTTGAACTTGTCGTGAGACTTTCAAGAAAAATATTTTCAGACTATCGTTAAATGAAATAAAATTATATCGCAGCATAAGCTGAGTGTAGTGTGTGATATTTTATAAAATCTGTAATATGGCGTATTCAACAAAAACATTTTGAATTTCCCGTCCCAAAATTTATCTCTGGATCTGCCTGTGACTATAGTAACATAAAAACAGTCCAAAAAATTAAAAGCTATATTTGGTAGGAAGATTCATTAACACATTTGTGCTTATTTAGTTTATGGTTTTCTTTTCCAGGATCGCAATGAAAAATTATTCTACAGATTGCTATCAGAAAATATTCATGATTTGATGCCAATAGTTTACACTCCAACTGTTGGTTTAGCATGCCAGAAATATGGGCTTATTTACCGTCGACCTCGAGGATTGTTCATTTCAATTCATGACCGTGGCTATGTATATGATATTCTTAAAAACTGGTATGTAATTTATTGAACTTATAAATAGCATTTAAGTGACTGTTAACTATGAACTTGAGAAGTTCTTTGGGTATTTATAAAACAAAGAAATGACATATATTTTTTTTTGTGCAGGCCAGAAACTGATGTAAGAGCAATCGTTGTTACTGATGGAGAGAGAATTCTTGGACTGGGAGACCTGGGGTCGTATGGAATGGGCATTCCTGTTGGTAAACTGTCATTGTATACAGCCCTTGCCGGAATTAAGCCTCACCAATGCCTTCCCATAACTCTTGATGTTGGCACAAATACCCAGGTAAAATGATGGATTAATGATCCTGTAATAGAAGAAATTTTATCATACAAATGTTTATACTTCATTCACTGCTTTTATTTCCAGTTACTGTAATTTTGGTAATTTTGCTAATACACAATTTTTCAAAATGAAATTATAATAAATTGCAACTTAAGTGATATGTAAATTCGTATGTCAATTTATACAAAGTTAGAATTCTTCCTAAATACAAGAAGTGCCTGATTTGTTGTTTTAATGATGATAACATTAACATGTTAATCCCATCTGATTTCTTGTTGCAGCTACTTCTGGATGACCCCTTGTACATTGGTCTTCGGCAGAAGAGAGTTAGAGGTCAAGAGTATGATGATTTTATAGAGGAATTCATGCAAGCTGTTGTGAAACGATTTGGACAGAACACACTGATCCAGGTATAACTTTCAGTTATATGAAGTTATTCATGTATTATTTCTTACTGAAAGTGAATCTAGCTGATTGTTGATTAATGAATGATATTTTATTACATCTATTTGTTTAGTTTGAAGATTTTGGCAATCAGAATGCTTTCCGTTTACTTGAGAAGTACAGAAATCAGTATTGCACCTTCAATGATGATATTCAGGGAACAGCATCAGTTGCAGTTGCTGGTCTTCTTGCATCATTACGCATCACTAAGAAGAGGCTTTCTGATAATGTTATCCTCTTCCAAGGAGCTGGAGAGGTCAGAATCGAAATGTACAAATAATATTTCCGATATTTGAATGAAATTATGTATCAATCTATTTATACAATTCTGCTATTTTTAGGCATCACTAGGCATTGCTGGGCTTTGTGTCATGGCAATGATGAAAGAAGGAACGTCAGAACAAGATGCTCGGGATAAAATTTGGATGGTTGACTCAAAGGGATTGATTGTTAAAAACAGACCCTCTGGTGGACTTAATCATCATAAAGAAGTATTTGCTAAAGAACATGAACCTGTTACTGATTTAGAAGAAATTGTGAAGCGGATAAAGCCATCTGTATTAATCGGTAAAGAGGTTTTTAACATTTACATAGAAAATTGTATTGAAATGTTAAAATTGTATTGAAGTTGAAATTTAATAATCTTGACCATTTTAACAACTTCAGCAATATAAACTAGAAAGAAACTGAACAAATGAATAACCACTCCTTTTAGATTTTATGAAGCTCCAGTTGTTTTTTTCTAGATACCCAAGAAGTGTTATTGAACAGGCAAAGTGTAGTAGTAGAAAATTGGTAACTTGTATCATGTTGAATATGAGCATGATGAAGTGTAGTTTAAAAACTTACACTTCAAATTAAATGTATAGTATTTTTTGTTTGACTTGGGGGGGGGGGGGGAATGTCCTCTTATAGCAGCAGTACTAATGTAAACTCCGACTTATTTTAGGTGCTGCAGCTGTAGGTGGTGTATTTACTCCTGAGATTTTGAGAGAAATGGCAGCCAACAATGAGCGTCCAGTAATTTTTGCCTTGAGTAATCCTACGACTAAGGCAGAATGTACTGCTGAAGCAGCATACACTCACACAGATGTAAGTAAAAGAATTTATATAGAATGTAAAGTACTTATACGTTTACACACAGAGGGACTCATGGGGCAATGCCTCCTCTAATAATTTTGAAAGAGGCCCTGTAGTCTGGCAATTAAACTTTTATTTTCTTAAATACTGATTTATCCCTTTTCTCTCCTGACAATTTGGGAAATTGTTAGAAAGAAATTGAAGAAGCTCTCCAAGCTATCTGACAAATCAGAATATAAAATGCATATTTATTGATTGTATGATTAAAGTTATAATTTCATTCTTCACATTATAGTATGTTTTATTCATTTTCTAGTAAATATAAAATAGAAAGGGGGTCTAACAATGTATTTGGACCTCCCTCTTGTTTCAGGCTGCATGTGCCTGTGAAAGTACTTATATAAAATACTTGTGAATAGTCATGAGCTAATTCCTGATTAAATATTTAGAGAGTAGTAACAATAATTTTAATAGAAACTGTTTTTATTATTGTGATTGCACAGGGCAGAGGCATTTTTGCCAGTGGTTCTCCATTTGATCCAGTCACATACAATGGACAGACTTTTCACCCAGGACAGGGCAATAATTCTTACATATTTCCTGGAGTAGCACTTGGGGTCATTTGTGCTGGGATTCGACACATCAATGAAGAAATTTTTCTTATGTCATCCTCAGTGAGTAACATATTTATTCTAATAGGTGAAAACTATTTTGTATTCAGGATGATATATTAAGTTCTTCATCCATGTTTCAAGTATATTCTATTTTATGTTTATTTGAGTCTTCTTTCATTTCCAGGTTTTGGCGGACTTAGTTAGCGAGAAAGATCTTGAACAAGGTAGTCTGTACCCACCTCTTACTACTATTCAAGATTGTTCATTAAAAATTGCTGCCAAGATTGCTGAATATGCATATGAGCAAGGTAAAGAAAGTAAAGACAAGTATTTTCATTAGGCCATTTTGAAAATTTTTTATTCCTAAAACAAAAATAATTAAGTTGTAAAAAAATATGAATTAAATTTTATTTAATTTCTCTCTTTGAAATATTCAAATCACACATAGTTCTAATGTAAATATTTTATCACTTGCAAAGACTGTAACGAGATCTTCCTTTGTGAATTTTTGACAGGAATGGCATCAACGTTCCCCAAACCAGATGATATAAAAGCTTTCATTAAGGCTCAGCTATATGATTGGCACTACAGTTCTTCCCTCCCAAAGACATATTCATGGCCCAAATTGTAAAGGTAAGTTTGAAAATATTGTCTCTGGCCACCATAATGAGTCAAATTTAAGTGGAAACTTACAATGAAAAAATATTTTAATGCAATCCAGTGTTGTTATGAAAACAATTTAAGAGTTTGAACCATTTTATTTATACTGTCAATGCTTTTAACTTAATAAACACACAATGTATATGGCATTCAGTTTAATCTAAGTGATTAAATGGAATGTACACATTGATAGTGATGATACACATAGTGATTGTTTGGAAGCTTGTCAAAGGGTAAATTATTTTTTATTGATATTTTGATGTGTTGTGCCATATCACAACGTATTTGCATAGTTTTTACTTAGTTTATTTTTGGTCATTTCTATTAGTGAAGTATTCTTACAATTTCAATTTGTGCTCAGAAAAGCAAGAAGGGTATATAGAGACTTAGGCACATTTGAGGGGAAAAATAACAACTTTATTTTTCTTCTGGCTGACAAAAATTTCAGATACCTTATTATGTTCCTGCAACCCCTTCAATTCATAATTTGTGTATTCATATTATTTATTTCTGTAGGTTATATTTGAACTGAAGTTTCTAGATAATAAGATCTAAGTGATAGTAAGAGGTCACTCAAAATTCCATTACAATTTTTAAACACTAATGTGAAAAGTTGATACTTAATAACTATAGTAGAGTCTTGCATATCCAAAACAATTGAGAGTGAATCCCCTTTTGAATTAACACATTTTTCCAAATTAAGTAAATTATTTTATCATTACACCTAAATACATCAATTAGTTGTTATTAAATACAGCTTTTAAATCGAATTACAACAATAACTTGGGAGAAGGTTATTATTGCATTTAGAGATAATGATGGATAAAGATGGGCAAAGCAATAGCAGGCACATTGTTGAAGTATTGGAGCAATTTAACTTCCAGGGACAGGTATTCTCCTCCTTGTCAAAAAAATGTAACGGTTTTTCAAGCGAATTTATTTCTGCACTGTACTGGGAAATAGAAAGATTTCACATTCAAAAAATAATATGGTTTTATTTTCCATAAATCTCCATAATATTATTTTTTAAATTGGAGTTTGATATATGTTGATATGATTCTTACAATTTTGTTTTATTTTTTATTATTATTATTTATATGTAAAGTCCTTCTTTAATTAGGCTTAGGTGCTGGCTCCAATACTTGTAGATTTTGTTTCACAATGCAATGCATAAATACTGAAAGACTTAGACATGCAGAAAGTAAATTGAAAATCTTATGTTGTGAAGCTAACCAACATTTAAAAAAAGTCTCATATGGAAATAGTTATTGGAAAATGATTATTCTGATGAGGCAAGTTATAGAGCTGACATGTTCTGAGCGTTTCATCTTTAAATCCTGCTTCCTGAAAGTTGATATTTGTGATTGTCCTTTTCTCAGCTTACATTTGTAGTAGGATACTGAAGTTTTCATGACTTGTTAATAAAGGTCTCCTATATCTACTGAAACAATTCTTTTCTAATTACCCTAGTATTATTCATTCTATGGAACTTTATTTGCTAGAAAATGTGGTAAAAAAATTGTATTATGAGAAAATATTTTTATCTACAAAAATAAAAATCCTTTTCAAAACTGTTGTTTCAGTGTAATTATGTCTACATGATTATCTGCAATCTGTTAAAATTCATGAGCCCAACTTCAATAGATTCATAATAATAATAATAATAATAATAATAATAATAATAATAATAATAATAATAATAATATTTATTGAGTCACATATACAATTACAATCGTGTATGACGAGTCAATATGATGCCTTGGGTGGAGAGAGCGAAGGTATATTACTGTTCAGGAGCAAACAAGGGACCATCTCAGCATTTGCTCAAAGGACCAGGGAAACTGAACAAAACCTGATCGAGATGGGGTCATTGACCTAGAAATACAATATTTGTTACAGTTAGATTAAGATATTATACAGTAGATAAATTATCTGCTAATAATTAACATTAATAATAATAATTACATTAACAATAATAATTATATTAATAATAATAATTACATTAATAATACATATCAATTATGTTTGCAACTACATCAAATTTTACTTTAGTAGTACATTCTATATTTATAACTTGAAATGGTGAGGAGGCAAGTTTTGACCAGTTTTTTTCTTCTTCTATTCTCCTTCTATTTCACAGGATCATAAAATGTATGCTCAAACATTTAACTTTGCCAGGATAGTGCATTCCATATTCCCTTAATAATTTATTGTTTTAGATGTTTTATTTTCTTATAATTTAAAAAAATATGTATTGCAGTAGTTTTTAATATAATAAGCTTTCCAATTTCACCCTGTCCCGAAAATTTATTATCAATTTCAGTTTATGGTGAAGTGGACTTTTGGCCTACTAGAGCTGAGATTTACAAAACTTAATTGTGTTCTTTTTCCATTTTTGAATATTTTGAGATTTGTGTGAAATTTTATTAAATTTGCAATATAATGTTAGTAACTTCCTCAAAACTAATTACAGAATATATATTTTATTTCAGTTTCATTCTGAAGTCATGCGTCACATAATTTGGTGGACTGGCGAATGCACAATGCATTGAACCATATTGCAAAATTTTTGCAGCACACAGTATATCTTGTATGTATTATTTTAATTTAATTTGTAATTTTAAGTGTTCTGTATTATATAAATAAATCTTTCTTGTAAGCTGTCATTTTATTTCATACTCCTAAATACTCCTGAATATTCTTATCCTGAAAAGAATGCATACATTCAACCTCATTTTTGATTATGTGTACTTGTAGTATTTGGTATTTGAAAAAGAATATTGTACCACATTGGTTTAGGACTGCTCCAATTCCAATTTCAAAGATAGATCTATAGATGAAAATGAAGATATACAATTCTACATTTTAGATAAGAGAATTTTACGAGTCATCACAAAGTTTTTGTGTAAGACAGAATGTGATGAATCATTTACTCTTCTGACTAACAATAATTTTCAATAGTCTTCTGATTAACAATACATTTGATTCAACCAGATGATTTTCTCACGAATAGGAATAATTTCAGTTCACATCACATAAATATGCATTAGTAAGCAATGAATATATTAATGGAAAAAGAAATGAATTAATCTGAACCTTCACATTTTCACACATAAATTTTTAAAAAAATTAATAAACTGCACTGCTCATTGTAACTCAAAGCTGTAAAACTTGTTATTGACAAAAGAAAAAAGTATCAATTTTATTTTGAGCTAAAAACCAAATCTGGCAGCTTCAGGGTCTTTGCATACTGCTAAAACCCAGCTCTTAAATTATATTAGCAACAAAGATGTCTAATAAGTGCTAGTGAAGAAAAGTAGTTTCCAACTCTTTTGAGAAATATTGTAATGAAAAAGTAAATAGCCAGAAGAAAATTGTTTTGCTTCATCCTTTTTAAATCACATTTACAACTAGCATACTGATATTGTGGTTAGTTTAAATTATTGTACTTTTATTTAGTTGTACCGGCAATAGTATAATTGAAATAAAGTACAAGTTGATGTCTGTCTATCAAAACAGTAATAAGTTTGATCTTCTATCTACTGAAACTGGAAGCGAAATTTATCAAATTTTGTGAAAAGAAACATTAGATTTCTCTATTTCAATATGTATTAAATTCATCTCATTTTTACAATGGCTCATTTATTTCTAAAGGATGATGTTATGTTAAATATTTTTGAAAAAATATATTTTGGGTAAGATTTTATTAGGAATAGGCAGGCAATATTATTTGTTGAAAGTTTGTGCTGTACATATAAAAAGTTTAAATCAATTTTAAAATACACAAAGAAGGGGGGCAGATTGAGTGGGATTAACTGAAGAGCAAAGAACACAAAGAATATCATATGGACTGGTATTGATATTGAGGTAGGTCAATAAGAATGGGCAATGGCTAAACTAACGAGATGTTTTATTTTTATTTTGAGAAGAACATAGTCAATACATTGGCAAACAAATACAATTCTGGATTAGAATTAATTCTAATTTTTTTTTTAATTTATTTATTTATATTTTTTTGGTCGCTAATTGGTCATCTTTAGACCATGCAAACTTGCCATTGTACCCATGGAAGCCCAGTCATTTTTCCCAGGGGTAAGTGCATGTGACTTATTTGGGGAGGATGAGCATTTCTATACTGTATCCATTTTTACACCCCATGGGTTATTAGCCCTGGGGGGATGAGTTATGAAATGATGATGATGATGAAGGATGAGTGGATAATTAGAAACATACAGACACACCCACAAACATCCATGCTCCATGTGAGACTCAAACCTGCAAACCTTCAGATACGAGATTGTACTTCAGCCTTAGTGACCTCAGCTATCCAAAATTGCAGTTTGTCTAAGTCTTTACAATTAGTGTTATTGTTTTGTTTTTTTAAATCAGTGTTGGTTATTTTATTTTCTTCCAACTGAAATAAAAATTATGAGAAAACTAGTGATGCTACAGAGTGGTACAGATTTTCTCGTAGTAAAGTTTTCTATTTTCCTTGGTGTGGACTGGCTTTCAGGGTCCTGCCCCATCCTCTTGCTAGCTACCATATATTGCTGCCAAAAGTAAATTTTTTTCACATTTTCTCACTTTCTTGGTTTCCTAATTATATCCAAAAAATCCAAAATATTACTTTATGAATATTAAAGAAGAATAAAACCTTGTCCTAAATGGCAATTTTCATTGAAAAAATGTGGAGTTGTTTTTAAGAATATGGCATTTTAGCATTACCGTAAATGCAAAATTTGAACCTCTTTTCACAGAAAATTTTTAGTTTTTGAAATACTTCATTTAAATTTATTTGAGTCACTTTAACTCACAAATACAATAGTGTTTACAAATCGCTAAAAATGTGCATATTAACGGTGAGAGAGATATTAAAAAAATACATTTGTGTCACGTTATTTCAAGAACATGTACACATAATACAATAATGTGAACATAATGCTGCTAATGTAAATATTAACAGTATAAGAGACAAGTCAAAATAATTAAATTCTTGTGATTTAAAAGCAAAACAAAAGAATAGAGCAATATGGCGTCCATATCGTCTTATATAGTACATTTAGCCCTAGCAAAAGTTAAAGAAAAAAATTGTAGCTGTTTTTGAGAAAATCTTTTTTTTTTTTTCTAAAACTGCACATATTGCATACAATATTGCTCAAAAACTACTAAAATTTTCAAGAAAATGTGCATGACCTTCTTCAAACAATCATGTATAGAGAACAAATTTCATATGAAAGAAAAACCTCACTCTTCAACTTTGTAGGTGTAGGATGTCACTGGAAAAACATGTCATTTGCAATTTTCAAAAATTCAGAGTTAACAGTGTAAATCAGACCTATATCTACACCTTTATAAGTGTATTTTACCCTATTCTTAGAAAAAATTTAAATAAAAAATCTGGAACCATTTCTGTGAAAATTTTGAAATTTTTCAGGGGTTTTTGTATAAAATATTCCCAAATTTTAAAGAATGTTTTTCAAAATCTCAAAGATTTGACTCGAGAGGGGATTCTTCAATTTGGAAAAAATCCTACGCATAGTTTAGGTGCTAGTGGTGTTAACAGACGGTCGTTTTGAAAAAAACACTTTTTAGGTGACAGGGTGCCTCAAAATGTTTATTTTCGTTGAAGTCCTGAAATCGTTTTTTCATGGCATTATATAACTGTCTCTATACTATTTAATTTCTCCGTATATATCTACATATTCAAGAAGGTAACAACTACAGAATGGCACAGGCTTTCTCGTAGTAAAAGTTTGTAATTTCCTTGGAGTGGACTGGTTTTATGGTCTTGATCCATCCTCTCGCCATCTATCGCCAAACCAAGTACTTTTTTTGTTGTTGACATTTTCTCAATTTTTTCGTTTCCTAACAGTATAACAGAAATAATACTTTAAGAATATTAAAGAAGGCTAAAACTTCATCATAAATGGTAATTTTCACTGAAAAACTTTTGAGCTGTTTTTAAGAAAATGTTTTTTGAGCATTACTGTAAATGCAAAATTTGAAGCTCTTTTTCACACAAAATTTGGGAGTTTTCAAAAAACATCAATGGAAATCATTTGAAGTACTTTGAGCACAAATGCAATAGTGTTTTTAAAGTTGCTGAAATTGTGCGTATTAACGGCGTGAGAGATATTTCAAGAACATTACATTTGTGATATTCTTGAAAAAAATGAATGATACATCATATTAAGCAGTTTAATTAAAACTATCAGTTGGAAAATTTTCAAGAAAGAAATTGGAATCTTTTTTTAATAAATAGCATGTAAGCGTTTCTGAAAGGGCTTCATTTTCAGCTCATTTTCTCAGGAAACTGTTGAGTTTTCGAGAAACTTTAAATGGCATTATTTAAAACATATGAAATTATAAATACAGTAATGAGAACAAATCGGCGCTAATTTAAATATTAACGATGTGAGAAACAAGTCAAAAAAATTACATTTTTGTAATTCTTGAAAAACCAAAGACTATAGCAATATGACATATATACGTCATTTTATAGAGTACGTTTAGCACTATCCCTACCAAAAGTTTAAAGAAAAAATTTGGAGCCGTTATTGAGAAAATCTTGTTTTTATTGTGTTTTTTTAAAATTGCACATATTGAACACAATATTGCGCGAAAACTACTAAAAGTTTCAAAAAATGAACACGACCTTAATGAATGACTAAATACAGAGAACAAATTTTACTAGAAGGAAAAATCTCTATCTTCAATTTTGTGTTGTAGGAAATGCCGGAAAAATTCAAACTTTTGAAATTTCTGAAAATTTAGAGTTATCACTGAAAGTCGGACCTATTTGGGCAAACCAAAGGTAGGATTTTTTCCAAATTGAAGAAACTCCTGTCGACCTGGCTTCACCAGAGGCACTGCGATTTTCAAAAACTTTCTTCAAAATTTGGGGGTACTTTACAAGTGCTCTAAGAGAGGACATAAACATCATTTTACTATATTATTTTGTTTTTTCAAAAATTAAAAAACTAGTTTTTTGACTTGTCTCTCTGATGAGCATTATTACTATTATTACTACTCAGATCGACAGGGATTTTTTCAATTTGAAAAAAAGCTACGTACTCATGTCGTTAATATTTACATTAGCAGCAATTTGTTTACCTTATTGTAATACGAATACATGCGCTTTAAACAAAGATTCTCGAAAACTCATCAGTTTTCTGTGAAAAATAACTCAAAATTTCGCAGTTTCAAAAACGCTCAAACGCCATTTTCTCAAAAACGTCTCCAAATATTTTCTTCAAACTTGTCAAATGAATAGTGCTAATTGCACTCTTTAATATGGCGTATGTTTCATTTCGGGTTACATTTTTAGTTTTTTCAAAAATTACACAAATGTAATTTTTTTCTCACACCGTTAATATGCACATATTCAGCAATTTGTAAGCACTATTGTATTAGTTGAAGTGTTTCAAATTACTTCGAATGAAGTTTTTCGAAAATTCAAATATTTTTTGTGAAAAAGAGCTAAATACATTTTTTTAAAAAAACGGCTCCAAATTTTTCAAAGAAAATTTAGTAAGAGGTTTTACTGTTTTTTAATATTCTTAAAATATTACTTCCATTCCACTATTAAGAAACAGAAAAATTAAGAAACTTAAAAAAGTACATTGGGCGGCGATAGATGGCAGCTGGCAAGAGTATGTCGTAAGTCCGAATAGCCAGCTGAGACCAGAGGAAATAAAAAACATTAGTTTCCATACGAGGAAGTCTGTGCCATTCTACAGAACCACTAGTTTTTAATGTGTTTAATTAATTAATAGATAAAATGCTGCCGTAACCGGTCACTAGTAAAAAAATTCTCGTAGATCACAGAAATCACTGTCAACATTGTTCATTGGTAGTATTTGATTATTTAAACTCGTCAATGTAATGTTCGCGACATTTAATTAGATAAAGTCGTAAAGGAAATAACTCTGTTTTATATGCGCTCAACGGTTGGGAATGCTTCCAAATAATGTTGGGAGTAATAATGCACATCAGATCAAGAAAAATAAAGTCGTCACTGATAAAATATTTCAATAACATGCTCCCAACGCAGTATTAGAGAGCTAGTAAGAAATTGGGGGCAACCAAACAATAACGTTTATTTTAAAATGTTGACTTCGCACCTCTTAGTGCCTAAGGTTTGTGCGTAAGTATTGTAGACTGGAAAATATTTAGTCATTAGTCAAAAGTTTGTTTTCAAAGAAGAATGGAAAAAGAGTAGAAATGATCGTTTTCAAAAATTGTCCTATTTCATGTTCAAGTTTCTGTCACTAATATATTAAAATAGGTTCTACTGATTTTTTAGACAATCACATTTATTTTAATCATACAGGTATTATCTTATTACGTACGACATAATTTATTTAGCTTTTCTGCAGTTTACAACGTTTCGGAGCTCATGCTGTGCCTCCATCATCAGGTAAAAACAATCACTGGAATAAAATAAAAAATAACATATGACAGTTAAAGTATAATAAAATCATTTTTACATTGACTCATATTATATTGTTAGAAAAGCAGAAGTCACAATATCAGGTAACACTGTATAGGAATTAAAAGAAAGTTGGATAATAGGGTGAAAGAGCACTAGGAATGTTAGATAGCCGTCTAACAGGCAAAATTCGGTCACACGTCATAGAATTAATACTTAAACTATAAAATGAATTTTGAACATGTTAAAATTGTTGACATTGAAACCTAATGATTCCCAAAAAAAATTCCGAAACATTACACATAAAGATGAATAAGATTATGAACACTGGTGGAAAGTAACTATTTATCGAATGCCTTCCACAATATCTTGTATAAAATTAAATAAAAATTAATTACTGATATTTCCTCTTCCGTCTCAACATTTTTACCATAACCCTCTAATCCCCTCTTTGCCACCTTTTCCTCCTCTTCTTCTTCACCCTCCCGTCTTCCTCCATCGTGGCCTACCCTCGCAATCTCTTCAGTCGGCCGGCTTTCACACCATGGACGCGTGCTAATAGTACATAAAACTGAAGTATTCTGTCATGGCTTCAGGTCCATGTTGGTTCTACTCATTTATTGACGCTTCCTGAATTCTGAGATGATTTTGTGTAAATTGTGGATTTTATTAGTATTTTTTATGTAAATTATGACTTAAGATTAGTTGTCTGGATCTTGCGTCAATATGCGTGGCTTTCTGAATATATGAACTGACGTAAGCGCCTTTCGTCTTCGCCTACGTCATTGGTCGCCGTCTTCATTCATCGTTTTTCGTCCTCGTCTTCGTCCATCGTTTTCATTTTTCGTTTTGACCATTTCCGTACTTCTTTCATTTGCATCTTTTGCCGTAATTGTTTGTGTTCGCTTTCTTCTTTGGGCGTCGTCTTCCTTCATCATGTTGCGTCTTCGGTCCATGGTCGTTTTTCATCTTCGCTTTTCGTTTAAATTTTAAGTCTTCCACTTTCCTCTTCGTCTTTCGACTTTCATCTTTCGTCTTCCTCTTTTGTCTCCGTCTCTGTCTATCGTCTTCGTTATACATTTTCCTCTTCGCCTTTGCCTTTAGTTGTTGCCTTACCTCTTCGTCGTTCGGCGTCGTTTTCGCCTAGCGGCTTCGTCTTTCGCATTCGCCTTCCGTTTCGGTTTCATCATTGGTCCACGTCTTTGAACACCGACATTCGTCTTCACCTTGCGTCACTTCTGTCGTTTTCCCCCCCTTGGATACGTCATTCTTTTTTCACATTCGTCCTTGTATTTCGTATTCGTATTCTGTGCTCGTCTTTAATCACCGTAATCACCATATTCTCTTTTTTCTTCGCCTTTTTCATTCTTCTTCGTTTTTTATTCGTATATTTCGTGAGTCTTGTGCGTCATTCGTCTACGTCTTTCGTCTACGTGATTCATCTTCATCATTAGTTTCTAATCTTCACCATCATTTTTCGTACTTCGTCTTTCGTTTTCGCATTTGTCTTCGTCTTTCGTCTACATCTTCGTTTCTTTAGCCTTAGTGTTTCGTCTTTGTCTTTCGTCATCGTCTTTTATCTTCTCCTGTCGTCTTCGTCTTAATATTTCGCCTTCATTTTTCATTCATTGTTTTTGTCTTTTGCTTTCATCTTTTGCGTTTCGTCTTTCGTATTAGCCTTCCCTGTTCGTTTTTGGTCTTTCGTTTCGTCTTTCGTCTTCATCTTTCGTCTGCGTATTCGTCTTCGTGTTTAGTCGTCAACTTTCGTATTAGTCTTCGTCTTTAATTTACGTCGTTCGTCTTTGTCTTTCGTAGTCGTCTTTCATCTTCATTTTACATTTATTGTCTTTGTCTTTCGTGTTCGTCTTTCGTGGTCGTTTTTCGCCTTCATCTTTCATCTTCGTCTTCGTCTTCGTCTTTCGTCTTTCGTTTTCGTCCCTCGTCACTTGTCACCGACTTTCGTCGTCGATTTCCGTCTTCCTCTTAGTTGTGACTTTCGCTTTCGCCTTTCGTTTTCTTCTTCCGTGTTCGTCTTTGGTCTTTGTTTTTCCCCTTTTTCTTTCGTCTTCGTCTTTGTCGGTTATTTTCGTATTTTGTCACGTCTTATGACTTCGTTTTCGTTTTTCAGCTTTTGTGTTACTGTTGTTACTGTTCGTGTTTCGTCTTCGTCTTTGGTTTTTTCTTCTTTTGCTTTTTCGTTTTGGCGTTTTAGGTTTTCGTTTTTCCTTTTTTGTTTTTGCGTTTTCGGTTTTTCGTTTTCGGTTTTTTCGTTTTATCTTTTTTGACGTCCTTCCGTCTTGTTTATTCTGTTTTGTATTTTCGTGTTTGTTTTTTTGTTTTGCCTTTTTTTGATTTTTCATTATTTGGTTTTGTTTTTTTTCGTGTCTGTTATCTCGATTTTAATTATTTTTTTATGTTTTATCGTTTTCGTTTTTCTTTTAAGGTCTTTCTGTTTTTGTTTTTTCGTACTCTCCTCTAGTTTTGGTTTCTTTGTTTTGTTTTTTGTTTTCGTTTCTTCGTTTTCGTTTCTTCGTTGCCGTTTTTTCGTTTTCCTTTTTTCTCTTTTGTTTTTTCGTTTAGATTCTCTCGTTTTGGTTTTCCGGTTTGTTTTCGTTTTGGTTTTCTATCTTTGTTTTTTGTTTTCGTTCTTTCGTTTTGTTTTTTTCGTTTTCGTTTGAAATTTTTCGTTCCCTTTTTTTCGTTTTCGTCTTTTTGTGTTGGTTTTCTAGCTTTATTTTTGTATTCCTACTTTCGTTTTGTTTTTTTCGTTTTCGTTTGAACGTTTTCGTTTATTCATTTTCGTTTTGGTTATTTAGCTTTTGTTTTTCGCATTCGTGTTTTCGCGTTTCGTTTTATCGTTTCGTTTATTCGTTTGTCGTTTTAGTTTTTTTGATTTTTTTGTTTGTTTTCGTTTTATCAATTTTACTGTTTTTTGTTTACAATATTTATATTTTCGCTTTCATTTTTCGCTTTCATTTTTTCGCTTTTGTTTTTTCGTCTTTTATATTGTTTTTATTTTTCGTTAATCTGTTTTAATCTTTTCGTTGTTGTTTCTTCCTTTCTGTTTTTCGTTTTAGTTTAATCGGTCGTTTTATCGCTTTTGTTTTTTCGCTTTCGTTTTTTTTTTCATTTTTTCCTTTCATATTTAGTTTTTGATTTTTCGTTTATATTAATTTGTTATCGTATTTTTTTGTTTTTTCGTTTTTGTTTTGTCTCGATCGGTTTTTGTTTCTTTTTTCGTTTTGGTTTTTTCGTCTCGTTTTGTTTGATTTTGGTTGGTTCATTTCGTTTCTTCGTTATCGTTTTTCCTTTCGTTTTTTCAGGTTAGTTTTTTCGCTTTGGTTTTTTCGTTATGGTTTTTTTGTTTTGGATTTTTCGTACTTAATTTTCTATTTTTGGTTGTTTTTTGTTATTCCGTTTGCGTTTTTTAGGTTTCTTCTGTTGGTTCTTTCGTTTTCGTATAAACGTTTTCCTTCATTCGCTTTCTTCTTTTCGCATTTTGGTTTTCTTTCGTTTATTCATTTTTAAATTTTGCTTTTTGTTTTGGATTTTTTGTTTTCGTTTTTAATTTTCATTTTCTTTTTTTGTTTTTGTTTTGTCGCGATCGTTTTATTGTTTCCGTTTTTCGTTTTGGTTTTTTAGCTTTCGAATTTTCGTTGACGATTTTTCATTTTGATTTTTTCTTTTTTTGGTTCTTGTTCATCGTGCGGGTATTTTTGGTTTGGTTTATTCGTTTTCAATTTTTCGTTTTTGGTTGTTTTTCGTTTGTTTTGGAATTTATCGCTTTTTCGATTTTTTTCGTGTCTTTTTCGATTTGTTTCTTCCGTTTTTGTTTTATTGCTTTAGTTTTATCGCTTTCGTTTTTCCGCTTTCGTATTTCAGCTTTCCTTTTTCGTTTACATTAAGCCGTTTTCGTTTTTCGTTTCGTTATTTCTTTTTCAGTTTTTCGTTTCCGTCGTTTCTTTTCCGTTTCATATTTTCCTGTTTTTATTTGATTTTAATTTTTGATTTCGTATTTTCGTTTTGGTTTTCTCGTTTTTTTCGTTTTCAGTTTTTCGATTTTTCGTTTTTGTTTTTACCTTTTCGTTTTTTGATTTGGTTTTCATTTTTCATTTTGTTTTCGTTTTATCGTTACCGTTTTTCGTTCTGGTTTCTCTCGTTTTGATTTTTTGTTTTCGTTTTTTATTTTTGTTTTTTTCTTTTTCGTTTTTTCTTTTGTTTTCCTTTATCGTTTGTTCGTCTCTTTTTTACGGTTTGTTTTATCGTTTTTGTTCCCATATCTGTTTTTGTTTTTTGTTTTTCGTTTTTATTTTGTATTCGCTTTTTCGTTTCCGGTTTTTGGTGTTTTTCTAATTTTATATTTTTGGTTTTTGTTTTTTCGTTCTCAATTTTTCGTCATATATTTTTCGCTGTTTTTGCTCTTTTAGTTTTTTGATTACTTTTGGTTTTTGTTAAGGGTTTTGTCGTTTTCTATTTCGATTTAAGTTTTTCGCTTTCGATTTAAAATTGAGATTGTTTAGCTTTCGTTTTCGGCTTTCGTTGTTTCATCTTTCGTCTTTACTTTGCCTTACGTCTTAAACTTTGACTTTTGTATGGTCAATCGTCTTCGCTTTTCGTCTTCGTCTTTCGTATGTCCTCTTCGTCTTTCATCTTCGTTTTCATTTTCCCCTTCGTCTTTCGTCTTTACTTCGTCTTACGTCTTTCATCTTTGACTTGTGTATAGTCATTCATCTTCGCATTTCGCCTTCGTCTTTCGTCTTCGTATGTCCTCGTCCACTTTCATCTTCTTTCGTTTCCATCTTTCGTCTTAGCCTTTCGTCTTCGTTTTTCGTCTTCGTTTTTCGTCTTCGTCTTTCGTCTTCATTTTTCGTCTTCGCTCCCTTCTACGTCTTTCGTCTTCGTCTTTCGACTACCGTCTTTCGTCGTTCGTTATTCGTCGTTCGTCGTTCGTCTTTCATCGTTCGTCATTTGTCTCTCGTCGTTCGTCTTTCATCGTTCGTCGTTCGTCGTTCGACATTCGTCGTTCGTCTTTCGTCGTTCGTCTTTTGTCTTTCGTCTGTCGTCGATCGTCGTTCGTCATTCGTCTTTCATCGTTCGTCATTCGCCATTTGTCGTTCGTCTTTCGTCTTTCGTCGTTCGTCATTCGTCTTTAGTCGTTCGTCTTTCGTCTTTTGTCTTTTGTCTTTCGTCGTTCGTCTTTCGTCGATCGTCTTTTTGTCTTTCGTCGTTCGTGGTTCGTCGTTGGTCCTTCATCGTTGGTCGTTGGTCGTTCGTCGTTCGTCGGTCGTCGGTCGTCTCTCGTCGTTCGTCTTTCATCGTTCGTTTTTGGTCGTTCGACTTTCGTCGTTCGTCTGTCGTCGTTCGTCTTTCGTCGTTCGTGTTAAGTCGTTCGTCTTTCGTCGTTCGTCTTTCGTCGTTCGTCTTTAGTCGTATGTCTCTCGTCGTTCAACATTCGTCGTTCGTCTTCCGTCGTTCGTCATTGTCGTTCGTCTTTCGTCGTTCGCCTTCCGTTGTTTGTCTTCCGGCGTACGTCGTTCGTCTTTCGTCGGTCGTGTTTTGTCGTTCGCCTTTCGTTGTTCGTCTTTTGTCGTTCGTCTTTCGTCGTTCGTCATTCGTCGTTCGTCTTTCGTCGTTATCCTTCGTCCTCCATTTTCGTCGTTCGTCTTTCTTCTTTCGTCCTTCGTCGTCGGTTTCTCGTCGATCGTCATTCGTCGTTCATCGTTCGTTGTTCTATTTCGTCGTTCGTCGTTCGTCTTTCGTCGTTCGTCTTTCGTCGTTCGTCATCCGTCTTATGTCGTTCGTCTTTCGTCTTTCGTCGTTCGTCTTTCGTTTTCGTCTTTCGTTGTTAGTCTTTCGTCATTCGTCTTTTGTCGTTCGTCTTTCGACTTTCGTCTTTCGTCGTTTGTCTTACGTTTTTCGTCCTTCGTCGATCGTCGTTTGTCGTTCGTCTTTCGTCGTTCGATTTTTGTCGTGTGTCGTTCGGTGTTCGTCGTTTGTCTTTCGTCGTTCGTCTTTCGTTCTTCTTTAATCGTTCGTCCTTCGTCGTTTGTCTTTTTTTGTTCGAGTTTCTTCGTTTTTCTTTCGTCGTTCGTCTTTCGTCGTTCGTCTCCTGTCGTTCGTCGTCGTCGTTCGTGTTTTCTCGTTTTGTCTTTTGTTGTTCGTCTCTAGTCGATCGTCTTCGTCTTTCGTCGTTCGTCATTTGATGTTCGTCTTTCGTCGTTCGTCTTTCGTCGTTCGTCTTTCGCCGTTCGTCGTAAGTCGTTCGTCTTTCGTTTTTCGTCGTTCGTCTCTCGTCGTTCGTCTCTCGTCGTTCGTCTCTCGTCGTTCGTCTCTCGTCGTTCGTCTTTCGTCGTTGGTCGTTCGTCTTTCGTCGTTCGTCTTTCGTCATTCGTCGTTCGTCGTTCGTCATTCGTCGTTCGTCTTTCGTCGTTCGTCTTCCGTCGTTCGTCTTTCGTCGACCGTCATATGTCGTTCGTCGTTCGTCGTTCGTCTTTCGTCGTACGTCTTTCGTCGATCGTCTTTCGTCTTTCGTCGTTCGTCGTTTGTGATTCGTCGATGGTCGTTAATACGAATGACGAACGACGAACGACGAGTGACAGACGGCGAATGACGAATAACGAACGACGTACGACGAAAAACCAACGACGAACGACGAAAGACGAACGACGAAAGACGAGCGACGAAAGATAGACGTCGATAGTCGTTCGTCGTTCGTCTTTCGTCGGTCGTCGGTCGTCTTTCAACGTTCGTCGTTGGTCGTTCGACTTTCGTCTTTCGTCTTTCGTCGTTCGTCATTCGTCTTTCGTATTTCGTTCGTACGTCGCTCGTCTTTCGTCGTTCGTCTTTCGTCGTTCGTCATTCGTCTTTTATCGTTCGTCTTTCGTCTTTCGTCGTTCGTCTTGCGTTGTTCGTCTTTCGTTGTTCGTCTTTCGTCATTCGTCTTTTGTCTTTCGTCTTTCGGTTTTCGTCTTTCGTCGTTTGTCTTACGTTTTTCGTCATTCGTCGATCGTCGTTCGTCGTTCGTCTTTCGTCGTTCGATTTTCGTCCTTCGGTTTTCGTCGTTTGTCTTTCGTCGTTCGTCATTCATTGTTTTTCTTTAATCGTTCGTCCTTCGTCCTTCGTCGTTTGTCTTTTTTGTTCGAGTTTCGTTGTTTTTCTTTCGTCGTTCGTCTTTCGTCGTTCGTCTTCTGTCGTTCGTCTTTCGTCGTTCGTCTTTTGTCGTTCGTCTTTCGTCTTTTGTTGTTCGTCTCTAGTCGATCGTCTTCGTCTTTCCTCGTTCGTCATTTGATGTTCGTCTTTCGTTGTTCGTGTTTCGTCGTTCGTGTATCGTCGTTCGTCTTTCGTCGTTCGACGTTCGTCTTTCGTCGTTATTCATTCGTCGTTTGCCTTTCGTCGTTCGTCGTTCGTCGTTCGTCTTTTGTCGTTTGTCTTTTGTCGTTCGTCTTTCGTCTGTTATTGTTCGTCTCTTGTCGATCGTCTTCGTGTTTCGTCGTTCGTCTTTTGATGTTCGTCATTCGTTGTTCGTCTTTTGTCGTTCGTCTTTCGTCGTTCGTGTATCGTCGTTCGTATTTCGTCGTTCGTCTTTCGACTTTCGTCGTTCGTCTTTCGTCGTCCATTTCTCGTCGTTCGTCTTTCGTTGTTCGTTGTTCGTATTCGTCGTTCGTCTTTCATCGTTCGTCTTTTGTATTTCGTCGTCCGTTTTTCGTCTTTCATCGTCCGTCTTTCATCGTTCGTTATTCGTCGTTCCTTCTGAGTCGTCCTTCGTCGTCGTTGGTCCTTCGTCTTTCGTCGTTCGATGTTCGTCGTTCGTCGTTTTTTGTTCGTCGTTTGTCGTTCGTCTTTCATCGATCGCATTTCGTCGGTTGTCGTTTGTCGTTCGTCGTTCGTCACTTGTTGTACGTCTTCCGTCGTTCGTCTTTCGTCGTCCGTTTTTTTCGTCCGTCTTTCTTCGTTCGTCTTTCGTCGTTCGTCTTTCGTCGTTCGTCATTAGTCTTTCGTCTTTCGACTTCTGTCGATCGTCGTCCGTCTTTCGTCGATTGTCTTTCCGCGTTCGTATTTCGTCGTTTGTTTTTCGCCTTTCGTCGTTCGTCTTTCGTCGTTTTTCTCTCGTCGTTCGTGTTTCGTCGTTCGTCTTTCTTCTTTCGACGTTTGTCGAAAGTAAAACGACGAAAGACGAACAAAGAAAGACCAACGACGAAACACGAACTATGAAAGACGAACGACGAAAGACGAACATCAAAAGACCAACGACGAAACACGAACTATGAAAGACGAACGACGAAAGACGAACATCAAAAGACCAACGACGAAAACCGAACGACAAAAGAAGAACGAGAAAAAACGAACGACGAAAGACGACCGACAAACGGCGATCGACGATCGACGACCAACGAACGACGAACGACGAAAGACGTAAGACAAACGACGAAAGACGAACAAAGAAAGACGAACGACGAAAGACGAATGACGAAAGACGAACAACGAAAGACGAACAACGAAAGACGAACGACAAACGACGAAAGACGAACGACAGAAGACGAATGACGAAAGGCGAACGACCGAACGACGAAAGACGAACGACGAAAGACGACAGACGAACGACGAAAGACGAACGAGGAAAGACGATTGACGAAAGACGAACGACGAAAGATGACCGACGACGGACGACAAAAACGAAAGCCAAAAGATGAAAGACGAAAGACGAACGACGAAAAACAAACGACGAAACACAAACAACGAAAGACGAACGACGAATGACGAAAGAAGAAAGACGAACGACAAAAAAGACGAACGACGAACGACGAATGACGAACGACGATCGACGGAAGACGAAAGACGAACTTCGAAAGACGAATGACGAACGACGAATTACGAAACACGAACGACGAAAGACGCACAACGAAAGACGACAGACGAACGACGAATGACAAATGACAAACGACGAACAACGAAATACGAACGACGAAGTACAAACGACTAACGACAAACGACTAACGACGAACGACGAACGACAAAAAACAAACGACGATAGACGAACGACGAAAGACGAAAGACGAACGACGAATACCAGACGACGAAAGACGAACGACCATAGACGAACGACAAGCGACGAACGACGAACGACGAACGACGAAAGACGAACGTCAAACGATAACCGACGAACGACGAACGACGATCGATGAAAGACGGAAGACGAACGACGAACGACGAACGAAAAACGACGAACGTAAACGACGAAAGACGAAAGTCCAACGACGAACGACAGACGACGAAGGCAAACGACGAAAGTCGAACGATGAAAGACGGACGACGAAAGACAAATGACGAAAGACGAACTACAAATGAGGAACGACGAAAGACGAACTACGAACTACGTACGACGAACGACGAATGAAAAACGACCAATGACCAACGACGAACAACGAAAAACGAACGACGACAGACGAACGACGAAAGACGAACGACGAAAGACAAAGGACCAAAGATGAACGTCGAAAGACGAACAACGAAAAAAACGACAAAAGACGAACGACGCAAGATAAACAACGAACGACCAAAGACCAACGAGGAACGACGAAAGACGAACGACGAATGACAAATGACGAACGACGAAATACGAACGACGAAGAACAAACGACTAAAGACAAATGACGAACGACAAAAGACGAAAACGAAAGACGAAAACGAAAGACGAAAACGAAAGACGAAAGACGAACGACGAACAAAGAATGACAAACGACAAAGGACGAACGACTAACGACGAAAGACGAACGATCAAAGACGAACGACGAACGACAAGCGACAAACGACGAACGACAAACGACGAAAGACGAACGACAAACGACAACCGACGAACGACGACCGATGAAAGACGGGAGACGAACGACGAACGATAAAAGACGAACGACGAATGTCGAACGACGAAGACGAAATGCGAAAAAACAACGACGAACGACGGACGACGCAGAACGAACTACGAATGATGAAAGACGAACGACATAAGACGAATGACGAACGACGAGAAACGGACGACGAAAGACGAAAGACGTACGACGAAATACGAACGACGAAAGACGAACGACGAGAAACGGACGACAAATGACGAACGACGAAAGACGAACGAGGAAACACGAACGACGAAAGACGAACGACAAAAGACGAACGACGAAAGACGAACGACAGAAGACGAAAGACAAATAACAAACGACGAAAGAAAAACGACGAAACTCGAACAAAGAAAGACAAATGACGAAGGACGAACGAAGAACGATTAAAGAAGAACAACGAAAGACGTACGAAGAAAGACAAACGACGAAAACCGAACGACGAAGGACGAACGACGAAAGACGAACGACGAAAAACGAACGACGAACGACGATCGACGAACGAGGAACGACCAACGACCAACGACGAACGACGAAAGACGAAAGGCGAACGACATAAGGCGGACAACGAAAGACGAACGACGAAAGACGAACAACGAAAGACGAACGACGAAAGACGTGATACAAACGACGAAAGACGAACGACGAAAGACGAAAAACAAACGACGAAAGACGAACGAGGAAAGACGATCGACGAACGACGATCGATGAAAGACGAAAGACGAACGACGAACGACGAACGAAAAACGACGAACGACGAAAATCGAACGACGAAAGACGAAAGACGAACGACGAACGACGGACGACGCAGATGGAACGACGAAAGACGAACGATGAAAGACGGACGACGAAAGACGAAAAACGGACGACGAAAGACGAACGACGATACACGGACGACGAAAGACGAACGACGAAAGACGAAAGACGAACGACGAAAGACGAAATACGAACGACGAAAAACGAACGACGAGAAATGGACGACGAAAGACGAACGCAAAAGTCGAAAGACGAACGACGATACACGAACCACGAAAGACGAACGACGAAAGACGAACAACGAAAGACGAACATCAAAAGACGAACGACGAAAGACGAAGACGATCGACTAGAGACGAACAACAAAAGACGAAAGACGAACGACAAAAGACGAACGACGAAAGACGAACGACAGAAGACGAACGACGAAAGACGAACGACGAAAGAAAAACGACGAAACTCGAACAAAGAAAGACAAACGACGAATAACGAACGATTAAAGAAGAACAACGAAAGACGAACGACGAAAGACAAACTACGAAAACCGAACGACGAAAGACAAACGACGAAAAACGAACGACGAAGAAGGACGACGAACGACGATCAACGAATGACGAAAAACGTAAGACAAACGACGAAAGGCGAAAAACGAAAGACGAACGACAAAAGACGAATGACGAAAGACGAACAACGAAAGACGAACGACGAAAGACGAACGACATAAGACGAATGAAGAACGACGAAAGACGAACGACGAAAAAAAACGACGAAAGACGAACGACGAAAGACGAACGACGAGACGAACGACAAACGACGAAAGACGAACAACGAACGACGAACGACGAAAGACGAACGACATAAGACGAATGAAGAACGACGAAAGACGAACGACGAAAAAAAACGACGAACGACAAAAGACGAACGACGAGACGAACGACAAACGACGAAAGACGAAAAACGAACGACGAAACAGAACGATAATAGACGAACCACGAAAGACGAACGACGAAAGATGAACGATGAAAGACGGATGACGGGTGACGAAAGACAAAAGTCAAACGACGAAAGACGAACGACGAAAGACGGACGACGAACGACGAAAGACGAACTATGAACGACCAAAGACGAACGACGAAAGACAAACGACGAGAGACAAACGACAAAAGACGGAAGACGAATAACGAAAGACAAACGACGAAAGACGAACGTCGGACGACGAAAGACGAAAGACGAATGACGAATGACGAATAACGAACGACGAAAGACAAAAGACAGCAAACGAACGACGAAAGACGTGCCAAATTTACGTACCAAATTTCGAAAAATTTTAATTTCAACGCTGCTATCTGAAATTCTGTATACAAGTAGAATACTTTAAGAGAAATTCACGGGTGCAAAGCAAACTCAAATCAGAAGAATAGTTTACATTATAGACGAGAAAAAAGAAACCTCAACTGATCAAGTTACGAAATACCAGCCCATTACGTGCCAAAATTTGAAAAAATATTAATTTCACCGCTGCTATCTACAATTCAGCATACAAGTAGAAAACTTTCAGAGAAATTCATAGGTGCAAGAGCCTCGAAATCACCAAGTACAAAACACCCGCCCATTACGTGCCAAATTTTGAATAATATTAATTTAAGCCCTGCCATCTGATCTTCTGCATTCAAGTAGAACACATTGAAAGAAATTCATAGGTGCAAACTAAACTCCAATCAGACGAAGAGTTATCGAGATACCGGAAAATATAGGTGGGGCCTTGAAATCACCAAACACAAAACACCCCCCCCCATTACGTGCCAAATTTCGAAAAATATTAATTTAAGCCCTGCCATCTGATATTCTGCATACAAGTAGAACACATTAAAAGAAATTCATAGGTGCAAACTAAACTCCAATCAGACAAATAGTTTCCGAGATGCAGGACAATATAGGTACAGCCTCGAAATCACCAAGTACAAAACCACCCCTCATTACGTGCCAAATTACGAAAACTATTAATTTAAGCCCTGCCATCTGTTATTCCGTATACAAGTAGAACACTTTAAAAGAAATTCTTAGGTGCAAACTGAGCTTCAATCCGACGCATAGTTTCTGAGATAGACGAAAAACAAAGTCGAGCCCAAAATCATCAAGTACAAAACACCCCCCCTTACGTGCCAAATTTCGAAAAATCTTAATTTCGGTCCTGCCATCTGTTATTCCATATACAAGTAGAACACTTTAAAAGAAATTCATAGGTGCAAAATAAACTTCAATCCGACGCATAGTTTCCGAGCTATACGACAAAGTCGAGCCCAAAGTCATCAAGTACAAAGCACCCCCCCTTACGTGCCAAATTTCGAAAAATCTTAATTTCGGCCCTGCCATCTGTTATTCTGTATACAAGTAGAACACTTTAAAAGAAATTCATAGGCGCAAACTAAACTTCAATCCGACGCATAGTTTCCGAGATAGACGACAAACCAAGTCGAGCCCAAAATCTTCAAGTTCAAAGCACCCCCCTTACGAGCCAAAAATTCGAAAAATCTTAATTTCGGCCCTGCCATCTGTTATTCCGTATACAAGTAGAACACTTTAAAAGAAATTCATAGGTGCAAACTAAACTTCAATCCGACGCATAGTTTTCGAGATAGACGACAAACAAAATCGAGCACAAAATCATCAAGTACAAAGCACCCCACCCTTACGTGCCAAATTTCGAAAAATCCTAATTTCGGCCCTGCCATCTGTTATTCCGTATACAAGTAGAACACTTTAAAATAAATTCATAGGTGCAAACTAAACTTCAATCCGACGCATAGTTTCCGAGCTAGACGACAAAGTCGAGCCCAAAGTCATCAAGTACAAAGCACCCCCCCTTACGTGCCAAATTTCGAAAAATCTTAATTTCGGTCCTGCCATCTGTTATTCCATATACAAGTAGAACACTTTAAAATAAATTCATAGGTGCAAACTAAACTTCAATCCGACGCATAGTTTCCGAGCTATACGACAAAGTCGAGCCCAAAGTCATCAAGTACAAAGCACCCCCCCCCCTTACGTGCCAAATTTCGAAAAATCTTAATTTCGGCCCTGCCATCTGTTATTCTGTATACAAGTAGAACACTTTAAAAGAAATTCATAGGCGCAAACTAAACTTCAATCCGACGCATAGTTTCCGAGATAGACGACAAACCAAGTCGAGCCCAAAATCTTCAAGTTCAAAGCACCCCCCCTTACGAGCCAAAAATTCGAAAAATCTTAATTTCGGCCCTGCCATCTGTTATTCCGTATACAAAAATTTAAATGAAATTTTACAAAACTTATACAAAACTTATACAAATTTTACAAAACGTATACAAAACTTTAAATGAAATTCATAGGTGCAAACTAAACTTCAATCCGACGCATAGTTTTCGAGATAGACGACAAACAAAATCGAGCACAAAATCATCAAGTACAAAGCACCCCACCCTTACGTGCCAAATTTCGAAAAATCCTAATTTCGGCCCTGCCATCTGTTATTCCGTATACAAGTAGAACACTTTAAAATAAATTCATAGGTGCAAACTAAACGTCAATCCGACGCATAGTTTCCGAGCTAGACGACAAAGCTAGACGACAATCGAGCCCAAAGTCATCAAGTACAAAGCACCCCCCCTTACGAGCCAAATTTCGAAAAATCCTAATTTCGGCCCTGCCATCTGTTATTCCGTATACAAGTAGAACACTTTAAAAGAAATTCATTGGTGCAAACTAAACTTTAATCCGACGCATAGTTTTCGAGATAGACGACAAACAAAGTCGAGCCCAAAATCAAGTACAAAGCACCCCCCCTTACGTGCCAAAATTTCGATAAATCTTAATTTCGGCCCTGCCATCTGTTATTCCGTATACAAGTAGAACACTTTAAAAGAAATTCATAGGTGCAAACTAAACTCCAATCAGACGAATAATTTACGAGATACAGGAGAATGTAGGTGGAGCCTCGAAATCACCAAGTACAAAACACCCCCCCATTACGTGCCAAATTTCGAAAATTATTAATTTATGCCCTGCCATCTGATATTCTGCATACAAGTAGAACACATTAAAAGAAATTCATAGGTGCAAACTAATTTTCAATCAGTCGAATAGTTTACGAGATACAGGAGAATATAGGTGGAGCCTCGAAATCTCCAAGTACAATACACCCCCCTATTACGTGCCATATTTCGAAAAATATTAATTTAAGCCCTATCATCTGATATTCTGCATACAAGTAGAACACATTAAAAGAAATTCATAGGTGCAAACTAAACTCCAATCAGACGAATAGTTTACGAGATACAGAAGAATATAGGTGGAGCCTCAAAATCACCAAGTACAAAACACCCCCACCGTAGAGCAAGTAGAACACTTTAAATAGATCACGTGCCAAATTTTGAAAAATATTAATTTAACCTTAGCCATCTGATATTCTGCATACTAGTAGAACACATTATATGAAATTCATAGGTGCAAACAATACTCCAATCAGACGAATAATTTGAGAGATAGACGAGAAACATTGTGGAGTCTCGATTGATCAAGTACAAAATACTCCCGCTTTATGTGACCAATTTTGAAAAATATAAATTTTACCACCGGTATTTGATATTCTGTATACAATAGAACAATTAAGATAAATTCATAGGTGCAAACAATAGTCCAATCAGATGAATAGTTTCTGAGATAGACGAGAAACATTGAGGAGCCTCGATTGAACAAGAACAAAATACTCCCCCTTTATGTGACCAATTTCGAAAAATATTAATTTCACCACTGCTTTTTGATATTCTGTATACAAATAGAACTATTTAGAGAAATTCATAGGAGCACAGAATACTCCAAACAGACGAATAATTTCAGAGATAGTCGAGAATCAAAGTCGAGTTTCCAGTGATCAAGTAAAAAATCCCCCCCCCATTACCTGACAAATTTCGAAAAACTTTAATTTCACCACAACTATCTGATATTCTGTATACAAGTAGAACACTTTAAGAGAAATTAATAGGAGCAAACAATACTCCAATCATACGAATAATTTAAGAGGTAGACGAGAAAGAAGTCTAGCCTCCAGTGATTATGTACAAAATACCCCCCTTTACTTGACACATTTTGAAAAATATTAATTTAAGCACTGTCATCTGATTTTCTGTATACAAGTAAAACACTTTATGTGAAATTCATGGGTTCAAACAATACTCCAACAAACGAATAGTTTCAGAGATAGATGAGAAACATTGTGGAGATTCGAGTGATCAGGTACAAAATATCCGCACTCTATGTGAAAAATTTTGAAATATATTAATTTTACCAGTGCTGTCTTATATTCTGTATACTTTTACAACAGTTTAAGAGAAATTAATAGGTGCAAACAATACTCAAATCAGACGAATAGTTTAAGAGATAAACGAGAAGAAAAATGGAGACTAGTGTGATCAGGAACAAAATGCCCTCTATTACGTGTCAAATTTCGAAAAAAATTAATTTTAGCACTTCCAAAATAGACGAGAAACAAAGGTGAGTCTCAAGTGATCATGTGAAAAATACTTCCTTATTACGTGCTAAATTTCGAAAAATATTAATTTCAGCACTGCCATCTGATATTCGGTATAAAAGTAGAACACGTTGAGAGAAGGACTTAGGTGCAAACCAAAGTCCAATCAAACGAATAGTTTCAGAGATAGACGAGAAACAAAGTCGAGCCTCCAGTAATCAAGTACAAAATACCTTCCCATTACGTGACAAATTTCGAAAAATCTTAATTTCACCAACTCTATCTGATATTCTGTACGAAAGTAGAACACTTTAAGGGAAATTCATAGGCGCACACATTACTCCAATCAGACGAATATGTTCAGAGACAGACGAGAAACAAAGTGGAGACTCGAGTAATCAGGTACAAAATACCCCCCCCATTCCGTGACAAATTTCGAAAAACATTAATATCACCACTGCTATTCGATATTCTGTATACAAGTAGAAGTTTTTAAGAGAAACTCATAGGTGCAATGCAAACTCGAGTGATCAAGTACAAAATACCCCCTCCATTACGTGCCAATTTTAAAAAAATATTAATTTTGGCACTGAAATTCTGTATACAAGTAGAACACTTTACGAGAATATCATAGGTGCAAACAATTCTCCAATTAGACGAATAGTTTCAGAGATAGACGAGAAACAATGTGGAGCCGCGAGTGATCAAGTACAAAATACCCCCCCATTATGTGACAAATTTCGAAAAATATTAATATCAGCACTGCCATCTGATATTCTGTATACAAGTAGAACACTTTAAACGAAATTCAAAGGTGCTAACCGAACTCCAATCAGACGAATAGTTCAGCATTTTAATGTCATCAGCTACTACAGAACGATCAATGAGCACTCTGAAAATAATTAAAACACATTAACGCAATTTTATATCAAATTAAGGACTGTCCAACTTGGCAACTATTTTAAAAGCAACTAAACATTCTCGTAAGTGTTCGCAAATTTCTGTTTCAAGAAACAGTGACAGATTTTTTTCTGTAAATTAAAACCAGAAGTTTAGTATTTATTTACGAAAAAGCTTAAACTATTTGGATGGCCGCAAATCCGCAATCTCTTCAAAACAACATGGAGTATACGTATACCAATTCCGTTCCTTTTACAATATTTTGTTTTCCAATTCTGCTGTTAATCCTTGATTTGATTATTGTTGCACTATTGAATTATAATATTAATTATTACTATTACATTTGTAATCTTCTAATTTCTATTTCCGTAATGTTAGATATTTCACAAATTATGTTTACAATAAGTTCGTGACTCAACTTGTCCAAAAATTAACCTCAGGCCTTGCCTCTAATTATAGGCCGAAACAATTTTCAACAAGGAACTCAAGTTTAGGGTGGGCGCAAGGATGGAGAATTTTATATTGTGCTTCTTCATAAACGTATAGAGACTGATATCCTGAAGATGGGGTAATGGTATGAGTGCGAATGATGTCCGGTGACTTGGGTGAATGAGACTTGTCATGATTGAGCATTTCTAACGGATAATTTAGCATCATAGGAACCAATCAAAATATCTCATCTTCGGCTCCTAAATGGTTCTCCGGCCTCGCCAAAGAGGAGTTCGATACGACTCGTACGGGAGGCAATATTTCTGATCCATATACCGGTATTGTGTATGATATTCCATGGCAGGAGGGTCGACGGAGACGCTGACCCATACACAATATACCATAATTAAAAATTGGACGGATGGGAGTCTTATACAAACGCAAGACACAAACTTGGTCTTTACCTCATGAGCTACCGGATAATGTGCAAAGACAGTTCAATGGTGATCCACATCGTCTCTTTAATTTATGAATGTATTTTCGCAAAGTTAAGCTCTTGTCGAAAGTAAGGCAAAGGAAAGTTCCGGATTCGACAAAAGGAAGTTCATGACCACCAAGAAAAATTTCAGGATGGTTATGGAAAAGATGATGCATCTTGTAGAGGTGCAAGCAGCTGGGTTTTGAGGCGGAGAACTTGAATCCAGTTTCATCGTTCCGTTCTTGCAATTTGTTGAGGGTAAGTTTTAACTGCCTCTCCATAATTTGCATGCTCATGGAGGCAAAAAAGTGGCGATGCCAACAACACAGAGCGAGGTTTTCACAGCCTCTCGATTTACTGTTGCTATAATATTAAAAGTGATGACAAACGGTGACCCTCAGAATTGATCCCTGGGGGACCCCTTTTTTTAATTTGTGACTGGAGGACCAACTGTCACCAAGACAATCGCGGAAGCCGAGGAAAGAAAGGCGGGTAAGATATGGGAGCGGTTCCGTAAGGGCGTCTTCACGCGTCGCAACAGCGGCGCACTTCCGGTAAGCGGCACGGCTCTTCCGTCGCCGCCACCGCTGCACGCCACCGCCGCCCGCCGTGAAAGAGGGTGGGGTCTACAGCATATCATTCAGGAGTACATTTCGCTCACCCTCCGGCGACGATGAACAAAGGCAGCATACAAACCAATGCCGCGGTGGCGACGAGCCGCGGTGGCGACGTGCGAAGGGGCCTTAAAGTCCCACTCACAATTCAAACCTAAACATAAGCATACCGTTAACATAATAGTTAGTCCTGCGTCCATAAGCGGACTCATTCTCAATGCGTTCGCATAAGCATAACACGTAAGACGTTATCTTAAAAGCTTCAGTGCTTATGCTTAAGTACGTCATAAGAAACGAACCAATCACAGTACGATAACTCAAAATCGAGAATTGAAAGAGGAGCGAAGTCGATAGACGAACAAACGCCATATGGGCCATGAAAACAAAGGGGAAGACGAAAGACGAAGTCGCAAGACGAAGTCGCAAGACAAAGACAAAGACAAAGACAAAGACAAAGGCAAAGACGAAGACGAAGACGAAGACGAAGACGAAGACGAAGACGAAGACGAAGACGAAGACGAAGACGAAGACGAAGACGAAGACGAAGACGAAGACGAAGACGAAGACGAAGACGAAGACGAAGACGAAGACGAAGACGAAGACGAAGACGAAGACGAAGACGAAGACGAAGACGAAGACGAAGACGAAGACGAAGACGAAGACGAAGACGAAGACGAAGACGAAGACGAAGACGAAGACGAAGACAAAGACAAAGACAAAGACAAAGACAAAGACAAAGACAAAGACAAAGACAAAGACGAAGACGAAGACGAAGACGAAGACGAAAAACGAAGACGAAAGACGGAAGACGGAAGACGAAGACGAAGACGAAGACGAAAACGAAGACGAAGACGAAGACGAAGACGAAGGACGGAAGACGGAAGACGGAAGACGGAAGACGAAGACGAAGACGAAGACGAAAGACGCAGACGCAGACGCAGACGCAGACGAAGACGAAGACGAAGACGAAAGACGAAGACGAAGACGAAGACGAAGACGAAGACGAAGACGAAGACGAAGACGAAATACGCAAACGAAGACGAAAGACGAAAGAGGAAGACGAAGACGAAGACGAAGACGAAGACGAAGACGAAGACGAAGACGAAGACGAAGACGAAGACGAAGACGAAGACGAAGACGAAGACGAAGACGAAGACGAAGACGAAGACGAAGACGAAGACGAAAGACGAAAGACGCAGACGCAGACGCAGACGCAGACGAAGACGAAGACGAAGACGAAGACGAAGACGAAGACGAAGACGAAAGACGAAAGACGGAAGACGAAGACGAAGACGAAAAACGATGTCGAAAGACGAATTACGAAGACGAAAGACGAAAGACGAAAGACGATGACGAAAGACGCAGACGAAGACATAGACGAAAGACGAAAACGAAAGATGAAGACGAAAAACGAAGACCAAAGACGAAGACCAAAGACGAAGACGAAGAGGAAAGGCGAAAGACGAAGACGAAAGACGAAGACGACATACGAAGGCGAAAGACGAAGACGAAAGGACGGAGACGATAGAAGAATACAAAATACGAATACGAAAGACAAAGGTAATAGACGAACACGAAATACGACATACGAAAACGGATAACGTATAACAATGACGAAAGACGATGTCGATTGGGGAAGACGAAAGACGAAGACAAAAGACGAAAACGAAAGACGAAGACGAAGACGAAGACGAAGAGGAAGACGAAGACGAAGACGAAGACGAAGACGAAGACGAAGACGAAGACGAAGACGAAGACGAAGACGAAGACGAAGACGAAGACAAAGACGAAGACGAATGGGGACAAACGAACGAAGACGAAGACGTAGGCACAAAAACGTGGGAGAGGACGAAAACTGAAGGAAAATATACAAGACGAAGTGAAGGTGAAGTACAAGGTGAAGAAGAAACATGACGAACAAAGAAGGCGAAAGACCAAGACAAATATGAAAGGGAATGATGGGGACCAAAGATGAATGTGGAAGGCAAACAACGAACACGAATTACGAAAGCGAATAAAAATGTTGAAGATAATAGGCCCACAAATTAATTCTCTAGGACCCGTTCTCGGAATTTTACGAGGCAGGCTTGACAGGATCTCTTGACTCCTTGCTCCTTACTTCTGAGATTCTGAGTGATGTTGTTCCTGGGTTAGCTCATTTGTGCTTTGGTTGCTTCCGTGAGAGTTGTGCGTGCGTCCGTGACCTTTACCTGGGTCGATAAGCCGCAGGGTGTACGAGAATTTCTGGATCCGAATATAGGGCACGCCACACCCAGTGTATGGAAAAGTACATGCCGCTACTTGATCTGATTTTTCCAATGTTTTTCTCTTGTCCGAGTAAATGTTCTCGACTCTTCACTTCTTATTAGTGTTGCCACGCACTGGGGGGGGGGGGGGATCATGTACCCTGTTTCAATAAAAGTTAATTACGTAATAGAAACGTCAATAAAAGTTTGATTTCGCTATCTAATAACATTTCATTACTGTCCAAACTCTGGATGTTTCAAGTTTGAAGTACATTTAATCAAGCAAGATGCCAATTGTAGACAGTAAGTGACCTAAGTGCCAAAAGTGGAATTCTGATATAATTAAGAAAAACTGTTCAGAAGCTCGCAGGACTTAACTCATTCGCAGACTAATGGCGACAATTTGAACCCCTAAGAATGGGAATTTCAAATAGCCCATTTTACATCGCATGGCGCTTGACACCAAGCTTTTCAGCCCAAAATGCAAATTCTCTCATTTTGGCACTTCGGCCGCGTTTTATTTATGCTCTACATTTGCAGATTTGGTCAAGTTTCCGCGTACAAGTAGTAATCGCCAGATTCTACCTAGATCATGCTCTCTGTGGCAAACAGGGTTGGGGATTCAACCAATTCATATTTCTAAAGATACTCATAGAAGTGGGCCCTGGATGGGAAAGGAAGGACCCGGGGTCTACTGTTAAAACTACTCCTCCGGATTGATTGATTAGGGATTCCGGGTGCGTCAACTACTAAGGTCATTATTCCCGTAAGTGTAGCGTACATGTTTCCCTCGGGAGGTGGCGCTGACATTTCCCCGCTGGATGGCGAGATCCGGCGCTGACCTACCGTCGTCTAGCAGGGTAAGTGTAATGTTCACCGACCACGCCCCCCTCCTTGGCTTGGTATCAACGAGTGTGAAAGACACCGCTCACGTGACTAAACAAACAGTACGGGCGCGATCCTCCTCAGACTCGTGTGCGTGGACGCCCCGGTGCGGACTCGCGCCGCGTCGCGTCTGTGCTGAATGCGGCCTGCGAGCGGCCGAGGAGGGCGGGGGGGGGGGGGGGCAGTGACCTTCGCCTTAACTTGACACCCATTGCTGCTGCACTGCGTCCATAACACATCGCTGACTCAAGGCAAGGCGGAACCGCAGAGTTGGTGGTGCCGAGCTCACCTTAACTCAGCCACGATCCGTTTGGTTTACTGGTCAGCATTCAGTGTTATGGAGTTGTACAAGTCATAGCATGTTAAGACTACAATAAAAAAATGTTAAATACTTACCAATATTTAGATTTTGTAATATACATAAGGCTCGTGTCTAGCTCTTGGTCAGCGTGCTCGCTCTCCCGTGCTCGCTTTCCGCTACGCGCCTCGTCTTCGATTCCCGGTTGTGTTTTCTTGCAACGTCCCAGTATATGTTGCTGTGTGACGAGGAGAAAATTCACTTCTCAGGTTGAGAAAACAGGAATACGGCGTGGGGATATCTATATACGTGCTAACCACACGTACTCCCTAATCTCATGGCCGCGAGGCAGGGACGTCGCTGGTAGGTCTGTTCACAGACCGTTCACGGGCTGTCGCGCCAAGTACATACATACAATATACATATATGTTGCATTTGTATAATTACTGCTGTGCGACTAATCGCATCCCAATTTTATTGCATTAACTGCAAAGCAAATACAAGAGAATAATCAGGGCGTCTACTGCAGACCCGCTCCAAAACTACAGGGTGTTTCCTAGGGTAAAGCATACGTGGTGAGATTTCAAACCATGGGGGCTTCGTGCGCTTACTTCGGCTCCGGATTCGTGGTGACAGTGCCCGATACTTTTGAAGCGCATGCGAATGAAGCTAAGACAGTCCAGTACCAACACGGACTATTAGTTATTAAGAGTAAATATAGTTTAGTATTGTATTTTATTTTTCGTCAAAAATAGTTAAAAACTGTGTGTGACGTGCTACATTTTTCAGCGGATTTGATTTATTAAAGTTGGTGTATTAATCTGCGCTGCAATCTCTTCGGAATCGCCTTGTAATACTCGTACTGATAGTAAAACGTCGATCAATTGAAGAAAATCATACCGCATGATAAGGAGCATTTAACATTGTTGTAGACAGATGATTCTGAGTGTCGTTGATCAAGAGGAGAAACTTTAAAGAGGGATTTTACAGATAAATGGATGTTTCGTTTTACAATAGTCACCAAACAGTATTTTTGCGACACTAGAGGCAGCCAAGCAATTCTCGCGAGCATGTCCATTCGGCTGCCCCGGTCCAAATTCAGCGAAGCGCGTGTCTCGTAGAGCCCTCCCGGTCCACATCGAGGCGCTGTCGGCGGACGGGAAGTGCACGAGTCATGTCCGCCCGCTATTACAACAGCAGCAGTCATCCCTACACCACCTTAGTTCTAAAGCAATATTTCACAACGGCATCGCGGACGCCCAAAAACAAGGATATGAAGAGACTGATTCACATTGACTATGAACCAGGGAGATTCGGGGTTCGCAATGACGAACAAGGAAACGAAGAGACTGACTCGCATCGACTATGAATCAGGGAGCTCCGAAGACCGTCCTTACCAAATTTTGAAATGTATAAAAATAGATGTTGCAGCGTCCCCGCCGCACGCCCTCGGAGCACATAAATACAGGGGGAACCCTGCAAGTGGCCTCATATCTTAGTTGTTTGTTGTAACAGCCATATGTACTGAACTTGGAAATCAATTTACTGCTTGGTCAAAGTCAGTGTCTTAGTTACCTCGAAGATCCTGCCAGCCAAATTTACATAACTCACGAACAGCAGCCCGGCGCCGTCCGCGCGGCACATGCCCCGCGCCGAGAGCAGTCGAGCGGCGACGGCGACGCCCAGTAGCTTCCCAGGCCGGCCAGTTCCACGTAACTAGCAACACATCGATACATCGACAAAACGTATTAGATGTCGAGGAAAACATCGACAAAATCATCCATGTTTTAAGTATGGTGAAATATACCGAAGTAAAATGTTATTCATAACACGTCAATATTTGTTTGATCTACCTAATTCTATTAAAAATTATTATTCTTTAAAAATTCTGCCTTACATTTGTCTGTCATCTTAGTTTTCTAATCAATGTTCTATGTAGTCAAGGTTCAAAACGCAGTTTAACGATATAACTACGTACATAATAATCAAAACACACTGGAGAAAGGTTGCAAAGAGCGTGCGAATAACGAATTTCATGACGTCTGGGGATCGACAACAGTGACCGTAGTGAATGGCTGTTGATTGCGAGCAATACACAAACAAATTAGAGACACGAAATTGAATTTAAATCATGTGAATTGTTTTTGGAAAACATTAACGGTTCTGAACAATCATAACGATCAGAAGAAAACATCGATGTTACTGTTCGAAAACCATCGATGTTTCTTGGCCATCCGTACACGTACCCCGCCGGGGGCCCGTGGAGCGTGAGGGCGAGCGTGCGCACCGGAGCGCCCGCTTGCACGTGCAGCTGCCAGCCGCGGCTGCCAGCGGCTGCTCCAAGCGCGCGCTCACGCCGCGGTGCCCGTGGCGCACCACGCGGCCAGATGCAGCACCAGCAGCGCCAGGCGGCAATGGGTACGCGGTAATTGCATGGCCTCCTACCAGCAGTACTTTTGTGAACGCACGAAGAAGTACAATGCGCGTTCACGCCACCGCGGTGGGACCATTCCTACCCTTACGGGCATCTATGGCCTATCCTGAAACATAAAGAGAAAAACAAAAGGTCAAAAAAGTGACTTCAGCCTACCGGCGCGCGCATTGCGTATTGGCCTCCTGCCCCGCGCTCTGGCAGCCTTATATCTTATATTCAAGAAGGCAGGCAGCCATGTGACCGGCTGTCGGATGACACCCAGCGCTACGGAACTGGCCGTGGTTACGGATGGACAGTCAACTGAGACGTTTGGATTCATAAACAGAGGGTTTGATGACAAGCTTCTGGAGGAGGGAAAGCGCGCGGAAATGCAATTGCTGTGAATTGGTATGCAGAGAAGTCCCTCAACTAAAAAGAATTGCAGGTTCCATCACGAGAGGATACTCCAAAATATTTATTATTATTATTATTATTATTATTATTATTATTATTATTATTATTATTATTATTATTATCATTATTATTATTATTATTACTATTATTATTATTATTATTATTATCTTACATTATTCACAGTATCTACTGGTCGGTATGTCAACCACACACAGGTATGATGACCAGGTGTGTGGTTGTTTTACTGAAGGTTCAGATGGCTTCTGACAATACGGCATGTATTCAAAATTACTGTCTTTTGCATGTTATATACATTCCTGGTATCCAAGTGAAGACACTCCAGTGCCCGAAGTGTCATTTTCGGGATCACTCCTGTAGCTGATATTATTATAGGCACAGTTGTCACTTTACTGAAGTTCCACTGAGTTGCGACTTCATAGGCGAGATCAGCATACTTCTGGATCCTCTCTTGATATTTTCCCGATATGTTGTGGGTATTGGGTATTGATATATCGATAAGGAAAACCTGCTGTTGGTTTCTATCAATGTACGTTATATCGGGTCTATTGCCGCCAACATGTCTGTCAGTGATAATGGAATGATCCCAGTATAGTGTGTACTCACTACTTTCAAGCACATTCTGAGGCACATATTTATAATACGGCACGGAAGTGGCGAGTAAGCCTGTTCTCAATGCCAATAATTGGTGTACCTGCTTCGCCACTTCATCATGCCTCTTTTTGTATTCCACCTGTGCGTGGCTGCTACATCCACTTGTCACGTGTTGGATAGTTTCGCTTGCAGCCTCACATCTTCTACACGAGTCGGAATGAATGGTAGAATCTCTCAGAATGTGTTTTCTGTAGTTCAATGTTGGTAACACTTGGTCCTGGATAGCTATCATGAAGGCTTCTGTCTCCGGAAAGAGATCCCCGTGCTGGAGCCATGCGTGCGACGCAGAGATGTCGACTTCTGGTTTACTCAGCTCGTGAGGATACCTTCCATGCAGTGCCTTCGCTTTCCATAAGGTTATCTTCTCTTCCGTTTCAATGATTGGTTGAACAGGCGGATCAAGCTTTTTCAAGTTCAGAGGACTATAGTTATTATCAACTGCGCTCACTGCTTGCTGAACTCTCCCACAATGTTCCAAGAAGTATCTTCTGAGTGAAGCAATTTGAGAGCTGTGTAGATTTATGAGATCTACAATACCTCGCCCTCCTTGCGACCTTGGAAGGGTAAAACGCTCAGTACTTGAATGGGGATGATGTTTTCGGTGTTGAGTCATAGCGGTTCGAATTGTTCTCTGGAGGTTGTCGAGGTCGGTATTGCTCCATTTAATAACGCCAAAGGAGTATGTCAGCACTGGAATAACAAATGAATTGATGGCCTGCACAAGGTTTCTAGCAGAGAGTTGAGTTTTTAAGAGTCCATGCAATCGTTTACACACTTCAGTTGTTAGTATGTTCTTAGTAACAGTGTGTTTGATTCGGAGTGACTGTTGGAAACCCAAGTATTTGTAAGTTTCATGGGGTTCCATGAAGGTAATCTTTGGTTCATTATCAGTTTCCAAATTTATAACTTGCATATGACCCCGAATGATATTCACTCTCCTGCATTTATCCAAACCGAATTTCATCTTAATGTCGTCAGTGAACTTCTCCGTCACGTTTATTAGTTGCCGCATATGACTCTCAGTGTCTGCATAGAGCTTCAGGTCATCCATGTAAAGGAGATGTGAGACACGAAGAAGAGTTGAGTTCCCCTTTTTAAGAGCGATTCCATAATTAGATGAATTAAGTAGAGTAGAGAGGGGATTCAAGGCTAAACAGAACAATAAAGGGCTTAAAGAGTCACCCTGGAAAATCCCTCGGCGGATGTGTATAGTATCTGTGTGGACGGATTGTTTTCCATTAGAGAGACAGTTTTGTATTCCATCGACTCATCGCAGTTTTCAGGAAGTTTTGGATAAACGGGTGGACCTTGTATACATCCAAACATTGAAGGAGCCAAGAATGGGGCACGGTGTCGAATGCTTTAGCGTAATCTATGTAGCATGCGTACAAGTTTCTTTGTTTTTCAAGCACTTGCCCCATAATTACAGAGTCTATAATGAGTTGCTCCTTGCATCCCTGAGATCCAGGTCTACATCCTTTCTGTTCATTTGCTAAGATGTTCTGTTCCTCAATGTGTGTCATCATCATTTGTGAAACACAAGATGTTATGAGTTTGTAGAAAGTTTGAAGGCAGGTTATAGGCCTGTACTTCGAGGGGTCTTTAGTGTCACCCTCCTTTGGTAACAAAAATGTTCTACCTTCAGTGAGGAAGTAAGGTATATTTTCTGGATTGTGAAGAAAATATTGAATTATATTAGCTATATGATGGTGAGTGCTGGTAATTTTTTTGAGCCAATAATTGTGGAGGCCATCACTGCCTGGTGCCTTCCAGTTATGTGCTTTGTTCAAAGCTGCTTGGACAATTTCTACGGTGATGATTGGTTCACCCATTAGAGGAATATCTCGGTGTCTGTCATATTCCATTTCAATCCACGTCCTATCTGGGTTGTGGGACGCAGCAGATGACCAGATAGGCTTCCAAAAGTCCTCTATTTGTGCCTTTGAGGGAAGCTTTGACTCTTCCATATCATTTACAAGCCCTTTACCCTTTGACATATTCCTGTATAATGCTTTCTGGTTTCTGTTAAAAAGAGAATTCTGTTGCTTCCTCGTAGTGCAATTCCTGTAGCGTCGAAGGCGTTTTGTTAACGCCAAAAGCTTTTGTCGTAGGGTGTCAAGATGTTCTGTTATTGTTGAATTCAGGGGCTCGTGCTTCGTATGTATTTTTGTATTGATAAGGATGTTATTCACCTTTCTTCTCAGTTTTTCTGAGGTATTTCCATTTTTAAATTGTGTGAGTCTCCCAATATCTCTCCTAGTGCTTTCTATACGATTCACCAGCCGTCTTTCCCAAGGTGGCATTCTTTTTTCACTTCGATCATTGTGGGCAGTTGCTACGCGGCTGAAAAGCTTGGAACCGTTACATCTTGAAGCCACAACCGCAGCACAATAAATTGCTGTGTGTACTTCTTCGAAAGATGGTCTTTGTTGTAGATGTTGTGGCAGTACTTTCTCATTCAAGACGCTGATTGCTCTTGCTAATTTCTTCGAGCAATTTTGTCTGGGAATGAGATAGCGGTTCAGTGGGTCAGTTCCTTCAAGTTCCGCAAGTGCGGCTGCAAATTCATTGCGAATTTGCACCTCTTCTCTACTCTTATCATCCATACTTTCTGACATGCTTGTTCCATTGTCATCGTGAATTTGCACAGCTGATATCTCCACTGCCCTCAGATTACTAGGTTCTGAGGAGTTAAGCATGTTTCTCACTTCTTCCTTGATTGCTTCCAAAACTGGGGCAGAGAGGAGATTTTTCTGAACAATTGCTCGACGCTGGTCCGCTATTCTTTGCTCACTAACTTCAGAATCAGGGAAACGGTGAAGAAATCTTTGATGTAACTTTTGTCGGTATGCCGTAGTGTCAGTCTCCATTTTGGTAATGGTGTAGTATTCACGCATGATGAAGGTATTTATTTCTATAGTCCACTTCATCCTTCTGCGTTGCCTGCCTGCGGCAGTGGTCTCTGGAAGCAATAGATTGCTTCTCTGGGAAGCACTTGCGGCAGGTGCAGATATAAGTGTAGATGGATGGGTGCTGCTATGTTCGGCTGTAGTATATTCGGGGTTATCCCCGATCAGGGCCCGCCTGTTCAGCTCCTGATCACCACCGGCTCGCATGCTGTCACCTTCAGCGGTGGCTTCGAAGGTGCCCCGGCGCTCCCCAGGCAGCGGCTGCTTTTCCGAGGCCATACGACGCATATTCCGTGTCTCCATATCTCTATGGGTGTGCCATCGCCCTGTTTGCCGCCAAATTTTCTGACGTTGCCCGTCTCCCACGTGGCTAAG
Source organism: Gryllus longicercus (assembly GCA_038098605.1). Classification (NCBI taxonomy): domain Eukaryota; kingdom Metazoa; phylum Arthropoda; class Insecta; order Orthoptera; family Gryllidae; genus Gryllus; species Gryllus longicercus. The sequence continues at coordinate 1,923,442 of JAZDUA010000232.1, read as the reverse complement.
TTCTCAATTGCTCGGACGTAGGGCTGGACTTTGGGAGACCTTTGGGAGACATTATTATTATTATTATTATTATTATTATTATTATTATTATTATTATTATTATTATTATTATTATTATTATTATTATAAAAATGCTAATTCTTTTAATTTTGTCACCATTCACAACTGGAAAATGCTCTTCACCTGAGAGTGGCTAGCGAATAAGATTTTTTTATGTTACTCATTGTAAAATATCACAACGTCAATACACAATCGTCATCACAATATCACAACGTCAACGTCAACAACAACTAATTGATTAACTGGGAAGATTAACTAGTGGTGCTACAACAGTACATACTTTCCCGCATTATATTAAACTTTTGCAATTTTCAAAAATTCAGAGTTTAACCAAAATGAGGCCTGTGCCGTTTTTATGTACAAATTTTGTTCAAGAAAACTAATCCAAAAATTCCAAGTCATTTTTGAGAAGTTTTGAAGACATTGTTATCTAAAAATCAAAATAATTCGCAATTTGTTTCAAACTCGCACGATTTCGATTTCAGTCTCCCGGGCGAAGCGGGAATGCAGGCGTCCCACACAGAGAGTCTGTCCAGCAGCTGGCCACGGACCTGGCCCTAGGTGGGCCCTGGCAGCAGGAGTGCGCGTGCGACACAAACGGTCTCGGTGTGTGAGTAGGGTCTGCTCGTACCGCACTGTAGTATCCGCCGATGACAGATTCACTATGACTACATGCGGCGACAACCCGTTTAGTGGCTGCTCGTCGAAGTCAAAGAAGAACTTAATTCACCGATGTATGTGCCGAAGGCAGTGTTTTCACGTGCGTAACGCGCATTGAGTTCAACTATGAACTCTGATCATGAGCACGGAGACTGCTCAACGAAAAGGCGCTGGACCGACGGTGCGGCTTTTGTGCCGTTCGCAGTGGTTCTCGCCCGTCTCTCCTGGCACAAGTGAAGGTGGCGTTACAAGCGAGAGAAGGCTGCAGCCCTTCGGGAAAGCGGGGGGAGCCGCCGTTCGGGGGAGGGGCCGGCGGCGCGGGTGCGGAGTGGGTGCGGCGGGCGCACCCTGCGGGCGGTCGCCTCCGGAGGGAGGGAGCGACCACCCGCCTTCGCGCGAGGGCTTTGTGTTGTGGGCGGAACAGTCAGATCGATTAGTTTTGATGAAAATCATCCGAACGGTTTTGGCACTCGCATTGACCATATACGGACGAATAGTTTGTCGTACAATTATATTTCCGTATCAAGAATCCACAATTGATTGAATGATGACTTCACAATTTCGAGTAGATTCTTACTTCACAATGTGTTAGAGAAAGTAATTTACTACATAGGAACAAGATTTATTCATATTTCCCATATAAGGAATCCACAGTACGAAAATGGCAAATATGCAACATAAGACAATATTCGTCCAATCAGTCCATTTTGTGCGCTTACGTGTCTTTGCTTACAATTATCATTAGACTGATTTATTGATTAACGTTTCCGAGCGCTTCAACATCTATGTACGTGCAGTGCATGTTTTATCGCGGGATATGGCAGGAATCTTCTCTCGCTGGATAGCCAGATCCGGTGCCGACCTACGTTATCTGCTGTCGGTGTTTCCCCAGTAGGGCACCGCTGCAATCGCACGTTCTATGCTCCTGATTGGCTTCCGGCATGTGTGATAGAATAGTGTGTGTGTGTGTGTGTGTGTGTGTGTGTGTGTGTGTGTGTGTGTGTGTGTGTAAGAGGACAGGTGAAGACAAGAAAGAGGAAAGGAAGATTGCACACTGTCTACGGCCGGTTTTTTATTGTATTGCTGGGACATTCGCCTGGTGTTGATTGATAAAAATCATGGAAAACTTTCGATCAGAGCAGGCCACCACCAGACAGGAGCTCGCTACCTAGCTGGTATCCAAAATCCTTCTTAATCTTGTAATTATCGGTAGATTATAACGATTCCCTGAATGTTCAGAAATATCAGGCGACCATCTGTGATAGTGAAATAGTACTTAATAAGTACACCAATCACCTCGCGGATATGTTGCATATTCTATTTTTTAACACCTGTGTGCGAAAGATATTTTGCACACGCTTCGACACGTTTCGCGTATGTTTGTAATATGTTGTACACTATTCGTTAGAATGAAACCTTTTGAACAGGAAAAACAAGTAAGAGAAACCCAATTTTGAGCATGGCGTATTAAAAATAATATTTTGACATCATAATACGTGCTGTATTTTTAATTTTACAAAGCTGTTTTAAAATAATTTCATAATGACTAAACTCCAAGAGACAAAATTGCATATGTCAAAGAAAAAACGAGAACTTTGATATCAAGGGGGAAATTTCAAATGCAGCAAACACACATATCTTCGTATTTTATTTTTTATGTTCGTGTCGTTTACATATGAGGGAACCCAACAAAACTCCAACAGTTTTTTTTTCCGTTAGGTGAAAAACACTGAACTCTCTTTTGCAATTGAGCATATTGAAATTGAGTTTTGGTGGAATAATCTAATTAAGCACCAATCTTGCATGCGAAAGACTCGGACGTGAATGATTTATGAGCGCTAACACACAAATATTAATTATAGTTTTTAAGACAGTTTTTTCAAGATAGCGCATACTATAATATTTGTATTTCGTAAGAAATATAAATACATAACACATAACATGCGCGAATGTTATGGTAGCTTGCACTTCTGCTCGCTTTTCTGCTCGCTTCTTGGTTTGTGAATCATGAATCAGCACTAAATATGATTACGGCTCGTTCAGTGTGCTAGTCGGCTTCCGAAACTACAAATCGAGACAAAGAATGGCGAACGCAACGTCGAGGGCGAGTGAGAGGCAGAGATGAGAGAGAAGATGGAGAGTGAGAAGTGGAGTGGAAGTTAATCCTCAATTAGAGTGAGAGAAATGGGAAATAGAGAGAGAGAGAGAGAGAGAGAGTAAGAGAGAGTGTAGACGAGATAACGGCGATAGGATAGAACGGGGGGGGGGGGGGGAAGCACGAAGACGGGGAAGCAAACGGCGGAGCAAAGTGGGAGTTGGCAGAGCAGCTACTGGTCGTGAATTCGAAAGGGTGGGGACGGAGTGGGCGTTTGGCCAGTGTGTGGGGAGAGGAGGCAAGGGCGGGCAGACGCCGCGACGGGCGCCTCAGTGGCGCTGAGCCAGTCCCGCCCGCCTGCGCCAGCACCCCGGCGCCGGCATGCCGCTCACGGTAAGAGCCGCCGCAGCCGCTGCCGCAGCGCTCGGTCGATTCGCTCGTAACGCGGGCCGACCGCCGCTTGTTTCTTCGCCAGACCGTCGGTCGGCCTTTATGTTATCAGCGGGGCGTCCCGTACTCCTCGCGTTTTAGCCGGCATCTTGAAAGCAGCTTTCGCCATCTCGAAGCTTTTCTTGCAAACCTAATCAAGAATTGTCTGTTACTAGATATAATATCTCGAACATGCACAACAGCCACGTAACACGGAAATGTAATTCCAGACAAATAATATTTTGACAGAATCGTGACCGATACCGATATGAAGATAAGATAGATTTGAGTTTAGAAAGTAAATTTAGATCAACCTGAGTTTTATTAAAGGTTTACTATCATCGTTTATATCATTAGTAAATATTTCTAAAATGGTGTTAATAAAAATGGTAATGAATACACTGTTGTACCCTTTCACCAAAACTCCAAGTAGCAATTGCGCAGTGATTAGCCGAAGTGTTTCATCAAATATCATTTTAGCGTTGTTGACTCCGCGAGGACGATTAGTAGTAAAACATCTTTCATTTGAACGTTTTACGAGGTCCACCCACACTGAGTTTCATTTAGAAAATAAATATTTTTATTCGTCACCAATTCATTATATGCTGTCCAGAAGTAGACGATTTAGTAGATGTATTCTATCGAATACAAACGTTTTATTATGATCACAACGTTAAATTGATTATGTTTTATTTATTTATTTATTTATTTATTGTTTTAGTTTCTGTTCCGGTTCTCATATTTTCAAGGAATCTTTCATATTTTTTATATATTGTCTCCAAGTCTATATTGTCATATTTGTGGTGGAATATTGTGTTCAATATTGTTAAAGTAGGGCTTTGATGATATAAAAATAAATATAAAAAGAATTATGCGGGAACGTAAAAAAACAAAAAAACTTTTACACCTGCGAACAAAATGCCTGTTTTCTGAAGGAAATTAAATTAAATTTGTTAATTAATGTCCTTTCGAATGATATGTGTGCATTAGAGCTATCAAATTTGAAAAGAAGAAATGAATTGAAGATCATCATCAGAACGTAGATCCTGCATCTGATAATGAACTTTCAATGTGAACACTTTTAACCCTCGGCGGGACGGATTTTCGTTACTGCTATTTTTTGTTACCCGTATGAACTACTGAATATTTCTTGGAGTTCCCTCAGATCCACGTCAAACCGAAGTAAAATATGCTATAGACAACCCTAGTTAAGGAGGATTCATTATGTAGTTAATCGCGCAAATAACGAACAGAAGGTAGTAGTGATGAACCTAATTAGTAGTGATTAGGCACAAGGCTCGGAGAAAACTGAGACGAACTTAGAATAGTTGCACTCTTTGAGAAAATCGCTTAGCCTGTCTTCGGTCGTACTAGAAAAAACAGATGAAAGTAATGCTTTTTGAAGATTTTTGGAAAAATATTGCTTACTTTCATAATATTTAAATGTTATTATTTTTGCATTATATGCAGAATAGATAACTGTATTGCAAAAAAACTTAATTTCAGAAACAAACTATTTTTCATAGACTTTTCTGTACGTTCAAATCTTTCAAAGAAATGTTTTTTCTTCAATAAAGTATTTTTAGTGATTTTGAAACAGCATTAAATGTTACATTAAATGTTAATATGTCCGACCAACCGCATAAAAACATAAGTTGTATATATATTGGTATAATTTCTATAAATAAAATAAACTTTTCAATACATCTGTTTTGCCTTTTAAAAAAGCCTTTTATTTAAAAAAGTTATCCATTTCTTAACACAAATTGTTAAAAAATGTAAGTTTCTTTCTTCTAAAAATGTTGATATATGTAATCAGGAACGTAGAGTTCCTGTTAGTTACTTCTCTTGATTTCAAAACTCGGAGAGATATTCATGTATGTATTTTGAAAAACTTAACTGCCAATTTAATATTACATATTGTCTTAGTTTGACACACTTAAATGCTTTTCTAGACAATAGTTCGATTAATACGAGAATCTGCTCATGAAATAGGAACCTCCATTCATTAACACTTTCTAGTCATCACATTCTTTATTTTGAATGACACAGTGATTCACTCCAAGGCTCATTGCGGGGGCGTGCGTAGGAGAGCGTACCCCCCCTTTTTTTAGTATATCTTTATTAGTGAACGAATGTACATAGTTCAGTATTATGTATACTACATCATATGTATTTTTATGACTTTGTGATATTTAACTTAAATGCTAATCTTACAACTAAATCTAACTACACATGAATAGGAAACTCACAGAGCACCTATGTGATTAATTGAGTTCTGAAAATATGCCGAGGAATGAATCTAATGGATATCTATTTTTTATTCTTGTTGGGAGCTGGTAGGTGGTGGCTAGGCCGTAATGAGTGGCTTGGGATATTGTGTTTATTTTGGAGAAGAAATTGTTAGATAGGAGCGTGATATGGTAAAGTATAGGGGGTAAATTAAATTCTTTATGCAGTTGAATGTTTGAGATGAACCAGGGTGCATGAGTGGCAAGTCTGAGGAAAATATTTTGGATGATCTGTAATTTATTTATATTAGTTTTAGAAGCATTGATCCAGATAGGGCATGCATAAAGCATTAGGGGTCTAATTATTGATTTATAAATGGTGATGGCATTGTTTAATGAGAGCTTACTATTGCGATTTAAGAGTGGCTTTAGTTGAATTAATTTTATTTTGGCTTGCTGTGCTTTTACTGTTATGTGATTTTTCCAATTTAGTCTGGTATCAAGATTCAGCCCTAGGTATTTGACAGATTCATTGTGTGAGGTCCATGAAATTGGGTTATTGTTTATTAGGAGTGGTGTTGGGGTTGAAAATGTTCTTAATGAGAATATTTTGGCGCATGATTTTGTAGGATTTAGTTTGATTTTCCATTTGACAGACCATTCATCAATTTTATTTAAATGTGTTTGAATTTGTTTACAGATTAGATAAGTTGAATGATTGGACATGAAAATTGCGGTGTCATCGGCGAATTGGGCGATGTGCGTGTGTGATGTTATGGGAATGTCGGCTGTGTATATGTTGAAAAGCGTGGGGGACAGTGGTGAGCCTTGAGGTAATCCAGCTGTAATTCTGCGGGGATTGGATGTGTGATTATTAACTGTGACTGAAAATGTTCTATCTTGGAGAAAGCTATTAATGGTATTAATTAAATAGTTAGGGGTACCTATTTCTTTAAGTTTGAATATTAATCCAGGATACCACACTTTTTCAAAAGCTTTCGAAATGTCTAAAAAGGTAACTATTGTATGGTGTTTTTTTTTTTTTTTTTTTTTTGAAATGCCGTGTGTATGTGCTCCGTGATTCTTAATAATTGATGAGAAGTTGAAACTTTATTGGTGAAGCCACATTGGTGCATTGGGATTGTTTGAGTTTTATTCAGATGGGAATTTAGTCTTTTAAGGATTAGTTTTTCTAGGATTTTTGATAAAGTGGGAAGAAGGCTAAGGCTGTAGTTGTCAGTTCTGGATAGATTTTTGAATGGCTTGGGGATGGGTATTACATTTGAATTTTTCCAAATAACGGGGAAGTAACCAGTTCTAATTATTGAATTGTAAATATTGGTGATATATGCTATTGTGGGTTTAGGTAAGTTTTTTAAGATTTTGTTACTTATTTTGTCGTGACAGGGGCTTTTCTTATTGGCAAAATCTTAATTATATTAATGACTTCATTTGGGGATATGTAGTTTATTTTGTGTGGTACGTTATAGTTGGGGGCTGATGCTATTTCTAGTATGTTTGAATGCAGTGGGTGAGTTGGGGTGGCATTGGGAGTGAATGATTTAGCAAAGTGATCGGCTAATGCTTCAGCCTTCTCATAAGAAGCGAATTTCTTGCCCGTTGGAGTTGTTAATGGGGGTATTATTGCTTTCTTTTTCAAGATATTTTTAGTGAATTGCCACAACGTGTTGTTATTTGTGCTGAGGGACTGGATTAAGTTATTGTAAATTGTTTGTTTATGTTCCCTTAGTGATTTTTTTACGATGTTGGACAGTAAATTTAACTCTTTCTTAAGCTGTGGGTTTCTCATGATGCACCAAAGTCTTCTTGTTTTGTTTCTAGTGTTAATAATTGTGAGAATGTTTTTGGAAAGTTTTTTATTGAAATGTTTAGTGGTGGGGGGCTGAGCATTATTATTAAGAATGTTGATTGTGTTAATTATCATATTGTTTAAAAAGGCTATAGCTTGTTCAATTTCTATGGGAGTTTTTAATATTTTAAAGTGGGGTGATTGTTTTTGAATTATGTTCTTAAATTCTTTCCAGTTGATGTGAAAGTGTGAGAGTTGGAGTGTGAGGGGAAGTAATTTCTTGAGTTGAGATGATGGTTGGCAGGTGATCCGAGTCTAGTTCAAAGAAGGGAGCTGAGTGAAAAGTGGTTTGAGTGGTAGAAATTGCAATATCTAATATATCTGGGTATATATAATATATGTCTGGGTGTTTTTTGTGATCTGTGGGGTAGTGAGTGGGTTCTGCTGGGATAATTAACTGAAGTTTGAGGTCCGTAATTATTTTGATGAGTTGGTGTCCTGCAGTGTTGGTATTTCTACATCCCCATATAGTGGTTTTAGCATTAAGATCCCCAATCAGAAGAGTGGGCGAATTCATCTGGAATATCGCTGAAATATTCGAGTCAGAAATTTTTGTTTTCGGAGGCTTGTATGCCGCTATTAGGGTTATTAATCTATTGTTTAGAGGGAATTTAATGGCTATAGTTTCGAGACCTGGAGTGTGTGGAAGGTTGATTTTAATAAATGGTATGGATTTTTCTATTAGTATTAGTACACCACCTCCGTTTGCATTTGATCTGTCGGTTCTGACTACACTATAGCCTGATATATTAAATGTAACATCTGATTTTAAATGCGTTTCCGTTATGCAAGCTAGATTTATTTTGTTATCATTTAAGAAATACGTTAGTTCTAATTTTTTATTGTTGATGCCATTCGCGTTCCAGTTGAGCAGATTTAAATTATTTTTATGGTACTGTTGCATTATTGTTGTTAAAATAGGCTGAGAGAGATGCTTGTAAATTGCTGACTATTGTTGGGATGATATTATTAATAATATTGACTAAGAAGCAGGTAATTGAGTTAATAATGGAATGAATGAAAGAGTTATTATTAGAATTATTTATAACAGGAGGATGTGTGGATGGGTTATTGTTAGGTTGGTTGTTTTGATTTGTATTTTGGGGAGGGTTTGGAGCAAATGTGAAATTTGGAATATTGTTAGATGTGGGGAGAGATGGGAAGTTTTGTGAGGTGAGTCTTGGAGGGGGGTTGTTTCTTAATCTATTTTTAATATTGCCTGATTTGGGGTTACTTGAGGGGGTGTCTATTTGTTTTTTATAGTATGGGCATTCTATTGATCTTAAATCAGGTCTGTGAGATCCATTGCAATTTTTACAGATTGCAGGTAAATCTTTTTTAGGGCAATTAACAGAATAATGATCTTGTGCACAGAAAATACACGCGATTGAATTGTTACAGTTATTCTTTGTGTGTCCAAAGTCTAAGCACCGCATACACTGAACTGGACCTTTTGGCCTTCTTCTTCTTTCTGGCTTAACACTAATGTTACAGATCTGATTGATTTGTAGCACTTGTTCGATATTTTGACTTCCGTTGAATTCTGCTGCAATAACTGGAATGGGCACGTTATTTTTATAAAGTCTTGTTACACTGATGATGGACGGGAATTTGTTCTGAAGGTCTTCGGTTATTTCCTCTAGTGTAATTGTTGGGTGAATGTTTTTGAAGACGACAGAAATTTTTTTATTGGCTGGATCTTTGTAGGTGTGAAATTGTCTTTTAGTTTCAATGAGGTATTTGATGGCTGTTTTGAAGTCTGCTATTGATTTAAACATTATTTTAATTCTGTTTCCGTTGAAATCTGTTGTAAATTGACTGGTTAATTTGCTTTTAATCTCTTTGTTGAATTCCGAAATATTGTAGATATTATTTACATAGATGGGAGGGATTCTTAGGTTTTCGTCTTCTTGGGGCGGAGTGACATTGGCAAACTAAAATCTTTTGTCTTGATCTGATAGATTTTCTAGCACAGCATATCTGTTTCCCACTGGTATATTATACTGAGTTGAATCTGAAGTGGTTGATTTCTTATTTGGGAGGAGGTCTATTTCTCCTGAGGTATGGGTTCTTTTTGCACTGTTAGTAATTGTTAACGACTCACTGTTGTCGGAAAAGGCTGCTTCGCCGCTAGCTGCGTCTTTTGCTGAGCAGAGGTTACCGACCTGGAGGTTTCCGGCCCCGGTGAGCTGTTGCGAGCTGCAATCGGCACCTTGAACAGTTGCAAACTGCCCATACATGTTTGAGGCAAGCTGAGGGTTTTGGCAGCTCGGGATGGCTCCGAATACGAGATGATGTTGTTGTTGAATTTCTGGACTGCTGGAGGTACTGTCCATGGCACACTCGCTGCCGTAGAGAGTTGCCATGGCTCCTGCAATGCTGTGACCTAGGTCACAGCTGGCTGAAGGGGGCTCACCGTTAATAATAACTGATAAGCGACTGTTGGTTTATGGCACACTGTATGTTAGCTGATTGCACTACACGACTTCACAACACAACGAGTACTTCACTGTTATACACTTAGTGAACTGTCTGAGTAACTGCACTGACTAGGCCGGAGCGAGCGATGTTGCCGCCATGGCTGTTCGGCGCGGAATGAGCGCACCCCTTGTTTGAGTCAACTGATAACGCACGAAGAGCTCATAGTGTTGAGGAACGAATACTTTATGCACACTTTTCTTACCAACAAACATGGTGTATTATCTAATCATTCTTAACAATGCTATTTGTTGAATATGTTTGAATGCTACATTTAGAATCTCGTTGATGGTGTGACCGTTTGCCTTCCCCATTTCATATTTGCATAATGCTTTCAAAAGAAGATCAGCAATAAAAATTGTAACTGATAATATTACTTTCTGCTTTCAAACATTGGTTTGGGCAGTTGTACAAAGGCACTCCAGCCTTTCAACTGAACGCTCAATTCGAACGCGAACTTTCAATTCAACGCCGAGCAGCAACGCCGCAGCGAGCATTGAAGCAAGTGAGCATACACAATCATCGCAAAGTTATTCTTCATGAGAGAGGTGAAAATCAGTTTGATAACGTTTTAAAGGAAACTCCGGAAAATTTGCAGTTTGAATTGGTAGTAGTCACCGTGTCCTATGTAAATAGACAATTCGCGATGTCTGACCAAGGAGGGAATGGACTTCATTATGAATTACTTAAATTATTAACTGAACAATCTAACGGATCAATGGATTAGAGGCGAATAAAAACATTTCCAAGCTGAGTCGCAAGACACACATTTGTTTGTGCGGGCCAGAGGAATATGCAATGTGTGTGTGTTTGTGTGTGTTGCAGGAGGAGGAGCGCGCGCAGGTGGCGCGCCTGGTGGACGCGCAGGGCGACGGGCGCAAGTTCCGCGACCCGGACTTCCCGCATGCGCGGGCGTCGCTGGCGGTGGAGCTGCGCGAGGACGTGCGGGGCTGGCGCCGCCCCCGGGTAAGCGACTCTGTCACGTCTCTCCTTGCTCCTTATGCGACAGTAGCACCCCAAAAATCCGGGATAGAGGAAGTAATAAACAAAATAAATAAAAATGCATATTTGTAGTGAAAAGTAAGGATTTTGAAACTACTGTAGAAATGAACAACTAATCACTGAAACACAAGTTGTCGAAATGACACGATTATTGAACTGGTAACTACATGTGTATATCACATGCTTATGTAGCAGTAAATATCACGTAGAGGAACTTGAAAAATCTCCTTTAGCCGTAAAGAACTCAATCTGCTTGATGTTGCAATGTGATTATGTGATGATGCGATTACTACATCACATTGCCATTTTCTCACATCTCATGCTACGTCGCATTGGGTCTGATAATCCTATACATATATTTGTATATGTATGGTACATTTTTCGGATAATCTGAACATTTCCGATTCAGAACACACCACACCCCATAATTGGTTCAGAGTACCGGGGTTCTACTGTATATACTGAAACCTCTCTGAAAGTCCACAGATTTAAAACGACTACACCTATTAAAGTTTGTTTGTTCTACCGGACACTGAAACACACATATTGTATTCAAATTATTCCCCTATTAACAAACCAGCCCTCTACCCAACCACCGACCCGCTTCTTAATAGCAGTTTTATTAATTTATCACTTTTAAGACACCACTTTCCGGTATATTGTAAGTATACAGTACACCGAATTTTCAGTAATTAAAATAAAACATTTCGACGTCGAAAAAAGCATTCGCGCGACACGTCCTGTGCCTCAGCTTTGTTTTCGAGGACATCGGATGGGACGAAGAACCAACCAACAATACATTGGCGGGGCCATTGGTACGAGTACATCATAGCTGCACGCTCCATTTGTTTAATTTCTTTTAATGAGACGACGAACATGAAAGTGGCCTAACATTTAATTATTTAAATTTACAGAGCTTTCCTTACCACATCTTCCATTAAGAAAATCGGTTGCAGTACGGTATCAATTTCGGATATCAGGGTTATTGACTTGCCCAGTAACACTACAATGATCAGCTTTCGTGTGGAAACTTAGTCCCAGCACACCCAAAATCTACCGCTTGAAATTTTTGAAATTGATTTAAACATTAATTTTTACCAAAAAGACGAGGAAATAAAGCTATAACACGCCAACATCGCAAAATGATACTTTTCAAAATGTTTCCCTTTTATAACTCGTGCTCGCATGATAAAAACCTTTCACATATTACACCATAGGCACATTCCTAAACATCCAATGTCTAGTAATAATAGACAATTTTTTGTCATCAAAATCCGCCCTTACTCATGCAAAGATGTTGGGCGGGTCACGTTCGGAGGCAATCAAAAGGTTTTTGGCGGGCAAATCAATCACCAATGTATGACGAGTTGAATACCTATCAGGTGCAAATGTGAAGGATATCTTCGTTATTTAAAATTTACCATCGCATGTTTATTGGCAAAATGTGATCATCTTTGGTCAATTTATGTCCTAGAAATTAGTAACATTTATTCTGGGACATTCTGAATAGTGAAATAGTGTAAAGCATTTTTCAGTTCTGTGCACCGCTGGTGTAACCGTGATCTCAAATCGGTTTTAAAACTTTAAAAGTAAAATTTTCCTAGTTCACGGATTTTCACATGTAGTGTTAGGGAAAAAAGCTTTTCTCTCTCTTTTTCAGCTCAAACCTTCAACTAAGCTGTTGATTTTTGTGTGTCAATGTTTTAAAAATATTAGTTCCTTTGTTAACTCTACGGTTAACTCTACTTTGTTAACTCTACTAACTCTACTTATAAAAACACCGTACTAGGCTGGTTAACACTTTCCAATTGGAGCTGGTGGTTGACAGTGTCAACAATCCTCATCCTCTGTCTACCCATTATTTCCACAAAATGAAATTATTTTTCTGATATTTTTACTTACACCTTGAATAAAAGCACTAGTTGTGTCCGAAATTAAGAATGTAATTTATTTTTTTAAGACTTTAATTTGTTCTATTTTTGATTAAATAATTTTCAAGTCCAGATTTTGTTACAATAGTTACCACATTAAAAGGTGTTAGTAATCTATGGGAAAAGAGGTCAAAAATGCGCATTTCGAAAAATGTTAAAATGTCATTTTCCCCAAAACGGCTCCAAGATTTTCGATTAAAATGTGTATGAAGAACTAGGTTTTACTCTTCTATGATATTTTAAAAGTTATATTTTCATGCGGCAGTTAGAAAAACAAAAAAATAAAAATTTCGTGTTTTTTGAAACACTTCTCTAGGACGCGTCAGAGAGGCAAAGAGGCTATTGATACCGAGAGAGGCACCCGCAGGACATTTAGAAGCCCATAGATAGGCAAAACTGAAAAATAAACCCAGACTCAAGACAATACGAAACTAACTAATACGAGGACTGTGCCATTCCGTAGCCCCACTAGTTTTAATTTAGTATTTGCCTACAAAAGTGTTTCCACAGCCGCGCTTTAATCTCTGAACACCAAATGTGTAAAAGAAAAACAGAACTGGTTTGCCTCTCACGTTCATGAAGACTGCATCTCATGTTCATGAAGACAAATAGCCATCCGGGCCAGATACAATGCAAATTGTTATGGCGCTTTTATATGCACACCATTCACAATGAACTATGTGGCACCATTCAGACGTAAGCCATGACCTCGCCAAATGCTCAAAGGGCGAGTTAAATTGCCAGCAAGCGGTCAGCAATTGGATACCAGGGCCAAACATATTTTTCTTCATGTGTGCCATATTTCTCTCCAACTGTGGGTAAATGAAGGACAATTTAAAGCATCCTCTGAAATTAGCCTTGCAGCATTTCGTTTAGTCATCGTTCCTTCTCCAAGCCCCTAAAGATAAACAAACAAGCATCCTTTTTAATTACTTACTGCTAGAGAACTGAAAAAGTTAAAACTAATGACTTTAACACTAATGACAGTCAATACTACAAACAGCAAATCAAAATTACATATACAATTCCTCTTCCTTAGATCCAAGGTTACTAGCTCTAATTTTGACCCTCTATGTGCAGAAAATCGCCGAAAAGCCGCAGCTATTCGTGGACGGTATCAGCCACCACGACGTGCAGCAAGGAAGACTCGGCGATTGCTGGTTTCTAGCAGCCGCCACAGCTTTGGCTCAATATCCAGACCTCATTCGCCAAGTAAGTTGCAGCATCATTCCCTTTGAACTAATTCGTTTGCATCTACTCTAACATTATGCATCCTTCATATGTAGTACCTATGGATACACTTCGAGTGACAGAGAATTTTTCGGTTTGAAAATATTAATTTTGGAAATAATTTGTTAACTGCAAGTAAATTAGAGATATATTAGCGCGATGTCGATTAGCGTATCGAATCTGAGAAAAGCAGATAGATTTGAAATGGAGCGTTCATCTTAAATGAAACATTACTCAACACGTGACAAGAGCAAAGGTCTTGAAACAAATGCAAAATAAATTATTTAAACCATGTTTCCTAACACTTTTGTTATTAACTGATTATACCATATCATTACATTATATTAAATATTTTATCGTTATATCGTATCCTTTTTTTCTTTTCTTTTTCATTGTCATTTTTCACTTTCTGTATTTTCAAAAAAGGAATGTTTTTGAATGGATAGTGTCAAGTGTTTGAACTTAAATTAATTTTTACTTACGTAGTCTGAGAAACTGAACTTCTAATATCTCTAGAATAGTTGCAATTCGTTTCATCCTTTTGAATATGGCAACTATAGCTTTTTCACTTAGTAAACATTTCTTAAATAAAGATTATGAATAATTTTTTGTAATAAATGTATAATTAAGTAAATTTGGCTGAATTTGGGAGGGGACACGTCAGTAAATCAATTAATGAAATAAAAGAAATCAAGCAATTATTTATTTAAAATAATGAAAGTATTGAGAATGTTAATAATACGAGTAAAAGTCATGCTAACTTCCTTTTAGTTGAGCTGAATTTCTTGAACCTCGTTTCAAAATTTAATTTATTTTCAGGTAATGCCGGAGGATCAACCTCTTTGCGGGAGCGACTATCATGGCATCATAGTTGCCCGCTTCTGGAGAATGGGTCACTGGGTATCGGTCTACATTGACGATAAACTGCCCATTGACGAAGACAATGATTTGGTTTACGGCCAATGCACAACGTCCAACGAGTTCTGGTTGCCCCTTTTGGAGAAGGCGTTCGCCAAGTGAGTCTTGGAACAGCATGCCTACTTTCAAGCACAGTGCGCTAATGTCTGTGCATTCCCAAGCCCAATTCCCAAGCTAGTCGGCCAATTTTCAAAATCAGTACGTGAATGAATATCACTCCCAATGACCCCCAACTCGATCAGGTTTTTTTCCAGTTTCCCTGATCCATTGAGCAAATGCTGAGATGGCCCTTGTTTTGCTTTTGGACGTAAATGTAGCATATTAGAAGATGCGCACGTTTTGTTGAACTCTTCTTCTGCTTGTAATGGTAAAAGTAGAAGTAAGGGCAAGTTACTATTTTGTTAGCAATGCAGAAAAAGTATACTTGCAATTCGTTTACAGATGCAAAAAAATTTCTATAACTCGGAAATGAAAATGTCTATTTTTTCTAATATTGCTAATCTTGCTATTTTTAAAATTTATTTTTAATTATTTATGTTAAACATTTACTCATCTTTCAACTATTTATAGTTAAAATGACGGGAAGGGATTCTGGAACTCAAGAAATGTGCGCAGATAATCTTCTCCCCCATACGTCACATACAGTTTTTACTTTTTTTTTAATAAATAAATCTAAATCTTAACAATTTCGCGCCAACACACGGATCGAGAAGACATTTCATCGGAGATCACGCACTACGCACCTTAACTGAAGTCAACAAGGCAACGTGCCGACAAGTTGCAGCTGTCGCCTCCGCCCTTCCCCCTCCGCGCCTCTTGTTCATTCTCCTCGGGTAAAAGGTTCGGCACCGCCTAAGTGAAGAAGTGTGCGTCCTCATTTCGGCCTACGTATTGTCACGCAGTACTGGACGCAATATTTCGGCGAAAATTGATGGGACTATCTTGTTGGTGAAAAGCTTTTACCAACAAGACAAAGGTTTCTAACAATTGTCAATACATTTGGCATAAATTTTCAATATTTGCGATGAAATTATGCTAGTAGCCACCAGCTTCCCAAGAAGCAGACCTCAAGAGTACTGAGTGCCTCCACAATTCTTTGCGCAAAATATGTGCTGTCTTGCCCTTCTCAGTCTCGTTTGAGCTACCTGGAAGTTTGAACAAATTCTTATATAAATTTCGCAGAACAAATCCCACAGTTCTAATGACTATCAGTATGGCCTGTGTTTTATATCCCACATCAGACTGATCTCGATTTTCAAACTCTTGTATTAAAAACATTTATCTGTATCCTAGGTTACGTAGTTCTGATCACATGGCGAAACACACACGTAAGAAGACACAATAAATGTTCACCAAATCCTGAATAATAATATCCAATTTGTTTGCTGCTATACATAGTACTAACAGTAAGGTTTTGCTGGCCATACAGCATTGTGCACAGAGCAAAAGAAGTCACAGGTTTTGGTAAGAGTTCCAATTCCCTGGAGCAAGTGTTTGAAACTTAAAGGAGTTACAGATCTATCAATGCAGATAACTACTACAGACCCGTTCGTGTGTTTTATGTATTCGAACTTTGCTACAAATAAACAAAGACGATAAGATCAATGGTTTATATCTGTTACTGGTAAAGAGGATTCCTGACGGAAGTCTGAATTTGGGAAACTTTACAACGGCTTCCGATTCTGGTTTCATTCTTGCCCTTTAAAGCCATATAACTAATTGATCTTTGTTGACGTGGCGTGTCCTTTCTCTTTAGACATCCACGGAGTGGGGTCGTCTCTCCACTATTTAATATTTGTTGTCTGATGTTTAATGTCAAGTAACTGCATAATTTTGCATGTCTTGCGTAGGTTTCCAATGCCTTTACTCACTTAACTCACTTATTAGGGTACAGGTGATGACCAGCATCGTACGTGAATCATCTTGATGGGTGACGACGTGCTTTCTCGTTCCTATATTACATTGTCGCGTGATTCTTCAACTTGTCTGAGTTCTCTGCCTCCTTCATTATCGACATTTGTCGGAAACACGCGTTTGGGGAGTTTCTGATGCAGAAAAAAGTTTCAAACCGTGTCAGAACGCGGCACTAACGGCTATTGATGGCCTTCAATGGATGGCAAGAATCCTTGAAGCATTGTTGGGCTGGTAACAAATTCTGATAAACGTAATTCCTTCTTCAATAGATGAATTATTGAACGAAAATACATTTGCTTTATGTTATGGGTCTTAGAACATATGAGTAAATTGACTTTCAATGCTGAGTTTCAAGCTTGATAAAGTAACTTTAAAAAAGATAATTTAGATACTAGAAGTAGGTTGTATAAACTTTTTATTAAACTTCTATTCGCATTTTTATCCAACGGCTAAAATGTACCTCACAGCTTCTATGAGAGTACGTGCTACGATGTAGCACCACTAGTTTACGAGCAGAGCACGTTCCGCGGCGTTTGCAGGTTCCACGGCAACTACGAGAACATCGTGGGTGGCTTCTCCAGCGAGGCGTTCCTCTCGCTGACGGGCTTCGTGGTAGAGGACTTCTACTTGGCGGAGATGCCGGCCCGCGACTTGCACCGCCTCTTCCGCTGCGAGCTCAAGAACCAATCCGTCATCGCGTGCGCCACAATGGTGAGGCCGACTACAGGCGGGTTAACTACAGTGCACCAGCGATGTCTCTCCGCACCCAGCCGAGTCAGAACCTCCTTTCAAAAATTTGCGTTGATGTTGATAACAACCAGAAACTGGGAAACAAGTGAAGGGGACAATATCCAGCATCTGTTATGATTATAGTGGCAAGGTGTAATATATTGTTCTTAAACCGAAGTAGTGAATACAGTATTTACGTTTTCTTTTGCTACAAGTGCAAATCCTGTTCGCACTCTCACCAGCAAGGTGCCATTGCGGAGATATTTTCCTGGGGCGTTATATTTCATTGTACTGGTTATGATATTCTTATTGCTTAAATCCCAGTCTGAACAAGGGGGCGGAGTGTATAAATGAGTGAATATTAATTACGGGCGCATCAGCTGTGGAAGTTGTTCCTCCCCACTTGAACCGGAAATCCGGCGCGGACTTATAATTTGGTTTGCGGGTTTCGCCCACCAGATTCTTCCCTAGAGGGCACCACCACAGTCGGGACGAAATCTAAACTTCCAACATATGTGGTAGTCTAGTGCAAGGGTGTGTGTGTATGAAACAGGGAATAAGGGGTAAGAATGAATAAGGAATGATCGCGGTCTGTGGCCTTTTTGTTGGTGTTCTTCTCCACCAACGTGTGTAGTTCGTAGAAACCACCAGGTATGCTGGCTAAGAGGCAATATTTCCTGCAACGACTTTAGAGTTTGTCACTGCTATGTTCTGCACACCGTTATCTTCAAATTGAGATATTTTGGCTCCTTTTACCTTTTTGGGATTTGCCCGGGAACATTCTCTCCGCGATGAGAGTGAGGATACATGTCTCGAATTTAGAGTCCTGCAGAATCTCGAATTTTTTGAAAACATATTTTCTCTTATGGATGTGAAGAGAAAGGGAGGAGGAAGAGGTTTCCTAATGCAAGAGTGATTGCGCGGATATGCTAAATGTTGTAGTTGATGTTAACCTTAAAGACTAGTGCACACTATGTACATTGCGCATTTTTGGTCTCTGAGACAAGTCCAGCGATTTGTAAATAGACATGATTTTAAGCGAATCGCGGTCTTCTATTCAGTTGCTAAATTAAAACTTGCAAGGGTATGGTTTCCCATGCGGAAAGAGAGAGAAGTGAGTAAAGTAGACATTCACATTGTACAACATTTCGACAGTGTGGACATTCCCTGAGGACAATTTATCCGCTTTCGAGACCTTGAGTTATGCATTAATTTTTATCTTCAGTCCTTCAACCATCATTGAAATAAAGCATCAAAATCAGAAAAACTTAGCCTGATGAATTTCACAAAACCCATAGCGTCTTCTAATCTTCATTTTGTTCAAAATGTATTCCCAAATCTAGGTCTTTATTCAAATACCCCGCGATTTCATCAACGCGTACAATTTTGCAATTTTTTATTCACAACTCCGAAAACAATGTTTTTGAAAGACGAGAAAAAAGTTCTTACGTTTTCTTTATCGGTAAGAAATGTAACATGCAGTACACTTTTTAAATATCATTGGAAAGGGCTACAACAAGTAAATTTACAGAAAAATGTAACATTTAAAAAATGTAATATAAAAATTATTTATCTTAAACCGTTCTTTCATGCACATTAGATTTTGCCCATATCTTCATTTAAGGTGTTGTTCAGGAGAGAAGGTTTACAATATTTACATGAGGTACATGTTTAGGATAGACTTAGGAATTAAAAAATAAAATAAATTATTTTTGTGTATATTTTATGCAAGAAATGTCATTAAATTAAATTAGATTTAAAACGAGGTTTCAGAATACATTTCTTCCGAGTTACACAGTTTAGACCAGTACACTACCGTCATCACAATATAAGCAACACAAAAAAATCAAACAAAAATCTTAAGTTAACGTTGTAGTATTAATTAACGTTGTAGTTATAATAAAGATTGCCTGAAGTAATGAAGAACAACCAACACGACAAATTGACATGGGAGCACCAAACGATACTGCAGTTCAATGGATGTATGGCTTTTGCGCAATCTCTTGCTCCCTGAGTTCACATTGTTGCATGTGTTATCTATTTGACTTCTAGTTCATTATTTATAGTCATGGACGTCTAACAAAGATCACAAGGCAAGAAACGGAAAACTGCTTAACTTGGTTAAGCCGTTCTTCCGTTCGGCTCCGCATTTAGTACCAAGGTATTCACGCATTATCATTATGCACTCACACAATCACAGCTCATTATCATGTTCACTCCTTCACTAAATGCACATGCACCTAACAACGCTGTCCGGGAGTGGAAATCTCGGCAACGAACGTGGACGCCCGGCCTCCATAACAGACTGCCTCACTCCATGCGGCTCACGGGCTGCAATAGGGACGCAACTAAAAAATTTCAAATAAATGCACTCTCCAGAATTGGTCTACCTTTCAGAAACAACAGCGTCTATCAGAACAGTATTCCACCAACAGTAGCAGACGTGGGAATATAAGAATTATGCATTTCAATACAAGGTAAAACTTCAAACTCATTAGCTCAACGACTATTTTTTAAGCTGTGCCACTAATGTAGCCCATGAGCGGTATGGAGCCTACAGTCAGTATCTCCAGTCGGTCTATTGCGTATGGGTCGCGTATCCACACTCGTTCATGAAATGTCCACTCTCATGGATGATGCCAAATATATCGCGCAGTCCACGAGTGAGTTCTACGCTGTACTCTGCAAAATCGACCAAAATGTAAAATCGAGGAAAATTATAAATTACTTATATGTTTTGCTGGGACTACTCATTTATGACGTAAATTCCAGGGAAACGTAAAATCAAAGTTTCAATGTACACAGTTATACATGTACACAGTACACAATACAATGGTTTTTCCACTAATAATATAAATTAATGTATAATTTACTACAACTGACTGAAAAGAAGAATTCAATAAGAAACACATTTAAGGTATTTTGTGAGTGTCGTGCCCGCACTGCACACGCTCATGACCCTGCACTGAGACGTGTCTGCCGGTGAGGGTGCAGGACGCAGGGGCGGTGTGTTGCAGACGGAAGAGGACCGCAAGGGGCTGCCGGGGCTGCACGCATACACGGTGACCGGCGTGGGGTCTCTGCGCCTGGGCGACGGCCTCGTGCGTCTGGTGCGCGTGCGCAACCCGCACGCCACCGGCGAGTGGGAGGGCGCGTGGAGCGACAGGTGAGCGCCACCCGCGGCTCGCATTCCCGGCTCTCTCCTGTCATTTCCAATAATATTTTATTTTAAGACGTATGAACATTGTCACGAGCAGGACTCGGATTCTGATGACCTCAAAATTCTTTGAAAATTACCCATGAAACGATTTAAAAGTAAGAGGAAAATGACATGTAAAATTTACCTAACTTCTTAAAAAATACTCAATTTTATAATGAAAATATTTATTTATTCAATGACTTTTATAATTTTGAATAAAATGTATTTTTATAAAAGTATTTTTAATATGAAACCTTCATTTTAGGAGGAAGCTCCGTTTTACCCAATTCCTCGAACTCCGATATTCCAACCGTCAGTTTTGAAAGGTCGAGAAAGTTACCAAAGATCCGTGTAATTTTGAGTTTGAAAAACAGAGTACAGTGCAGCAGTAAATTTCGTCATAAACTGATAATACAATAAAAACTTTGTTTTAGTGCGTCATTATACATTCATGAAACAACAAACATGAAAATGAAACAAAATGCCTAAAAGTGACAAAAGTAACGCAAAGATTCAAAAATATGACCTAAAAATTGAAAAATGGCAAAACATGACCTAATAACTATATATTTCTATCACCTTTATGTCGTGATAAAAATTCAGTTGTATGTTAGCTACGTCTAAAAGGCATCAATGAAAAGATAGCATGTCAGGAGAATTCAAATCTTGGTCGGGAGTAGAGACCGGAAAAATATGTAGAATAAAACCTCAAAATATGTACATAAATATGTAATGAAATGGTAAGCATATGTAATAAATATTTAAAGTGCATATAATAAGTAATATTACAATACGCTAATTATAAAACTAACATTTACATAATACGAAATTAGATTTATTTCCTAAACAAATTTTAAAAGCAATACAAACGTTTTAAAAAAGTTTTAATTATTTTTTTTAGAAAATTCTAGTTCTTTTGTCTGCTTGAAGTAAAACCAGTTTAAAAAAATATTTTCTCAAATACAGCTGCAATATTTTAATTTTTTCTCAAATAGAGCAAAATGCGCTTATGGCGCAGTTTCCTTTCTCAATAAACTATATTTTCAAAAATTGCAAAAAATTAAGATTGGAAAACTACAACGAATGATTTTTTATGCTTAATGAAATCTGTTCCTCAACATTAGAACTTTAATGAAGATCATGTACATTTTTTAATGTAATTTTCAGGTAATTTCGGGTTTATTGATAAAATGTTTTAATGTTTTTCGAACTTGTCTTACGCCTTCAATATTAAAGCTAGACGCTTTTTTGCCAGCGCAATTCATCATTAAATTACTATTTCATGCTCATTTTTTTATAAATGTCGGTCGTTTTCGTTATTTATGGGAGAATTTTCTGAAATGTCAATGTGAACAAATATTGATTTTCAGTTTTCTTCCATGGATTGAAGACCTGGTCATCGAGTGCGGCGCGGCGCCCGAGGGGAATATCAATTTTCTGTCTTCGTCCGGCTCTAGCTGTAACTTTATTTTATGAATTTCGTGTGTTAATGAAAGTACATACGTTCGGTCAATTATTAACGGAGTTGAAAGCGGTAATAATAAGTCAACTATTAACGGCATTATTTATAATGTTTGGAGAGTTTATTTTCATTCGTTATTACGTTTGTTGATTCAAAATGTATATTTGATAAGTCCTTCGTGTGAAGTTGCCATTCTGGAATGAAATCCAACCCAGAAAGGAAATTCGAAACATGAGCTACTACACCGTCGTATTTTTTTTTATAAAACATCTTTGCCAAAGATCTTTTACAGTGGTATACCGGTCGACAACAGTAATCTAATATTACCCTCCCATTTCTTCATTTCTGATTTCATTTCTTTTAAATATTTGTTAATGTTTTCGCATGCCAACAAAATAGATCTATTTTCGCAGCGATCCAAACTGGAATGAAATAGACGGACAAAAGTTGGAGGAGTTGGGATACGAGAAACAAGATGACGGCCAGTTCTGGATAAAGATGTCTCACTTCAGGAAACATTTTCCCGAAGTATGGTTGGCAGCGCGATTGCCAGACTTTGGAGATGATTACGAAACACTTGCGCGACAGGTGCGTTGTATTTGAAGTAAGCCATTTTTGTTCGTCCTCTATCACAGTATCAACCTCATAGATTTTAAAAGTGAAGTGGATTGAAGCTTAACCTGATGCCTTTTGCATGCATTTACAACGAACACCCTCGACCAGTAAGGCCATGTGGATATATAAATGTATACATAATTTCCAACGTAAAATGTCCACATATGTAGTAAACAAATTTGGCCCATGGCTTTCTTGAGTTCCATTTTATATTTTAATTAATTTACACTTATTAGCTATTACTATGTATGTGTTCACTGTTCAAAATTTAATTATGAGCAAAATTTTGAGATTAGTTTTCATCTTAGAATGAAAATAAGCCTATAAAGAAGAATCTAGTCTAAAAAATGTTAAGAACTGTCTAGATCTACAGAACCAACGCCCATTTCTCCTGTTCTAGTCCTTCGTAGTATCACATTGTTGGGACGTTGGATTGAATGCCGGCGGCAGTGATTGCAGTGATCCCAAGTTTCTCACAAATCCACAATTCACGTTGATCGTGCCACAAAGAGGTGAGTACCAAACACGAATTTGACATCAGAGAATATGCATTTCAAGGGCGCTATACTGATGAATGATTGAAAGAAACGCAAATGGGGCAGTTAATAATGCAATATCTTATTTCAAAACCTATGATTCATATTTTCATCACAACCACGAAAATGATATAATAATTCATATTAACACTTTCATCTGAATGTATTGCCTTAGTAGGAAAGTGATGGAATAGCAGCAATCGGCATTGGAATCAGGATGAAATATAGCTTCTTCTTTGAGATTTTTCAAAATATTTGTTGGAATATTAATATTTAATAATAAAAATTAAAAAGATTTTGATGATAATGATGAAATATTAAAGCTAAAAGGACTTTCGAAGTGTACCTCTTAGATCATTGTGATTAAATAGTGATTTGTTTAATCAATAGTTACGTATAAATTAACTTACCAGCTAATAACTAATTACTTAGTTTACAATTATGCATACTAGCTATTCTGAGCTGGGCAACGTAATAATTTTCTATTTTTATGGCCGGGCAGTGGGTGAAATCCACACTGGCGAATTAAACGTTAGCAGGAGCAAGACCAACTACAATTGTTATTGGTCTTGGCTGAAGCCATCGGCTATGATGGCAGTGCTAACGGCAAACTACTCGCAGGCAGAATGGAGTATTATGTTAATCTAATACGGCGCAATTAACCCTTCGCTACGCGTGTCCAAGTCGAAGAGGCTCCGACTTACGCATTTTACGTAAACATGCCAAACAAATTCTTAAATCTACCCAATACACTTCAAAATATATTTATGTCCAACGTATTTAACGTCTGATAGAAATAAGTTCGGCGGCGTTGTTTCCCCAACTTTCAAACATACAAAATAATAATTATTACCTATTATACACCATGGCTAGACAAAGCGAAAAATCAATCACTATCTGGTACGGTCCTCATAGATAGTGACTAGCGATTATGACGTGATAAATTTTATAAGAGAAATAGTCGTTTTGACTAGCTTCGAGCAGTTATTACGTGTAAGATAAAAAGGTTTAGATTTATTTATTTATTTATTCAAAAAAACAGTAAAAATTGTATGTGACGTATGGAGGAGAGTTACAGATTCCCTTCCCATCATTTTAACTATAAATTGTTGAAAGATTAGTAAAAGTTTAAAATAAATAAATAAATAAAAATTAAAAAAGGCGCGAGATCAGCAATATTTGAAAAAAAGAAGAAACCTAGACACTTTCGTTCCCGAGTTATATAACTTATTTGCATCAGTAAACGAATTGCAGGTATGCTTTTTCTGCATTGCTAACAACAAACTCACCCTTTCCTATACTCTTATCATTACAAGCAAAAGGAGAATTCAACACAACGTGCGCATAGTGAAGCTACATTTACGTCCAGAAGCAAAACAAGGAGCCATCTGAGCATTTGCTCAATGGATCAGGGAAACTGAAAAAAAAACTTGATCGAGAAGGGCGTTATTGGCCCGGAAGCTTGATTTCATTATTTGTTACAAACATATTAAGTCTAAAAAAAATACAATACAAATTTAAACTAATTCAATGTATATCACTGTTTTGTTAAAAATAAACATTATTTCTTTTTCCTAATCAGTATAGTGTCTAATTGTATAAAAAACAGTTATGCAGCAGAAAAGAGTTTACTTTTAACTTAAATTTGAGAACCAATTTCAATTGTTAAATGTCATTTGGCAATGCGTTGTAAAGTAACGTACATACATTCTTGGCTATCCGGGATGAGCCGCGTCTCGGTCAATTGTACTGACGATTCGACCATCTTGCTGTGGCCTTCTACAGAGCTATACCGCTACCAAGAGGTTGCCGTGTCTCATCTTATAGGAAGGGCGCGTGGGCCGACTGGGCGCATCGGCGGCCAATAGGAGGGCGGGTGTCCCGTGATTGACGGAGAAGGAAAAGGGCGATGGCGGGTGACCAGATGAGGTGGGGGAGAGGAATGATAAAAGAAAACTGAACAGGATAGACACCTGGAAAATGCATCTATGTGGAAGGGAACGGGCGGAAATACCGAAAAAGAACGGCCAAAGTGTGGCCTCATCATTGGCCGTCCGCGGGACAGGACCGGATTGGCGGGGGCAACGGCCCGTCTCCAGGGTTTGCTAAGACGGAGTCCGTCATCTCTATTGACGTTTGCGGGCCTCCTAGAGATTTCCAAAGCCTCTTTGATCAAACGAAGCCACCACCGGTCTTCTGTTGTTATACAGCGGATTACGTTGTAATTGACGAGGTGACCCGTTTCCGCGGCGGGTTGTGCCAAGGCCGATTTGTGGATATGTTGAAGCCGGTCATGTCGTATTTGTTCCCGCATATGCTCTTCTACCGTGCGCCAGGTTTGTCCGATGTAAACTAGATCACACCGGTATCTTGAAGAGGGTCCAGGTGATCCTTTACCTGTACCAGGCTCCTCCCGATCTTGCCGATCTTGTTGCGAGCGTGAATCACGGGGCGGGTATCAGCTCTGCGCAGCAATCTACCGATCTTGTCCGTGACTCCTTTGATGTCAGGCAATCGGGCTGTCTTGTGGGGCAGGCTCGAAGGTTCGCAGCGTGCATTGGAGGTGGTAGAGTGGACCCTCGATAGGGCTTGGTACACGGCGGATCCGCTGTAGCCATTAGCCAGAAAGGTCTTCCTCAGCAGTACCTTCGCAGACGCCAGGCTGTTGTGGTCACATATAAGAAAGGCCCGGTGAGTGTGGAAAGGACACCACGTTTCGTGGCAGGATGGTGGTGTGAGTCAGCATTTATGTAGCGATTGGGTGGGTGAGTTTGCGGTAGACAGAATGACCGAGTGTGCCGTCAGGGCGCCTGGTCACTAGCACGTCCAAGAAAGGGAGCTGCCTGTTTTCTTCTGTTTCCATGATGAAGTTGATGCGAGGATGGATGCTGTTGAGGTGTGCGAGGAAGATTTGAAGAGATTCGGAGCTATCGGGCCAAATGAATGCATCGTCGACCTAACGCAGCCATAGCGATGGTTTTAGGGGCGCGTTTTCTAGAGCCTGCTCTTCAAAAGCACCCATGATCAGGTTCGCGACGACCGGGGACAGCGGTGAGCTCAAAGCGGTGCCTTCTGAGCTTAAAACTCTTGTCCGTATTGGAAAAAGGTGGTCGTAAG
Organism: Gryllus longicercus; assembly: GCA_038098605.1. NCBI lineage: Eukaryota > Metazoa > Arthropoda > Insecta > Orthoptera > Gryllidae > Gryllus > Gryllus longicercus. Next base: position 1,896,966 of record JAZDUA010000232.1, on the reverse strand, counting down.
GCAGATCTCAGTAAGCTTGGCCCACTCCCTCGGAAGTTGATGTTGCGTGAGGCTGTCTGCTACGATATGGATAGCGTCGCTTACTGGCACCCTAGTGAAGAGAGAGGTAACATCGAAACTGACCAGGATATCATCAGTGCGTATTCTAGTGGAGCGGATGAGATCGACGAAGTGTGTGGAGTTGAGGACGGAGGACGGCAAATGGTTAATGAGAGCTTTCAGTTTGTTGGCCAAGAAACATGCTAAATGTTGGGAAGGTGAGTTGATGGCACTTACTATCGGACGGAGAGGAACTTCGGGTATGTGGGTTTTGGGGAGGCCATAGAGGCGCGGTATGCGGTGGTTGTTGGCGTGCTTGATGATTTTCCTTCTCTGGTCGCTAATGGAAGAGGCCTCATTTATGTTAGACATTACTTGTTGTCTCACCTTACGTAATGGGTTGTGGTCCAGTTTCTGGTAGGTTGTCTGGTCACTGAGTAAGTTGGTCATCTTGGCATGGTATTCGCCGCTTTCAATGATTACAGTGGCGTTGCCTTTATCTGCGGGCAGAATGACGATGTCATTCCGCTGCTTGAGGTGTTTCAATGCCAATCTCTCATCACGGGGGATATTACAAGCTGGGGTAGTGGCGCGAGTCAGAATTGCGCTCGTATCCCGTCGTATGTCTTCAGCAAGATATTCTGATAGCACACGCAGAGCTGTTTCCACAGTGGCGATGACGTCATCAGTAGGAATCTGCTTGAGGGTGACGGCGAAATTGAGTCCTCGGGAGAGTACGGTTGTTGTGGCAGTGTCAAACGTTTCTCTGTCAGGTTGACTACTGTGTTGCGGAGGACGACTTGGGTTTCCGGCCGAGCACATTTTTGCTGTAAGTAGGTGAATTTTCTCACCTGACGGCTTCTCGCGAACCAACAGCAATGTTGGACGATATGCTGTCACGTCTGTCCCTATCTTCAGGCCGTAGGGGGTGGCTGATATTTAGGTGCAATCTGTACAGTTCCCGCTCAATAGTCGCGATATCGGACCGTGTATGATGGATGCGCTCCCGTAGTAACTGTTCACTGGTACGCCGGAGGATCCGTTGGGCTGCTCTGGTCTTGATTGGATGGGAAATACTAAGAAATTTGGGAAGGTCGTTACAGTCACGGCAACGTAAAAGGAAGGCGAGTTGACAGAGCCTCTTAGCGCGAACAATTCTCAGTTGGCTGAATCTTGTGGTGGACACAGATGCATCTCCACACCACATAGATGCATCTTCCAGGTGTCTATCCTGTTCAGTTTTCTTTTATCACTCCTCTCCCCCTACCTCATCTGGTCACCCGCCATCGCCCTTTTCCTTCTCCGTCAATCACGGGACACCCGCCCTCCTCCTCCTATTGGCCGCCGATGCGCCCAGTCGATCCACGCGCCCTTCCTATAAGATGAGATACGCCAACCTCTTGGCAGTAGTATAACTCTGAAGAAGGCCACAGCAAGATGGCCGAAACGTCAGTACAATTGACCGAGACGCGGCTCATCCCGGATAGCCAAGAATGTATTGACTCCGGCCGCGGAAGCCTACGAACGCAAGTAACGTACATGTATGGATTTCTGATAGTGAGCTGTTGATACTGACACTTGATGAACGTGATTTCTACGACGTGTGTAGTAATTCAGTCAACGTGAGGTGAATTAAGTTACGTTAAGCACTTTGACCAAATCTGTTAGTTATTATACATAAGATGTAGATATTATTCACTGTGGATGGATCAATTACTTTGTAACAATTTACGACTAAGTATCTATGTAAGCAATTTCCAAAAGTAAGAAATATTGTTCCTTGTCATTACAGATGAACCTGAGAGAAAGTCCGAAGAAGATGATGAAGAAAGTGAAAGTGAAGAGGAAGAAATAGGTGACATCGTTATTCAGCTTATTCAAGAACAAGACAGAAGCAAATATCAGGATTTGAATTCCATTGGCATATTAATTTTCGAGGTAAGATTCTTAAACAAAAATCTTCCATTATTTCCAGATAAGTATACTTCAGGGCGAAAATGATACAAAACGGAAAATATATCGTAACAAGTGGCTTGAAGCCGCCAATGCGTCTCATCTATGGAACTACGTTAAAACATTAATTAAATATTTCTTTATTTTTGTTGTCGATTCAGGCCAGTTTGGGCCAAAGCCTTACATCTGCGTATTAGCAGTATTGCCGGAAACATTTGTGTTACGTCACTCATTGTTTTATTTGAATTATGATGTCACATCAAACTGACAACATTGAATTTCATTGTAACAACTAATAGCTGAACCTCTGCAATTACATCACTCAAAAGGAAGAGCTGTAGAAAAGTTACATCAGAAAAGTATAACTTATGAAATATAAAGGAAATCGAAAATATCAAAATGTTGTTTCTAGTAACTCAGTACATATTTCCCAGACTAATAAAATCAGAGAGGTTTACAAATTCTGGAACAATGCAATCTTCTTTTACTGTGTACATAGAGTTAAACACATTTTATATTTTCCAATTTTTCGTAAACGGATACATGTATCAGACCCCCAATGTGTCAGATACATGTATCAGACCCCCAGTATATATATATATATATATATATATATATATATATATATATATATATATACTGGGTGGACTACACTTCCAAACAAGTCCGGCGACCAGTCGGCAGCTTAGAGCTTGTGAGGCGGTGCCACTCTGGTGGAAGATACCTGGTTGGGGAAAATCCCTGCAAGTCGACGTAGGTCGATGACCGCCACCTCCCGCAATAAAAAATTACAACCCTCACGGGACTTCGCAGTTGACGCGCCCGGAATCATCAATGAATGCCAATCGTTTGGCGCGCAGGTGGCGGACGCGGAGGCGCGCAGGCTGACGCCGGCGCTGCTGGACGGGCTAGCGCCGGCCAAGGGCTCGCAGCCGCCGCTGACGCAGAGCAGCGTGGTGGCGCGCGCGCGCCTGCGCCCAGGCACGCACATCGTGGTGCCCTGCACCGGGGAGCCCGACGTCGCACGTCGCTTCCTGCTGCGCGTCTACAGCCGCAAGCCCGTCACTTTCTTCAGCTAAGAGTCCACGCCCAACTGTTCGTGTGCTTCTGCTTCTTTTACCGACTTGGATTTCACAAAAACGTTTCAACGTTGTAATCGTATTATTCTACTTTTCCTATTGCTCTGTGGGAGAGAGCGAAGGAAAATGGCGCTAAATCTAATGTGAAGGAGAGCCAAATTAAGCTATCAACTGAATGTTAAAAATAGATGAAATGTTATTCATTTGCAAAATAAATGAAACTTGAAAAATCGTTCTAATTTTATTTTTCAGCACTCACCGTTCTTCATTTACTTAACATTAGAACACTACTGTCTCTTGATTTTTATTGTAGCGTTCCTGGGTTGTTTTTTTAACACTTTCATTCGCTTGCCACTTAAATAGTACTACAACATCATAAAATTTTTCACATTATTTGTAACTTCTTCAATTTTTGGAAATTCAGTGTAAAATACGAAAATGGAACTTGCGCGACTTCTGAGAACTCAGTGGGCCTAATCTTCCATACACACACTGCTGGATTTCGAGAACTGAAACAAATATCGGAGCAATTTAAATTCAATTCCTTCATGGTCATGGCAACAATCGCTAACAGCCCAAAATTTCACCTGATGGCCTCTTCTGGATCTCCCAAAAATCGCTTCGGGATACCCTGGAGGGCAGCGGGTCTGAGTCTGAGAACTTATTACTGATAATAGAGGAAATTTTGAATTGGAAAAGAACTTCAGTTTAGTATACAGAAATTAAATTGTGATTCATTATTACAAATTATTAATATGGGAGTTTAATTACGTTCCGTTATTTTTGACGGGTTACCTTTAACCTGTACTAATATACCGTATCTAAATTTAAGCATTATTATCTATGGTTATAAAATTTGAAAAATGTCGGCGTTTTATCTATTTAACTCTGCAACGCGGCTGAATTGCGCAGTTGACGTGACACGTCTTGAAGGTTATATTGCAGTGCAGTGGGCTTTGGTCTACGACAGTGAATACAAGCGATCGGTGAAATGTGTGATCTCTTAGTGTCAGACCATGGAGGAATATAGTATTTGTATTTCTCTAGGGTCACACTTCCAAAGGGCAAATGGTTGGGGCACGGTTAGCGGAAGCATGTAACGAAAACAGTCGAACGATTTCATGAGCGACTGTGTCCAAGGTAATGGCAGTAGACACAAAATATGGTGAAACATTAACGGCAAAGAGGAATATTGGATGAGAGCCGAAGTTATCTTTGAGATCGACGAACGTTAAAAAAGACTATGGCCAGACAACAACGCGGCAAAATCAGGGACAGATTCAGAGACGAAGTTTGAGAACTTGGTGGCAGAATACACTAACTTAACATTACAGAACTTAACTTTACAAAATTTACAAATGAACGTGAACATTTTACCGAATTTCACATTCATGGAAGGGTCGCAACTGCGAAACCCTTTTTAACGGAAGCCAAAGTTGTGGTGACACTATCATAAAACCTCGATGACACGAAAAATGTGGTCAGTGGCGCAGAGGGGGGTCCGCCTTCGGATACCACCATTTTAGGGGGGAAACCAATTAGAATATTTTATGTGTATAATTATAAAATTATTTATTTAAAAATGTTATTTCAATTATTCTGAATTATAGTTTTTAATCAATTATAAATAAATGTCGGGTGCAAGTATATTTGTATTTTTATTAAATAATGCATAAACTATTCAGTAATAGATATTTTCATATTTAATTAACGGGGGGATGATTCCATTACTTTTGCCCCAGGTGACACCAACTGAAGCTACGCCACTGGGTATGCTCAGACGAATAATCGTTTATGTATTGGTTCCTACAAACGGCCTGTATGTATATAGGGGCAGGGTGTATAGGCCTGTATGTACGGAGAAACCCAAAACAAGTCTACGATCTGGCCTGCCTACTTCCTAAAGTCGAGTACTAGGGAGGCGTCGTAAAGATTTGGACGATTAAATCATGGAAGCTCCAATCATTAAACTCACCAGCCGGACTGCAAAAGAAAATTTCGATATCCTCCACAATGAAGTGCTTACAATGACTAGCATATTATTGCCAAACACTGCCATATTCCAAGAGGATAACACGCCCATAGACGCAGCAAAAAGAGGTTCAAGTGTCGTGTCGTTTGCGGAGCATCAGAATATCATCAAACATCTTGCCTGGCCAGCACATTCGCCAGACCTCAACGTAATTGAATTGTTATAGATTGTTTTAGAGCAAGGAGCAGATTTGCAACTCCAACATATTGAATCAATTGGCGGATGTTTTGATACAAGAATAGGAGAACATTCCGGAGGAAACTATTCAGATTTGAAAAATGTATTTTGCGACAAATTACAGGTGTTCTAGAAGCAAATGGTAGACCAATATCTTATTAATAAATACATATTTTGTATATGTCAGGTGTTCATATTACTTTGTCCAATCCCTCAATGTATTTGTAGCTACCCCACTGTAAGCATTGTATCCCTTCATTGTCTTCTCATGACATTACAATCAGTTGGATAAATAAATCTAAACAAAATATTTCGAAAATTATCTTTTACATCTCCTGCAAATCAAATATCTCAAAAAAAAAAAACAACAAACATATTTATTGTCTGGTTGTTCTCAGTTTCTTTCTTTGGACACAATATTTTTAACCTATTTCTGCACTAAATAAAACTGCACCCAAAAACACTAAATTCAACACAAAGCTCAATCAAACTATGGAATGAAATGCTGTAATCGTCCCCTATGGTTTGTCCTTTGCTTTCATCCTCCAATATACTGGCATCAGGATATCAGGTACAATTAGGTCCATACACAAAACTTAAGAGAAGTTCTTCAAGGTTAGTGAATAACTTAATTTTATAATGTTTCTATAATTTGTAGTTGTTAAAGTCTAATATGTTTCCTGAACTGTTTTAAATTAGAGAATATAACTTTTAGCAGAATTGATTTAAAGGAAAAGAGTAAGGCTCAACAATTATGATTTCATTAATATAATACAAATTGAGATTCAATAAAAATTAAAACAAACAATAGCTCAACATTTTGTTTATTGTAATAATGTACATTTTAACTTGGTTTGGCTAGTGTAATTTTGCTCATGATTATTTTAATGCATGAAATATGTATATGCGTGTTTTTCAGTCACTGCCATTCTTATCCTGGCATTTGTCCAGGTTTTGCCAACATCTACTACAAAAGCTTAGATGGACCCATGTTCCTACCTGGACAATAAAGAGCTATTTTTTCTCCAAATGTCATAGTTATGTGCGTATTAACACAATTAAGTAAGAGTGTCCATGTCAAAACACCACAATAGTGATTCTTACCCACAAAAGTTTTTTGTACTCAAACACCAGGATTTAAAGAATTGCATTTAGAAATGAGATCAACCAATAAATTCATATTCTTCATGTTCCACTGAAATTTTTGTTTTAATGGATTCAACTACTAATAGCAATGAGATGTTTAAATCTAGACCAGTGGTGGCTTGTGCTAGCTGTAGCACTTTTGTGTTATAACCAAACATTTTCGCTATTTACAAATGTGTATAGTTGATGTGTTAAGCACACACTTAATTTGTATAATTACTATCATGAGTTATAATCACATCCTAATTTTCTAGCATTAACTCCAAAGCAGATAAGAAAAAAATAATCTACAATTATAATGCTTACACATTAGTTAACTTCCAAGAGGCTACTTCAACAAAGTGATGGTAAAGCATTGATGATGACAAACTGGGTTATAAGGGGCATATAGCTTCATGATATTAGTCAATATATCAAAGACTTGGAGAGGGGATCAGACAAAAGAGGACATAAATGAACTTCAAATCCTTGTGTATGCAGCTTATTCCACGATACAACGACAAGATCATACAGAGGGCAAGGGTGAGCAAACTTGTTGAGAAAGTTGCGAATAGGGTGCAGCAAACAAGCAGTTGATAAATATTTAAAAAAAAACTGTTCATACAAAATTTTGGAAAAACTAATGTTTTAGGTTCTAAGTGATAGAGGTATGCCTCACCTGCCCTATTAAATCGTGAGGGAGGTCTTGGCTGGTTTCAAAGCCAAGAGCCTCAGAAATGGCTGGTTTTTTTGGTCACTCCACCACATTTTCTTTTTGTGAACCATCTCCACTTTTGAAGTCATGAGTCACCACTGATCTAGACTTATGTAGAGCTACAATATAAAGAAGCAAAACCACTTTACACATGTTTGGTTAAAAGCAAAACTGCTGTCAAAATAAATATAGGCATTAGAATAGGAAATCAAGGGTATCACAAAAGAACACTTTTATAGCATTTTCTCTTATTCAGGATTCCAATATTTCTAGGTTGTCATATTAACAACCAAAGTTAACAAACATTAGTTTTTGCACAATATTCTAATATTACAATGCTTCAAATTTTGTACCGAGTCATGCACCGTTTGATATAACAATGTACACACAACAGACATACAAATCGAATCACCCAAATTTCAGACATCAATATCCACACAGTATGAAAAACTTCGCATTATTCACTAATAATCACGAACACACATGCTTACATTATAAACATTCTGTATATCTAGTAAAATTCGTTTTGATATTTATCTACAGTTACAATATTCACAAGTAATCATTAAATGTACACGATTCACATACGTAGTGACATTCAACAGTTCAGCATGTCCATTGCCAGTGCATCACATGAAGTACCGGAAAAAAAACAACACACACGGAAATATACTGGCAATAATTTTACAGATGTAAGAACTTTTCCGAGTCAAATTCTTATATCACCAATATTCCACGAATTCGAACTGTACAACAGATTAGCGCTTCTTTTCAAAATCCTTTAAAACTGCTTAAAGGAATCTAGTCAATTCCTTTTCACAAAAATTACAATATGGGTTCTTTTTGCAAAAAGAATTCTACAACACAGAACAATGATTACATATAACATCACACTGTTGCACGTATAACCAAAAATGACAGCAACATAATACATTGGAAAGGAGTCTTCTGAAAGTACTAAATACTTGGACTTCGAAAAGGCAACCATTGCAATTCTCATTCCACATTTTGCCTCTTAGGGTCAAGAATTTTGTCTGTCTTCCCAATGAAGCTGCAGTCAATTTATAATCGATGTACTGGAATATTTGATGGATCAGTAGTAGATCTTGCCTTTCACAACAGTCTGTTCACAAGATCTTACACAAATCATCTTCAAATATCATCCCTGTGCTCCTAATTCTTCTTTCAAAGGTGAATTATGGAGTCTGCTAAAGAAAAAGAATAAGTATATATAAATAATCATGGCCAACCAACTTTTAACACAATAATTATTAGGTAGTGTTGTAATGATTTAAATCAATGGGTGTCAAAATGGTGAAGACAGTGAACATCACAAGACCCCAATGAATATTATGATGCTGCACAACAAATACTTTTCTTCACAAATTTAGCAAAATAAATTTGAATTTTGAGATGAAGGCTTTTACCTGATACGGTGATGTCTTTACTCAGAAATCGTGGTTTTTCAATCTTTGCACCTGTAGATTTTTCAAGGTTTTTCTTGGTTTGAATAACTATTTTACCATTACTATTTAATTTTAAAAAGATACAATAATACTATAATAGATTGAATATAAAGGGAAATCTCTCTATAAAGACTGAGCTGATACTGTGGACCAAAAATAAATGTTCGCTCGAGAGAAAAGAAGTTCACTATTTATACTTTTAGATGTATATACAATGTGATTGCAAATTGCTTTGAGACCTAAGAGTCAAGATACATTACAATAAGATAAATCATGCATGATATACTTTTCTTGGAAATCCATTTCATAATGCTGTCAGTGTATTCATATGCTTGATATCTACAGTGTCACACATTGTAACTTATACATACATTATCATGGAGCAATGAAATTTCAGCATGTTTATGCAGACACACTCTATTGAAAGCAGTTCCGACTTTCCAATAAGTCCCCCAACTTTTTGTTTAGCCAATATTAATTTTCTTTTATTACTTCAAAAATACAACAAATTCCTGTCTATAGAAATGGCATTATTACAGATATTAACCGATCTAGCAGATTTGAAAGCAAATTTGATTCATCCTGAGTATTCATACATGTAAAGAAGCCCAACTTACATTTTCCTGATGATTAGGAGCCTGTGGGGGTGTTGGCTGAGTGATTACTGCAGGAAGAGCCTGACCCTGCTGCTGCACAGCCACTGCTTGGATTCGCATTGGACTCGATCCAGATTGTCGTATTTGCTGTACATGCTGACCCTGGAGTGCAGCACTCACCTACACACACAACATGTTTTCTATAATTATCTCTCTCCCTCGCATTTAGAAAACTACAGAACTGTAATGAATACATTACATCTGCATCAACTACATTGCTGTGGTTCTAATGTGGACTTTATTTATTTATTAACAAAGTCCACAATTTACAATTTATATATGAATTAACAGAAAAATGAGTTACACATTCTGTAATTATATTTATCATAGCGCAACAGCAGTTCTCTACCTTTGGTTGCAAAACTGCAAGAAGACACTTGATTTATATCAATAGGGACTTTGTTCATTGTTCTACATAGTCTGTTGATAGGGTATTTGCTGTATAGAAAAAGTTGTATTTATCAATTCTGAAAGTGTGCATTTTCCTAAGTAATAAAGTAGGAACTTAAAAATTAAATCGTTCTTGCAGCAAAGGACAGTATTTGATTGTGTTGGAATGCACAAACATTACAATGCAAATGTTTAAAGATGGTATCGATATTCTTTTGTTTTTTGTTATGTTTTGTATGTTGGTACGTTGTATTTTGTTGTATGTTGGCAAGCAATAAAATAATACACAGCTTTTTTGTTTTGTGTACCATGTGTTACATGTTTAAAAACAGTGTTGTCTTTATAATATTGTGCAACCAGATAATAGAAAACCTAAATTTCAAAACAGGTTATGGGTCCAGACAGTGCCAAATGCTTCTGGTAATACTGTTTAAAATATTCTAGAAAATATATTAAGAATTCACTACAAGTGGTTCCAGAACAAGATGAATCATGGTGTCAGAAGATACTGAATTGAACAATGTGACGAAACTTAATAAATCCGCTTCTTTCCAGCTTTGGGACTTTGAGAGACAGATTTTTTTGCAAAGCAAAGCAGGTATGGGAAGTTGTGTCTGGTGCTTAAACTGTTGGGTGAGTGTGGCAGCAACCTAAACAAAAAGCATGGCATACTGAGGATGCCAAGGTACAGTATTATATTGTAAGAACCACTGATAAAATGGCAAATCATATCTTGACATGTGGCACTTCAAATGAAATATATGACACCCTGAAAGCAATATACAGAAGAGATACCAGCTTAAACAACAGTTGTTGACGAGCTTCAATGGATTCAAGTTTGATAAAACCAAAGATATTATGATGAACATTAGTAATCTTTAAAATATTGTTTACACACTAAAACAATTTAAACAAGATATATCTGATGAAATGGTTATGGCAAAAATTATTTACTCCTTACCAGAAAAAAATAGATATTTCTCCAGTGCATGGGAATCAACTCCCACTTTAGACAAGATCATTGAAAATCTTGTGGCAAGACTGTTTTGAAGAAGAGTACAAATCAGCTAGTAATAAAGAAGAACCAAAAGCTGCTTTTGTTGCTCTAAAGAAGACTTCAAATCCAAATCCCAAACGTTCCAAACCAAAGCCAAACATTGTGTGCTACAAGTGTGGTGTGGTAGGTCATATAAAATCAAAGTGCTTTAAGAAGAAATGTTGTAAGTCTTGTCAAAACTAATTACAACTACAATGGGTGTTTCAAAAACAAAAATCAAATCAACGAGCAGTTCCCTCCCTGTACTTATTGCAAAAAAACAAATCACTCCTCTGAAAACTGTTACTGTAAAGAGCAACATGAAAGGAAGAAAAGAGTAGTGTTTTCTACAGAAATGGATCAATGTGCTTACCAATCTAATAACAAAGAAGAAACTTCATCATACTTGAGTGAAGTGTTGTTTGGTGTAAAACTAAAAGATAATACTTTTGTTGTGAACAGTGATTGTACATCACACATGACAAACAGGCAAAAAGAATTAACCAACACAAACCACAAAATGTTCCGGTGAAGTGCAAATCTTCAGTGCAAAGATTGGTGAAGCTATGACTGCAAAATTATCTGGTAATATTGAAACTGATAAGGTGAAACTGATACTCAAGAACGTGTGCTATGTTCCTGAGCTCACAAAAACCTTGAATGATATGAGCCGTCAAAGTGAAGAATTCTTGTATACTCAACATGATGAGGAATATACGAGGGTGGTCCCAGAAGTATCCGACCCAACAAAGAAAAAACAAAAATTTTGGAAAAATATATGTTTATTTTTCAACATAATCTTCTTTGAGCTCTATACACTTTTTCCAGCGATGTTCAATAAGTTCGATACCCTTTTTATAATAAGAACTGTCTTGCTCCTCAAAATAGCCATTAACTACCGATATCACTTCGTCATTGTGGGAAAATCTTTGACCACTGAGCCATTGTTTCAAGTTTGGGAACAGAAAATAATCAGAGGGGGCTAAATCTGGCGAATAGGGTGCATGAGGTAGCAATTCAAATTTTAATTTATTAATTTTGGCCATTGCAATAACGGATTTGTGAGCTGGTGCAATGTCCTGATGAAACAACACTTTCTTCTTAGCCAAGTGTGGCCGTTTTTTGCTTGATTTCTTCGCACAAACGTTGCAATAAGTTCGCATAATACTCGTCGTTGATAGTTTTTCCTTTTTCAAGATAGTCAATGAAAATTATCCCCCGCTCATCCCAAAAAACCGACGCCATGATCTTGCCTGCAGATGGAACGGTCTTCGCCTTCTTTGGTGCACGTTCTCCCTTTTCAGACCATTGTTTTGATTGTTGTTTTCTCTCTGGGGTGTAGTAGTGGTCCCATGTTTCATCCATGGCTATAAAACGGCGTAAAAATTCTGCTTTGTTGCGGTGAAACTTCGCTAAACACTCAATTGAAACATCTTTACGACACTGTTTTTGCTCGAGTGTGAGCAAACGCGGCACCCATCTTGCACACAGCTTTCTCATGTCTAAATTTTCAGATAATATGCGATGTACCGCACTTCTCGAAATGCCTACTATGTCTGCTAGCTCGCGCACTTTCAGTCGACGATCACCCAGTACCGCTTTGTGGATTTTCTCTACCATTTCTGGAGCTGTCACCTCATTTGGTCGACCACTGCGATGCTCGTCTTGGCAGCTCGTACGGCCTCGTTTAAACTCTGCTACCCAATATTTTACTGTAGTAAACAAAGGCGAAGACTCACCCAGAGTAGAATCTAGTTCAGTTTTTATACTGGTTGGGCTGAGGCCTTTCAAATGAAAGTATTGGATCACATAACGATGACCAATTTTCTCCATTTTTACAAATTCACTCACAACGTTCACTATTGATTGTTGCCAAACAAATACTAAACAACGTAGCGTCTTCAAACTTGAAACATATGCTTCATAGATTGTCTACTTTCTAATACAGTGATATTTTTCGAAACACTACCACGATCTCTAGGTCAGGCCGGGTACTTCTGGGACCACCTCCGTATGAAATGGCATTGAAGATTGGGTCATATTTGTTTGCCAATTTTATGTACAGGTATACCGCTTGATCTCATGAAGAGGAAAACCAATCCTGTGTGTGAAACCTGTACAGTTGCCAAACTTACAAGAAATCCGTTTGATACAATTTGACAGAGAGCACCAAGACCATTGGAAATAATACAAACTGTGTGGTAAAATCAACCCACCTACTGTCGGACGGTCGCACATCGCGGATGACGATACGAGACATATATTTATTTTATTTAATTAAGAACCGCGCCGCCTTTAGGAGCAGCCGGAAATGCCGTTTCCGCTGTACCTGTGAGAGCCGATTAGCGCGCCGGGAGAGGCGGAAAATGCGCCTCTTTTGTTCAGCACAGACCCGAGCCGGACGCACCCCTTATGACGTGTGGGGAAATACTCTGCCCACAACCCCTTCCCCGAGCAACGGAATTACCCGCGCCTATTTCCGGGAATTTTGGTGACGAATGTTACTGCGGGGGAGGTTGCTGGAGGCGACTTCGCCGCTGACGCCGTGATTGGCGGAAGGATTACAGGTGCCGCTACATCCAATAGAAATAGACAATGCGGGGGAGGAATCACGTGGTACGCGAGCCTTCCTGTAGGACCGCGGAGGGACAGCTCGATCACTTGTATCGGAGGTCGCGAGGAGGAGACTTGTATCAGAGGCAGCGGGGAGGAGACTTGTCTCAGAGGTAGCGAGGAAGAGACTTGTTTCTGAGGCAGTAGCGAGGCCATTTAATTGGTGCCTGACCGCCCGAATGCCACGCCGCCTCGCCACATCGCAGCCCGACTCGTGAGACGACAGCCGGGCGATGGGACGGGACACTACTACTGAGTGCCTGACCGAGAGTGCCATGTGAGTGCGAACCGGGGATGTGACAAACTATATCGCGAAGCGACCCGTCATCGCCCGGACGCGTTTCCGTCGCCGCCCGCACCAAGCGCCGCTGAGAAGCTGCCGGCCGACGCCCGCCGCTGGCCTAATCCGGGGCCGCCACCAAGCGCCGCCCGCACCAAGCCGCCGGCCGACGCCCGCCGCGGGCCTAATCCGGGGCCGCCGCCGTGACTGCCAAGGGGCCGCCACAAAGGGACTTGAGGCAAGCTGACCGTCGACGCCCGCCGCCAGACCCGCTGAGCGTTGGAACGCCCGAGCGCTACACGTGTGGGCTGGATCACGACCGCCCGGGAGGGCAAAGACACCGGAGCTGAAATGAACTCTGGCCATACCGGCCGTTAATAAGTTAAGATTAGATTTAAGTTAGTTTTTAGTTTATTCATGTCACTGGGCTTCACCCACACACTATACTAAGTGATTAAAGTAGTTTATGAAAATGCTGGAGTATTTTTCTCAAGTAGTTAGGCAATCATGCATGCCTCCCTCTAGGGAGTCTGCCGAAGAAGCAGCCGGGCAAAGCTGAATCGCCGAAGGAAGCAGGTAATCGGGGAGGCGGTGGTTACACTACTTTTGACAAGATTTATTGTATGGTGTTTGTGGTTGATTATACACATTTTGTTCAAATGTGCCTTCTTGAAACTAAGGATGAAGGAGAAAAGTTCCTAAGGGAATAATATATTGTTGAGTCAGAAAAAATGTCCACAACCTAAAAGTGTCAAAAATAAGAATGGACAATGGTAGTGAAGTCCATTCAAATGATTTCAAGGAGTGGTAAAAGCAGAAAGGTAAATTTTATTTCAGTCAATCAGGAGGAGGCTCACTGAAGAAGTGTGGGTCGAGGCGGGGGCAAGTGCGGCGCGAAGAGAGAGACATAGTTTCTGGCTCTTAGAAATTATTTTCACTGGCCGTGAGCTGTACTCGCACGTCACCGGTGCGCAGTTGCACTCAGCTACGTGCCATACGCCGGCTTAGCCCGCACTACGGTGGTGGACCGTCCGCGATCGCTTGATTCGGGAAATTAGATGAATTCCAATCATATATCGTCTACGCGAATTGTGGGTGCCTGACGGTCGGGGCATCCATCCTTGGGTTCGACCTGAGCAAAGCGAGACGGGCGCGGCGTCGCTGGAGCGCGGCCGTGGTCTTGGCTGCAGCTGTCCGGGGCGACCCCCCCTACCCCCCGGTCAACACCACCACCACCACCTGGGTATGTTCTACTGTCACAACGACAATCACCAGCTTTACTCCCGCTAAAATGTGGTAGGACATTAATTGAGAGAAACTCATAGAAAGATGCCATTAGCATTAGCATTCATTGCAGCATAACCAGTTAATTTAGTTTGTGTCGAGTCAATCAAAATTAAAAGAAAGGTTGCATGTGTCAAATTTGTAAAATTTCCATGTAATATCATCTATCATCCATGCCATTGTTTTAGATATTAAATATGTTTTGTTTGTTAAATTTAAATGAGTGTATTATTGAAAACCACATCCCCACTTCCAAAATCACCAAACTGGTACAGATACATTATAAAAATAGAAACATTTATAAATAAAAACATTCAATAATAACATATGGAATATATCTGGTATAACTCATTCAAATTTTAAGATTTTGATGCTCGCTAGTGATAAAAAAAAGCAGATTTATCCGTTTCACGCATATTAATATTCAAACTGTTGACTGATTTGCAACATTCATTTATAACATTATTTGCTGTGTAAGATTGACGGTAAAATCTAATATCAAAAATATCATTGGTTCTACAAGTAAAGTTAGGTGTTTTGTACACTATCTGGTTTTGTAAGATTTTGCAATCGACCACAACCAATATCAGTTTTTTCATAAACAACAAGTAGTTAAAGTCTCTGAGAACTCAGTGAAGGAATGTGCAATTGAAGAGCCAAGTCAATATATTCATGTTTTATATATGGACCTTCCAATCCCAAACCATAGGCTGACATTCTGAAAAATTTGTATTGGACTGTTTCAGTTTGTGATTTATATTTAGAAGATGATGAAGAAAACTAAATAACAACAACAGAGACCAAACCACAGAAGAGTACATCAATACTGGCTTGACCAGCATAACATAGAGTAATCTCAAGACCACTACTGAGTGTAATTCACGGCAGAATCTTTTAATGAATCCCAAGACTTGGTTTGATTTGACTATTGTGCGATGAAAATGACCATGAAAGGCATCCTGAAATCAAAAATCATTCCCAGATTTTAATGGTATAAACTATAAGAAAGGAGGAGTTGCCCAATACGTACAAAGACAGAAATGACCGTGTAAAATGCTGGAATCACACTCATCCAGTTTCGGCACCGAAACATACTGCGTAGAAACGAACGTCCTTTTTCCATTCATTTACTGTACAGAAAAATGATGAAAAAAGGATGCAAAAATGTCAGTGTAAAACAGGCTTTAGGACGGGTGACCTTCCCCCCCACGCACCGGCACATCAAGAGAGCCGCCTGCAATCACACTCACTTGAAGGAAAGAATCTAACGAACTTTGGTGCACGACGATCTAGGTCACAACGACATTTTCGCCGACCACGGAGGGCCGAAATATTATCTAGCTTCGTTATCTTGGAATGGAAGTAGAGTTGAAGTCATATCTAGACATCACATTTTTGGGCAAACATCTACTTCAATCCTCTGATACAGATTCTCATAATTATTTATTAACACATTTCAATGCTTTACAATATAAAGAAACCATATTTATAGTACCTAAAATTGTCTTTTTCATCATTAGAGCCTAAAAATACCTATTTGTCTTGCAAAAGCAACAACATAGCTTTTCCATGTACATAAATCATAGAAAACATACAAGAAAGCTTTCTTGGACTGAAAAGGAGCTTGAAGCTGAAAAACTTTTGGAGCCATTTTTGAGAAAATTTTGAACATTTCCTGGGGCTACAAGAATAATATTTTAAAGAATGATTTGCAAAATTGCAAAGTTTTGATTTCAGCCATATCGACCAGGAAAAATATCTCACGTATGGTTTAGGCACTAGTAGTGTTCTTAGCCGGACAGAAGTTTTGAAGAAAAAAAACAAACACTTTTTCAATATCAGAGGTGTATTTCTGTTAA
Source organism: Gryllus longicercus (assembly GCA_038098605.1). NCBI lineage: Eukaryota > Metazoa > Arthropoda > Insecta > Orthoptera > Gryllidae > Gryllus > Gryllus longicercus. Next base: position 1,880,262 of record JAZDUA010000232.1, on the reverse strand, counting down.
ATTCCCAAAATCAATTTTCCGCAGTATTACAATACTTTCTCTATACTCTTATATTACTCAGTATATACGTATATATACAAGAAAGTAGAAAGTACTAGGTTTGTGTAATTTTTGAAAATTCAAAAGAATAAATGAAAATGGTGTTTAGTAATTTGTCAGAGCATTTAGTACTATGCGAATAAAAAATTTACGCAGAAAATTTGGGGCCGTTTTTCAGAAAATCTTGTTCTTAATACTGCCCCTGTTTCATTAAAAATTCATGGAAACTACCAATACTTTAAAGAAAGTACACGATATTAATTAAAGAAATAATAACATAAAAAATAAATGAATCACAAGAATTCATTTACATTTGAAGAAAAAATCTCTTCAATACTGCAGCTGTTTATACCATTTCAAATTCTTACAATTTCAAAAAATTGAGGGGTGTTGTATATTCGACCTATATCTTTGTAAGTGTCTTTCACTCGTTTCTGTGTGCCCGTGTGTGTCTCTCTCTCTCTCTCTCTCTCTCTCTCTCTCTCTCGCTCTCTCTCTCTCTGCCTCTCTCTCACACACTCACTCACATTGTGATAGCAATCTTACAAAAAGGTTTCTGGTTCATGGAGTTTTTAATTGCTATTCTCATAATTCTGACTCTTTTCTACCTGTGACAAGAGAGCCTGCTGCTGTGCTGCTGAAGGGCTGACTTTAATGGTTCCAGCAAGAGCAGATGCCAAAGTTGAAGCTACACTGACTGTTGGCCTTCCTGCAGAGTCAATTGTCACATTGGGCACTGTTGTCCTGCTACCAGGGGCTGCTGTAACAACCTATGGGAAACAATATAAGGATATTAAAGAATAAATAACATATTTGAATAACAGCCTCATGCACACCATTAAGTAATTTTGAAACAAAAAGAAACTATATAAAATCACAGATTAAAAGACAAGGGAGCAGATTAAAACCAGACACAATCAAATAAAACTTAAAAAATAACTAATAAAAATTCATCAATTAAGAAGAAATTTATAAAAATAATTAAATTTGTATTCTATTTATGACATTTTCCCCTAGATGTTTTGAAGACAAATGTGCAAAAGAGAGTTAGCAATATTTATTTTCAAGTTATTATCAATATCTTTTAAAATTTATGTTACACATTTGTATCGCGTTTTTCACACAGCACAACATAACTTTCTCTATACTTGCGTATATGAGAAAGTGAAAATGCTTATGACTTCATGAAAGCACTAATTAAGGAAAACGAATTTCATTTGAAAGAAAAATATCTTTAAAACGTAAATACATGTTTTGGGCTCCTGATACCGAAAAAGTGTTGTCCCCATTTCTCTCCCAAAATGTCCGTCAATCTGTCTGTCTGTGAACAACACTAGCGCTGAAAAATGTGTAGGATTTTTTTCAAAGTGAATCCTGTCAATCTGGCCTCACTCAAAGGTCTGTGTTTTTGAAAAATATTCATTATTTTTCATGATATAATGAAATTTCATGCCATTATGACATGTAGCCCCTGGGGCGTTACCAAAATTTTCACAACAATGGCTCCAAATTTTTTCTTTAAAATTTCATGTAAGAATAGTGAAATACACTTATAGATGTGACATAGGTCCAATTTTCAGTTAATTGAATTTTTGGAAATTGCACAAGTTTGAAAAATTTCTAGTGTCTTCCTACAAGTATAAAATGAAAGATACTGATTTTTCTTTCAAGTGAAATTTGTTTTACATAATTAGTTCATTAATGTCATGGGCTTTATTTCAACTATTTTAGTAGTTTTTGAGCAATATTGCATGAAATATGTTTATATTAAACTAGTGGTGCTACAGAATGGCACAGACTTTCCCATATTAGTTTTCCGTTTTCATTGGTCTCAGCTAGCTATTTGGACTTGCCACATACTCTTGCCAGTGGCCATCTATCACCACCTCCATATTTTCTCAATTTTTCAGTTTCCCAATTGTAGAGCAAAAATTTTATTTTTAAATTATTAAAGGACAGTAAAACCTCGTCCTAAATGGCAACTTTCTTTAAAAAAATATGTAGCTGTTTTTCAAAAATTGGCATTTAAACACTACTGTATATTTGAAACTTTTTCAAGAAAATTTGAGGTTTTGAAAAACATTATTAGAAGTAATTTAAAGTACTTTAACTCACAAATACAATAGTGTATACAAATCGCAGGAAATGTGCTTATCAATGGCATGAGAGATTTTTCAAAAAATTACATTTGTGTAAATTTGAAAGAAAGAAAGAAAGAAAGAAAGAAAGAAAGAAAGAAAGAAAGAAAGAAAGAAAGAAAGAAAGAAAAGAAAAAAAGAGAAAAAAAAGAAAGAAAAAGAAAAAACTACCCAAGAACAACACCGAAATAAACTAATAAACTTGATGTCATATTAAAGAGTGCAATTTAGCACAATTCTTCCGAAAAGTTTGAAGAAAGAATTAGGAGCCGTTTTTAAGAAAATGGCGTTTGGGCGTTTCTGAAAAAGCGGGTGGAATTTTAAGCTAGTTTTCACCAAAAAAGACAGTTTTCAAAAAACTTTATGACATTTAAAGCACATGTACTCATAAATACAATAATGAGAGCAAATAGCACATGCAACATGAGAGACAAGTAAAAAGAATTACGTTTTTGTAATTACAAAAACAAAAGAACAGAACAAAATGGCGTCCATTCATCTATTAGAGTATTTTAGAACTATCCTTACCAAAAGTTAAAAAATAAAAAAAATAAAAATAGTTGGAGCCATTTTCGAGAAAATCTTGTTTTTGTAATGTTTTAAAATTGCACATAATGCATGCAATATTGCTCGAACACTACTAAATGTTCCAAAAAAATGTACATAACCTTAATGAAAGAACTCACTATGGAGAACAAATAGTATTTGAAGGAAAAATCTCTATCTTTGGTTGTTTTTTTCGGTGTTCCTACAACTACAAAATTATACTTTCGAAATTTCAGAAATTTCAAGAGTTCACTGTGAAAATTGGATCTATGCCATGTTTATAAGTGTATGTTACTCTACTCTTACAAGAAATTTAAAGGAAAAAAATGGTGCAGTTTCTGAGAAAATTTTGAAAACGTCCAGAGGGCTTTATGTAAAGTACCCCTGAATTTTGAAGAATGTTTTTCAAAATCTGAAAGTTTCAACTTGAGCCAGATGGACAGCAGTTTCTTCAATTTGGAAAGTTGTATGGATGGTTTAGGTGCTAGTAGCTTTACAGACACCAGACGGACGTTTTGTCATCAATTGATTTTTCTGTATCGAGGACCCACAAAGCAGAAATTCTGGCTACACTAATGTTAGAGGATTTTGTTTTCTTAATTTAACAACTGGATTTATCGTTTTCACTTTTTCGTTATCAGGGCCCTGCAATTAATATTTTTCTGACGGAAATCCGCCGTTTTTTCGCACAGCATTACATAACATTCCCTATACTGCATATATTACTCCGAATTTGCTCCAAATTTTTGGAAGGGATATCACTAAATGTACTGTATAAGATGACATAAAAGCCACTTTATCCTGTTCTTTTATTTTTTTTAATTACAAAAAATGTTTTTTTTCGCCTTGTCTCTCATGTTGTTAATATTAGCGGCGATTTGTTTACATTATTGCATTTATGAGAACAGGCGTTTCAAATTAAGTCTAGTAAAGTTTGTCTAAAACTCAAAAGTTTTCTGAGAAAATGAACTTGAAATTCAGCTCATTTCTGCTTCGATTTCAGAAATACTGATTCGCCATTTTCTCAAAAACTGCTCCACATTTTTTCTTGAAACTTTCGGGTAGGTTTAAACGCACTAAGATGACACAAAAGTTAATTTGCTGTTTTCATTTATTTTTTTTTAATTACGCTAATGTTTTTTTTCTTCCATGTGGAAACCGAAAAATTGAGAATTTTTTCTTTTTAAAAGCAATGTACGTTGGGCGGCGATAGATGGCAGATAGCAAGAAGATGAGGAAACTGAAAAGCTAGCTCAGATCAAAGAAATTTTAAACTAACCAGTACAAGAAAGTCTAAACCATTTTGTAACACCACTAGTCATAACTGATTGGTAAAAAACGAAAGAGGTAGGAAACAGTGATGAAGAAAATTTGCACTGATAATACTGCTACAACACTAGGTGTAAAGCCGCTAATCTAGATAGAGTAAAATTGTTGAACAGACTGTACAATTGTTGCACTAAATGTCTCAAAGCAAAAGTAATGAAATTCCATAGTTATGTGCAAGTTATGGCACAAAGATGTGAAAAAATTCATATTTTAAGTTGAGTATATGATGGTACCAATGAAAAATATGCCAAAGAAAAAAAATGTTTTGAAAAATTAAAATAGTACAGAACATGAATCAGAATACAGAAGATACAAAAATATTTCATAACAGTCAGTAGTTTCCCAAGTTACCATGCATTTTTAATGATTTTACAGGTGACCCCTGAATGCTTCCTTGTGTTCTCCCAGTATTTTCCCTGGGATTTCCTGATTTCTCTGCCTTAAAGGATCTTCACAGGTGAGTAAGACATTAAAAAGTGCATCAAAGCAAAATGAAATAAAATGTTTAAACAAAGAACTAAAATAAGAATTTTTGGAACCTTCTGACTTTTAAGCCCTGACCAGCAAACAAATTGTTGTGTTTCAGATCAATTTTCAAAAACTTTATGATTCAACACTTTTTAAATAAACGTTATTTACAGTTTAAAAATATATTTTCTTCATAATACTTCATTGAAAAATTGTAATCCCAATTATGAAAAACCTCATTGTCAGGAAAAAAGGTTAAATTATTATGAAACATTGTTAGATAATAATTTCGGAAAAACGTAATAACAAACAAATATAAGTTGTATCTGTATTTTACGTGTTAAAAAATAAGGGGGTTTTATAAGATTAGTAGTTACTTAAGTAAAAAATAAATTAATTAATTAAAACACCACAACAGATTCTTAATAAATTGTTTTATTGACTAAGAGATGGTATTCAGTAAAAATAATATTTTAAAATATTGTGAATTCCTATGCCAGATTTAAACTAGAAATGTGAAAATTGAAAATAATGGATTCAATGGCAATGCTGAAACTGGAATGAGGTGTTAAGACAAGAGCATTTACACACCCAGAGAAACCAATACACTAGCGATGCACTACTAACAGAAAGGTTATAAAAGTTTTCATGTCAATATGAAACTCTACATTACACATGATAATCATTAGGGGCAATCCATAATAGTTTTGCATGTCTGCATTGTGATAATTACAAGGATTTTGAAAAAGTGAGGCTAGGATTAGTATACAAATGCAGTAATGAAAGTTATCTTTATGTTATGTTGAAGTTCATGTTAAAAATATTGGTAAAGTCATCTTTCATTTCTGTTCTTTAGACACAAATCCAATCATGAAATTTCAGCCTATAATGTGCAAGAATTCAGATTAGACAAATTATACACACTAATCACTTTTTAATTACCACCTCCTTGGAAGTGTAAATTATTGATTTCTGTTTGAAACATATAATGTGCTCATAACTGTACATGACGCTTTAAAGTATCATCACTTTCTCTTAGTACTTTTCGCCATGTCACTTTCATCGTATTCGCAATGCCACAACATCATTATTTCCTTTTGGCATGGTTCAGTCTTGAGATAAATATATATTTTTTTACATGACCAGCCATTTCTGTGCATTTCTCCCCCATAATTTCTGCATTTTTATTTCCCCATGTTTTACAAATTTTCTCTGTTTTTCCAGAAATTGGCCACCCAGCCTCAAGATTAATGTGCAGTTTGCAAAAAACAACTTTTCACAGTCAAAGACTTCCTCAGGCTGTGCATAGCTTGGCTGTCCAGGAAATGTTGGGGGGCTTGCTATCTTCCTTTTAGATGACTGACATTTTAGTAAGGAAAAAATATTATTGACGTTATCTAAACAATATAGAACATTAGCAAAAACAGAATAATACTATTTTTTGCATAGTGTAAAATTCAGTTGTAAAGTTTCATAAATTAGACGTTCGTCCTGTTCAAACATTCCAAAACTACGTAATATTTTAATTTTCTTTGGGTTATATAAAAAGCTGCCCTAACATAATATTTACAAAGTATACTTTATCATTTACACAGATTCCTTCTGAAAGACAGTTCTACAAATTTCTCCAAATGCTCTAGTCTGATTATATTTGATATATTGGTCAAATTTCTTTGGCTCCTTTCAACATTAACAATAGAATGTTTTAATATTTCTGATGTAGTTCGTATTCTTCAGCTATTGATTACTAACTAAATTTTAAATTCTTGGGAAAGACGACTTCTGGCAACAACATTTAAATTGGCTGATGAGCACCCAATCTTCTAGTAATTTTTAAATCGAGTTTACATTGTAAGCTATAATTTCTTCTGTCTAAAATACTTCTTTCTCCTTTTTTGGTTGGTTTTGTTTGCTTGTTGGACTTTCTTTTATCATGTCATCAATTTTCTTTTTTTTTCGATCAATGAATTTGATAATCTCTGCCATTTTGTTTCCTTCATAACATATTCTAAGTTGATCTCCTTGCAGGATTGCAACCTTGCAGGATCTCCTTGCAATAACTTTTTCAAGGTACTGTTATCACTGGCTAAATCAATGTCAAAAATCATGTTTGATAAGAACATTACAAATTTTAAGGCATACACTACATGACTGTTTTGCCAAGTTATGTTACTACACATTTAATCAGTTAAGTTGATTTCCAGAATATTTTTAAAAGGTATTTCTTTTTACAAGTTTCAAATATTTTTCATGTACAATCTTCATTTGGTAATAATTTACACAAAGTGATTGTTAGTTGAAGTGTTGAATTTATATATTCACCCTCCGTATGTACTCAACTCATCACATTTCTTGCTGACGAGGACAAACAAAATATTTCTTCAGTTCAAGAGCTGCTATCCTGCTATGGAACTACGGAACAATACACTACAATGCGCTACAATGGAACTTGTCTTCAATTTACTTCTTTCCTATTTACTGTTTCAACAGAGTTATAAATTAGCTGGTTGTTAAGTAAGTTACCATTAAATATGTTATATTGAATATCAAAACTTGAAACAGAAATGAATGAAAACTAACAATGCAAATAATGTGAATTTGCAACAAAGTTGGGCAACAACTGAACTTTACATCCAACATAGGAGAATGGAACAAGTACATCAAACATATAAACAACTGAAAATAAGAGTTATACTTTGTCAAGAATAACCAGTTTTTCAGACATGTCACTTCTGTAAAAATGACAAAACATGATTTATCAATTAATATCAGCAAAATAAAATGTCTAAATTTTACACATAATTTTGATAAATCAAGGGTTGAGCACCTGTATAGTTTGTTTGAGGCCTTGTTGATTGCTGGTCATGGGAATGACACGTGTCTGCAGGGCCTGCCCACCTCCTGGTATTTGAGAACCTTTAGCAAGCACAGCATGCGAAATCACCTGGCTTCCAGATGGCTGCGACACCATGGCTTGACCTCCTGACACCTAGTGCAGGAAACACTCCTCTGCAAACATCTGTCAGGTTTCTCATGATTTCTTCATCACAATTATTTCAAAGTAAAGGAAGCCTTCCATTCCAAAAATAATTGTCTTGAAAATGTACAACATTCCCCCAAAACAGAAAGTTGTAAAGGACAACATTTTAATATTGTCTATTGCATTAATAGTTCCTTTCACTCACATAGAAACATACAAATACAGAATTACAGGTTTTTTGTTGTTTTCTTTTATTTATTTATTCTTTTATTGCTCATGGCTCCCTCCCGCAACTCTTCCTTTATAACAATTTTTAATTTGCAGGTTCAAAAATCTTTAAATGCACTGATTCAAAACTCAAACTTTGAAGGCATGTGAAATACATACCTTTACCACACATGTGAAAAATTAAAAAAAATGTCTACTGATATTTAATGTTTCAATGTACATTGTTTCTTGCTTCTTCAAGCCTCCAAAATTTATATTCAAATATCATTTTCCTTTTAAAAGTACCTCTTAAATGCTTCGATTAATGATTTCTGGTAAGTGCAATTCATGTTAACTTTCATGATTTCATAGCTCAAAACAGAATATAAAAATATGCATTTCAACACTTGATAAGGAATGTTTTGGAAGTACACTTAAGGGATTTGAGAATTCAACAAATGCAATTATCAAATGAAATGTAATGAAAGTTTTGGAAAATCAATTTTTCAAATTACCTATTTAAGGAAGGTCCAGTAATAATCTTATTTTGAGTTAGAGAAGAAAAAACAATATTCCATTTGTCCACTGTTGATTTATTTTTTGTTGGTGACCATGTTTTCCCAGTTCAAAAATTTTGTTTCCCTAACCAAAACTGAAGTACTTCAATCAAACATTCTATTATAATTCATTCATGTACTTTATTTCACATAAATGATGTCATTTGAAATGTAATTCTACTTCTTTGAAATTATCATCAACAATGAAGGACTGTTCCTGGTTCAGCAGTAGGCTTGAAAGAAACTTTAATTTTTCACTGTTCCTGCATGACCCATATCTTTCTTTGGTCTTTCTATTCTGCCCCATTGGTTTGTATTTTAGAGGAACCTTTGGGAATCCTCCTCCTATGCTCCTTATGATTCATTTTAAATTTCTCTGTTTCTTTTGTTGTTTACAGCCATCTTTGTTTCTCTGGGAATTCAGTCAAGTAATAAAAAAAGGTGATGTCTACGAAATCTCACTTGAGCCTTTTGCATTTCCTCTGTTTTAGGATTCAGATTTCTAAGTTATGTAATTAGTTTGAGTCGTATAGTGAATTCATATAACTTCTGGTGATCTCTCTCCTCAAATGTCTTTTGATTTCTCCACTTATTCTCATGTAATTCAAACTTTTGTGTTGTTATCCTTGAGAATTTTGAGTAATGTTGAAGCCTAAATATTGGAATGTTGATATTTGTTGTATTATTTACCCTTCGGTGACAATTTTCAATTGGCTTAGCTTTTCCTTGGAAGACCATTACTTCATTTTCTCCTAATATATGTCCATGTCATAAGTGTAATTTGCTTAATTACATTTTGACTACAATGTCATTTGATCATCTGCAAACAAGATTGTTTGTAATGTTTGCATTTTAGTAGAAGTGTATCCCCTTTATTGCTGACTTCTTTCTTTCTTTGATGAGACTATTAGCAAAAATATTGTAAAGACTGGGTGATAGATTCTCTGAAATCGACATTTAAATCTTATTCACTATCCATTCTCATTTATTTTTCCACACTATGTATTTTCCCCGTCATCTTTATTTTCTTCATCTATTACTGTTCTCTCTTCAGTTTCAAATTTTCCGTCTGATATAAATGAATGACATTTTTTGTTAACATTCATTTCCACACTTGTTAATATAGATTTTTAACTTTCACCAACAGGAAAACATAAAAGAAAAATTTTCCCAAAACAGTCAAAAATTAAATTATTTTCACCATGATATAGCATTAAGAACATTTATATAATATTTTGTAAATTACTGGTGTGATCCTATGGGTACCACACCAATATGATTATTTTCTTCAGCAAAATAGATCTTTATTTAGCATTTGCCTTGTACTCCATCTGCTGTTTTGCATTATTTACTATTTAGACTTATACTACATATTTTATGTGCAGCAATTCTTTATACACAATTTGTAGTTATATTTGAGAATATTAAAATTTTAAACAAAAAACTGAAGGTCACTTCCAGACTCAAAATTTTCATCATTTTAATCCTAATTTTGTGTACATATGTCAGTCATTAGTCTTCTTTGAATTCTGCATATATCTCATTGACAAGGTGTCCATCACATATTTATAATTATAATTAAGTACAATATCATCACGTGAAATTTTGCTCTTGATGTGGCCCACCAATAATGTGGCCTAATGATGCAGAGAAGATTCATTTCATTAATTTTATTTAACTTGAAATTATAATGGGAAGGAAGCATTGATGGCTGTTTCTTGTGAAAACTAACTCATACCATAATATTGTTAGAAACAGCTGAGGTCCTTCAAAATATTGATCCATGGTAGGTGTTTGTGATGTAAATGACCCTCCTTGTGTATGGCATAAATTGTTATTTTTTTCATCTCCAAATATTGTATTCATTTAATTTTTAATAAATAATTTAACACTTAGACGAGACATCTTCCACAATTTTTTTAATAAAACTGATGTTTTGATGTTATAAGTTCGGAACTTGTAACAAGCAGTCTCATTTTTATCAATAGTTTTCTTGTCATCAAAGACCGATGTCAAGAATTGTTTCAGAGTAAACAAAGACGAACTACATCACTTAAAAATCAATTTTTCTCTCTTCTGATCCTTCTATAATCTTTTGTGGTTTATTTTTGTGAAAATTTTCACAAAATGCATAGAAAACAAGAAATCCAAATACATATATCAATGAGTGCTTTGTTGTTAATAATTAACATTTAAGGTTATAACCATTGGAGGATTCCTTCTGAATTGTTGTCATAAAATCTTCTAAAAATAAACATATTGCAGAATAGAAAAAATTAATTCAATTTGAAAAGAAAGTATGAGAGAGAGGGAGTGTGTTGAGGGGTAGGAAGGGAGGAGGGAGGGAGAGAGCAAGGGAGGGTCGCAACAGTTCTTTATTAGTTTCAAAACTCAAGGCTTTCAAAATTAATTTCATCAAAACAATTGCAATCAAATCAATTGCTTTGATTTTCAAATACAAAAAATTTTATTTTTGTTACAAAAACAAAAAAACTAGTTTTTTTACCCAAAATTATTTCAAATAGAATTAACCCTTTCCACTCGGATGGCATGTCTAAGATGACATCTTGAAATGATTTCCCAGCTTATGTGCCGTTATATAGGTTGGAAGGCATCTGAGAGAACATAAGAAAACAGCGCATTGACTCGGAGGGTTTGTGGGTTTCACACTTTTGTCAGCCCGGCCATTGTTTCACCATCTTAAGAGCAGACACGCTACATTTTATTCAACTGGCATTGTATTTTAAACAGTATTGAACTCGTTTGTTAATATTTTGGCTATAACTTCACAGTGAACTGTACATTTGAATAATATATTCAAAAAATAATAACAAATTTTCTTGTATCTTGAAAATCACATTCCAAATTGACCTATTTTAGTAGTTATATTTATTGATTGTACAATTTCAGAAATAAATAACTAAATGCAATGCAAGAAAACAATTATTTTATTAATGTAAGAATGTGAGAACGGAAATAAAGTTATAAATAAAAAATAAAATTATTTTATTTTTAGTATAAAGGTATACAGATTGTATACAATGTATACAGAAATCAATTTTTACATTCAAAACTCCTTTGAAATTTGTTTTGAATGAGAAACAGCTCAAAACATTCACCTGGATGGAGTCCGCTTGCCACAACAAATTTGACAAGAGAATGTGGCAAAACATTTTTTATCAGATAGGAAGTATTTCAACCGACCATCTATTTCCGATTCACCATACTATCTCATTGTTGGATGGAGATCTTATCTAGAAATATGAAGGAAATCCAGTCATCTCTGAGATGTCCTCCAACTGAATCACGCAATAGATGCTGTCATCTGAGAGATGCCTTCCGACATGTAGGACGTTCCTATTATCAATTATCTCCGACAGCAAAGGGTTAAACAAATCTTATAATTTTAGAATTCTGAATGATCAATTGCCTTTGGATAAATTAATATGATTAAGCAAAAATGTAAAAATATTTTGTGCTGAAATACCAGGCCAAGTGTTGCAGTGATGTTAATATTACATTAACACAGGCCCACTCACAAAACTCAATTCACACACATACATTAGTAAATAACTCTTAGAACCATTCAAATTAGTCTCCTATTTGAGAGCAGGATATTGTTAATAACCACAGTTAATTAATTGGCTGATTAACATGACACTTACATGGGTGATATGTTGAACAGACTGAGGTGGCATATGTTTAATGACTTGCTGGATCTGCTGAACTGTCACAGTTGTCGGCATAGCTTTAGGAGACTGTACTATCAACTGTGCAGGGACTCCAGCCTTACCAGCAACCTAATGCATAAAAAGGATTTCAATGAATACCACACTATCAAAAAGCTTGAAAAGATGCACAAAAAGTTACCCTCAGAATAACTTTTGACAGAACTCTTACTTTTGATCATTGATCACTCATGTGCAAAAGAGGTGTTTTTTCCTAGTGTGCTACACCCATTCTGGTCAAATCCCAGACCTTTTATACACATGCTTCAATAAATCCAAAACTTATAGTCTGTTTTATAACCAAAAGTTAAAAAAGGTAGTGGAAGTCACATTACAGCAACGAGGTTTCAACTTACAAGTTCCTCGTAAGAAAAACAATGAACAAGTGCATGGCATGTCAATGACATTCTGGTCCCCAGAGAAGTTTCAACGGGGAACAGGTCAATGGCAGACTTCAGAATAAATTGCAAAGTAATTGAAGAAAAAATAAATAGTATATTTAAGAACTAATTGTTAAAAAATTTTCAGCTTTTGGCAAAGGCATAAGTTGAACATTTTCTATACTTCATTTTGTTTCAATGCTGTTTGTTTGAAGAACTAGTTCGCCATCCACTACACTGCAATAAATACGCAACATCACTACACTGACAGATACAAAAATAAGATTGTGACATGTTTACAGGCTGGCTCTAAGAGAATACTGGAGTTTCCATGAAGTGATTATGCGTGGTAGTTTTGAACCATTTGTAAACATTCAATAAGCATTGAAAGATTCATTATAATTTAGGGTTAAGAAAGATTCTAATAATAAAAGTACTAAACAATGAACTCCTCCCCCACCATTGGTATTAGTCTTAATCCTTTATCTCTAGTTTCTTCATTATTATTCCTTTTCACTATTACTAATCTTAGTGATCTGAAGAAATTTCTTTTAACATGTTGATGAAACTACCAAAGAAATTATGTCTCAAAGACCTAGATTGAAAGTTGAATTACCCGCATGCACGAGGCAAGTCTCAAAAACACACACATAGCAAACAAAATGCAAGGAGAGAAGTTCGTCTGACAAAAATTAAGAAGGAAAACAAATCCATCTACAAAAGAGGCACATTTTTGAATCAGCAAACATGTAAATCCCTTCCCACTTCCCTTCTTAAGAACTTACCTAATTTTGTGAGTGGAAAATCTTTGTGACAATTTTCAGATCCACCTCTTATAAACCTGTTATTAGAACGTGATTTTACTACTGCAACTCAAAGGTAGGTTCATTTACTGTAGCCATAACATTAAATAGAAAACAGCAAATGCAACTGTTTAAAAGAGAATAGTTAATGTTAGAGATTTTAATACAGCAATTGACTGCACTTTCAACCCTCTGTGCATGCACCAGCTCAATATTCCCATGAAGCAATATCAAGTTAGGGGCATTACTCTGTATATACATAATTATCTACATATACATTACTTGTTATATTTATTTAATAATATAATTATATAACATACTTGAATATACATATTAGTAGTTGATGCTCTGGTCAAACAAATGTGAATCAAGAGGATGTGACATTTTGGGAATTTAGCATACACTAGCGTATCCATGTCAGAACTCTAGCATGTTCTTACGTGCCCGAAGAAAAGCAACTCTGAACCAAAAAATAATAAAACTAACATTTTTTACCTCTGAGAACTAAATACCATTTGTTTCCATTACAAACAATTCAGTACGCTTACTCATGTGGTTTTCCCATTTGAGGTTGCTTGATCCTTCATGACCTTGATTTCAGACAAGTTCCTTCTGCCTATTTGGTAATTTCGCTTTGGGTTGGATCTTTCAATATGCATGACCGTATATTTCGTTTCATTCAGGGGTAACATCCAAACTCTCGACCACTCATAAACACTACTCAATCCTCATGAAGGTAAAGATGATTCACCAGAGGGTTAGCGTAGAATTTGGTGTCATCTGCTCTCATCTTGAAGTGGGAGAGCATACTGTTCCGCAGGTCGCTGGTACACAAGATGAATAAGATTGGTCCCAATTCCAAGCACTGGGGAACTCCACTGTTGATTCTCTTCAGTGAAGACTTATTTTCTCTAATTCTCATGGAAAAATGGCAATCCTCAAGAAAAGACTGTATCAAATGCAAAAGCATCCCCCTTATGCCAAAGTGAGCAAGTTTGTGTCAGTGCAGTACCTTGTCGTAAGTTTTGGAGAAGTCCAGGTAGATGATATTATAGTATTTCTAGTTGTTGCTGCGAAAGCAAATGTTGAATTAATGATCATGCAAATAAACCTCATCAGTCGGCGCAAACCACAGTGAACACAAAAAGTGTAAACATATGATGGAGGAATCTAAGCCTTTTAAGCGAGACCTCACAAAAAAGATGGTCTCTGGGTATTGGGCAGTATTGAAAAGTGCAGGACCCGGAAAAAAGTAATAGGGTGTCAAAATATATCTCATTCTGCAGATTACAGTATGGGAAACATCTCTTTGAGGCCTTTGGCCTCAAAATTCCAGGTTTTAAGGTTCTACAGCACTTTCTTAAGAATATATTTAACTACACAGACTTTGACAATGGAGCCATGTGCTGCCGGTTGCATTTGATGTGAATATATATAAAGTCGAAGTGCAATTCATCATATCTCCACGAAATTCTCTTTCTTTAGAGACCTCATTTTTAAAGATTGGTTGCGTGTGAGAGCCGCAATATATTCTACTCAAATAATATAGATGATACTGCTGCCACGGTCTGGAACTTTTTCTATATTGACCTAAATGTTTGTGCAAAATATCTTGGTCGGCTTCACCTTGGTGGAGAAGTTGCAGTCAATTACTGTATGCAATGCTCTACCTAAAGTCCCTATTAACTTTCTAAAACTTTAGTAAGCATATTGATGAAGTTGTCTCTTCAGAAACTCAAGTGACAACGACGCAGATAAAGTATTATAAGTACCATGTACAGTTCTCTTTCCCCTAAGTGTTTCAAGATATAATTAGCAGACTCCATTTCATTTGATTGTCCCAGTGTTAAAGAGAAAAACTATTTTCTTTTAATATCTGTTGTGAGAAAGTATATGTTGGAAAAAATGCACAAGAGATGCAGCAGTGACTGAATAGTATATGTTTAAGGAACAGTTTTCTTAACAAACTCTGATCTGGTGTCTCCTTTTTATTTAACTATTTTCTGATGTTTTAACATTGTGTAAACATTTTTATAATTGGCTGTTAGCTCACAATATCTGTAGTTCCCAACTCATTTTCCATCTTCCATGTCTTCTGGTTCTTATCTTTACATCGTTGCCTTTTCCACAGATTCCAATGTCCTTGCAATGTGTTCAAAGACTGAGAGATTTGTTTGAGGGTTCTGTCTTCTAAAGAGCATCTAGGCTTCACTTTGTCAAAAATAGGTTGGTTCTTTTGTGTGTCCAATGGATTTTCTGTCATTTTCTCCAACACCTCATTTCCTCCTGACAGTATATCGTAAGAGTCCCACCTCAGAGCCATATAGTACAACAGGGAATATCACGGTTTGAGTTAGCTTGATTTTGGTATTTATTGATAACCCAGCCTTTGAGAAATATATTACATTTTTTCTTGGATGCCATTCTCCAAAGAATTCTTTTTATTTCTTCAATGCAATGTCTATCTTTCGTTATGGTTACTCCCAAACACTTAACTTTATCTGTTGATTTTATCTCATCATTTATCTGCATTTTCTCTTCCTGTCCTGACAATGTTGTTACTGCTGGGTTTTTTTCCCTTCTTTCTTCCCTTTCTTTTCCAGCTTGAGTCCTGATTTCTGACTTTACTCTATTACTTTCTGTAATTGCTTTTCTAGTTCTTTCTTGCATTTTACCATTATTGTAGTGTCATCTGTATAACGAATATTCCTAATTCAGCATCCCCCAAATCTTATGCCAATGTTCATTTCATCCAGTTTCGCTTCTCCTATGACATATTCTGCATGTAAATTGAATAGGCCTGAAGAGAAGATACATCCTTGTCTGACTCTGCTGACAGTGAAACATACAGTGGTTTCATCTATTTAAACTCTTGCTTCTTGATCACTATCGATTTGCATTAACAGTTACTTTACATCCTAGTATGGCCATATTTATTTAGGTTATCCAAAAACTATTTGTTCATTTTATTATGGGATTCTCTACTCTCTTCCATTGTCCATCAAAGATTAACTATCTCGTTCTTGGTTCCTCAGCCCTTCCTGAACCCAGCTTGTTCTACTGACAATTCTCTTTCCCTAAAGGGCTTAAGTCTTATGTTTATTATTTTACTTATTATCTTGCTTACATGGACTATCAATGCTATTGTCCCATAGTGAACTCAATCCTAACCGTGTTTATTCCTTGGTATTGGAATGAAAATAGTTCTCTTCCATTCAAGTGGCCACTTCTCCTTTCTCCATTTCAAATTGCAAAGTTCTAATATTTTTTCCACAATTGAATCCACCCGCATTTTTTATCAGTTCAATGGATATGTCATCTGCCCTGGAAGATTTACCATTCTTTAACTGTTTAAGAGCCCACGTGACTTCTTTTATTATGTAGGTTCTTCAAAACTTCTTCCAAAGAAATGTTTATTAATATTAGGATTCCTTTCATACAGTTGTTGAGTATACTCTTGCCATCTATAAACTTGATTTTTAACTATCTTGCCTAAGCTATCACTGTTTTTTGTTTCTTATAATCATTATCACACTTCAGCTGACATCATCTTCACATGAAACTTGCTGGAAAACATCTTTCCCCAGTAGTGAGCTGGCACAACACAACGTGAATTCTACTTCCACGTAGTCTCCTGCCAAAAACCCATCCCTTTCACATTCCTTACTTTCTCAATCCCCAATCCCATTTCAAACCTACATTCCACCTCCTCTAAACCTACTCCCATTTCTCAATCCAAGTACCAATTCCTCTCCACATGTGCCCTGATTTCATCACAACCAGACTCTGCTGGGACATATTACAGCCTTCAACCACCCACTAAGGGCTAAAGTGGGGTAAATATTATATAGCATCTACAGTCAGATGCAACAGAAAAATATTTGTGTAGGATTATTTGTTAGTTTTAAAATTCTGAATATATTCATGTTTTATTTCATCGTGTTTGTGAAATGTTAATAGCATGTTCTGTTTCATTTTTTTGCAAGTGTAAATGAAAGGAGTATATGTTAATATTTAAGGTGGATGAAAAAATTTTCTGAATGAAGTTAATATTACATAATCAAAAGAAATATCTTGTAGGTTGTAACAAATCTTACCTGAGTGAGCTGAGCAACTTTCTGCATAGGAAGTTTTCGTTGCTGCAGTATTTGGGGATGCAAAGACAACTGGCGTATCTGTTGAGGCGTTGTACCTTTTGTGCCTGGAGAGAGAGTGGCTTTCATTTGGGGCAATGTCATGCCAGTAATACCAGTGACTGGAATGGTCACACTCTGAGCTGTGCCTGGGGCTGACACAGCCTTCACAAGAGTTGCCACTCGAGTTTGTCCAGATGTCCCAGCTTGCTGTTGCATCTGTATAAATAAATTTTAATGACAAGATTTAATAATTTTAAAATTTATTGATTAGTAAGTAGTGTAAATGAAACAATTAAAAACTAATTTTATTAATTTCTTACATAACTAGAAGTGCTAAAACAGCACTTACTTCCTCATCCTTAGAAACCGTTACATAATATTATTAAACAGCAAATTCTATCTTTATTAACATATATCAGTCATCATTTGTAAAATGCATTGCAAATCATAGAACATAAAGTGTGAAAATGCAATTCTTTTATAGCTAAAATATTAACACAAATTCCACAATTAAAAGTGAATTTCATACAGCTGTAACATTTCCCAATAATGAGATACAATTCTCAGAATTGTGTCACTACCATGTTGCGGTGCAGCATGCAGCTCTGTTGCAATACACTCTGATAACTTTTTAATAATTCTAGCCAAAGCGCGAAGAATTTGCATCCCAATTTCTAAAATTATGCTTAACTACTCAAAATAAAAAAAATCAAATATGACCTTTTGTAAAGACCTGAATTTTAAGAACAGGTTTAGCTGAACAAAAAGATCTTTGCCGGTCTGGATGGCCGAGATTGCTAAGCCATAGCCATCTCGGACCGAAGGATCACTGGTTCGAGTCCTGCCTCGGGTATTGTTGTATTGTGTTCATTCTTTCACACCCCTATCATCATCAAATCATGTCATCCTCATAGTTACCATACCAAAACACGCAATAGTGGTCGCTAACAACCTAGTAGTTGATACAACCTTAAATAAAAAAAATAAAATAAATTTTTTAAAAAAATCCTTTTTGGTAGATTAGAGGACGTGGGTGTAAAGGGAGAGTTGGGGACAAGGAAATGAGGAAGAAAAGATTGTGCATCTTCCATGGCTCATTTGTTAGGCTATTTCTACAGCTTTTGCCTAGTATTAATGAGCTTCGGAAAACCAATCAGAGCAGTCAGCCACTTGGATAGTATAATCAATATTTGGGTTATTACTTCCTAAATGAAGGACAGTGCATTTATCAGAATTCAAAGGTAATAACCAGGACTCCGACCATCTCACCACTTTGTTGAGGTCATTTTGTAACGTCTGATAGTTTATTAATGGATTAGAGAAAATTTTGGTGTCGTCCGCATAGCAATTCCAACACGAGGATAGTTCATTACCTAGGTCGCAAGTATACAAGATGAATAATGTCAGGCCTAGAACTGAACCTTGGGGTACACCACATGTAACAGCACGAGGTATCGACAGTGTATTTCCAATGGTCACCTGGAATGTCCTGCCTGATAAATATTCCTGGATCCACTTCAATAGCTTGCCTCGTATACCCAAAGATGAGAGTTTGTGTATGAGGCGTTGATGTGGAACTTTATCGAAAGCTTTAGCATAATCCAGATATATGATGTTGACTGGTCGTTTCTGGTCCAATTCCTTGGTCCATATATCTAGCGACTGTAGTAAATTTGTAAACGTTGATCTTCCTGGGATGAAACCGTGTTGTTGTTTAGGGATGATATCATTTCCAAATGCATGATCTAGAAGCAGTCGGACAATTACCCTTTTCATGACTTTGCACACTGTGCTTGTCAGACTTATTGGTCTGTAGCTTTGTGGTAACTTTTTGTCTCCTTCCTTGAAAACTGGTGTGATAACAGCTTTTTTTCATTCAGAGGGCAATTTCCCTAATTCTAAGGATTGCTTGAATATTTTATTCAGTAAGGGAGCAAGTTGTAAATTACAATTTTTCAGATACATGGTTGGAATACCATCGGGTCCGGTGGATGAGTTTGCATTCAGTCCGCACATTATCTGGGCAGTTTCAATATTTGAAAATTCTATATTTTCAATAATTCCGGTACATCTCTCTTCAACGGTCGGCAGTGGATCTTCTGGTTCAACAGCATATATCTTTCCGAAATCATTAGAAAAACATTCTGCAATTTCACTTGGGTCAGTTATTACAGAGTCTCCGTTCGTGATAATCATAGGAGGGCCAGTTTTACAATTGGTTGTTCTTCATATGTAAGAGAAAAATCTTTTGCCACCATCCTGAACAATTTGTTCTTTGTGTTTTTGTTTACGTTGTCTCACACTTGAGGTGAGATTGTTTGAAATGTTTCTATAGATGGTGTAATTTTCATGTGTTCCAGTTCTTCTATATTTAGCCCATGCACGTCGTTTAAGTCTGCTTTGTTTTATGATGTCATGATTAATCCAAGGTTTGTTTAAATTTGTTTTCCTATTCTTGATGTGTGGTGAGTAAGTATTTAAAAGACCTAAAGACATTTCATGAAAACTCTCATAATTAGTTTCAACATTGTTGTTTTCAGTTTCTTTGTTAATATCTGTATTTAGTAATGCTTGGTGTTCAGTAAGAAGGTGACTCATTATCGTTGTATAATCTGCTCGGAAGAAATTGCGTTTAGAGATGGAGTTATTAGAGACACTATTTTTCATGGGCGATTCTGCTTGTAACGATGTCATAATCACTAAATGATCACTTTGACCAATACTTGGCCTTAGGATCGGGGGTGTAATGATATCTTCATCATTTGTTAATACTAAATCTAGAATCGCAGGAGTTTGATTTACTCTGTATCTAGTGGGCTCAAATACCATCTAAGAGAGATTTGAGTCTATACAGTATCTAATAAATTCTCTTTCAATTTCTGTGTGCGGAGTAGCTCCACGTTTGGTCCATGTAATTGTAGGAAAGTTGAAATCTCCAAAAATAATTACTGGTATCTTGAGGTCACATACCATAATCACTTTCTCAAATAATTTGAGGTCTGATTGCCGAGGTCTCGTATCTGATGATGGTGGTCTATATATTCCTCCTACGACATATAGTATGTTCCCAATTACTCAACAAACAAGAAAATTATCAGGAACAAATTTCAAAATAGAATGTATTTGATGAAATTAATGAAACATTTTAATTTTGGATGCTACAAATGATCAAACAATGTTAAAAACAAAAACAATCTTTAAATTTTTCACTACTTTAATTTATGTAAGGTATCTTTGCAACTACTCTGGTCATGTAATGACTATTGTAATTTTTTAAAGTTGGTTTATATCTTTCAGGGCCAGGGGAAAGGGAACACACACAAACACCCATGCCTGGTGCAGGATTCTAACCCGTGACCCTTCAAGCCAAGGCAGCCACGATCCTTCACTTTTAGAGATCTCAGTTATCCAGGACAACTTTTCATAACTTTATGACCACAAACAATTACTTACTAGGATATGTAATACAATACCAAAGCCCAAATTTCTGATATTTATTCACATTTCAGTCTGAAAATTAGAAATATACATATAGTACCTAGAACATATTTCTCCATTTTTTCCATACCTGTATTCCTGCTTGAGCTAAAAGATGAGCCTGAGCTTGTGAAAGGCCAGGTTGAGATGCCACGTGTAACTGCTGACCTTTTCTTTGGGCAGCAACCAGCTGTTGTTGTTTAATGAGAGCAGCCACTTCAGAGTCTGTCACACGCGACACACCTTGCTTTCCACTTGCGGAAGCAGCGGCAGCAGTGGCAACGGCAACTTGCTTCATATTCATATTCATCAACTGAAAGAAAAGTACACTTACACTAAGGATTCTGTCTTTCCTAATAAACTTTTCTACTTACTAATTAAATATTTAACTAAAAGAGACTCCAACCATATCCTAGTCATAAGCATTGAATACTTATAACAAAATTACCATGTTCACCACACCACATGAATTTACAAACAACTAGTCCACTAGTTTAAAAGCTGCTACTAAATCAGCCTGTCATTGCTATCATAATTAATTTATTAAAATTGATATGGTCTGCTGTGGTTGGATCAAAGAAATACTTGTTTCACATTTCAACAATAAGAAAGGTACTATTGTTGTAAAAATCACTTTGCTTATGCCACAAAGAAACCAATGACTAGCTCCCAAAATCAACTCTGGAGATCTAGGGGGGATTAAAACTGTGAAAAACTCTTAGAAAAATTCACAAAACGCTTTTCCTCTACCTCCAAATAAACTTTAACAACCCACAACAAATACACTTCTAACAACATGGTTAGATAATGTAGTAAAACATGTTAAACCCAGGAAAGAAAATAAAATAAATTTTAAATGAAAAAGTTTTACTTTCGGTTGGGCAGTTAATTAGCCTCTTCAATCAAAATAAAAAAATAAAACGACCATTGAAAACAACCCTTGGAAATTTTCATAAACTTGGAAGATTAATTTTACTTGATAATTATTAACTTGAAATTCATATCAGTTAATGTTTGCATGATTTAACTGTGAACTGCAAACCCATACATCTTGGTACTTCTGTTAGAAATGTGGTTAAGATGGTGTCAGAGGGTGGTAAAGTTTCCAACATTAGTGAATTTTTTGCTAGGTGTATCTTTTATCACTGTCTCTTGGTTGGACATAGAATGAAATCAATTGAATTTATTTCATTTCGAAGTCTGGCAAAACACAGATTTACATTCATTGGGAGTCAAAATGTAAGTCTGTCATTCATGAAACAAAATCTTGGCAATGATTTTTATTCCTTTTTACATTTTGTTTCACTTACTACAATCCCATTCTCATTTTAGCTGCCCATGCAAAATATAGGTCTGAATCACCTAGCAAATCCACGCTAGATACAAAAAAGATGAACAAACACATGTTTTGCTTATTGCAATTGTAGCTTATTGTCACTTAGTGTTCATGTTTCTTGACTTGGAGAGGCAACGTAAAAGCATGGATTCTACCCAACTAAGCTTGATCTGTAAAAAATATGGTCACCTCATATTTTTCACATGAGATAATTAGGAAAGAATCCAACTCATTTTCAGGTAAATAAAATATAAAATTTTAATCTGATTTTAATAAAACAACTTAAAATAAAATAAAATGAGTATGAAAAAGTTATTTTCGCATCAATTTATACTGTCTATTTTTAAAATTACACAAGCTTCTTTTAAAATCTAAAAATCATCTTTTAGATTTAGTCTAAAAATTCAAAATTTACTAATAATGAAAAATGGCACACTTCACAAACCTGTTGTGCCCTCTGTGCAGCAGCCTGGGACACTTGTACAGCTGTGACACCTCCAACACCACTTGACGTCATAGCCACTGAGACCTTTTGTCCAGGTGCAATAGTTTGTCCTGATGCCTGAGCAGCTTGCAGAACCTTCAATTGCTGTTGGGGTGTTAAACGATGTTGCTGTTGCTGCTGCTGCTGCTGCTGTTGTTGTGGTGGTGGTTGTTGCTGTTGCTGCTGTGGTTGTTGTTGTTGCTGCTGTTGTTGTTGCTGCTGCTGCTGCTGTTGTTGTTGTTGTTGCTGTTGAAGCTGCTGCTGTTGGAGTTGTGTTTGCTGCTGACGCAACTGTCGCAATATCTGAACACTCATTGCTTTATTAGCAGTCACAGTTCCACCTGAAACAGCTATTAGTACACCAATCATCATAAGACGTTGAAGAACGTACTTCACATGTAACTAGTAAATTGTAAGTTACACACAATGTTTTCTTGCATTGCTTTGTAATAAATAAATTTATGTGTATGTATATATATATACATATATATATATATATATATATATATATATATATATATATATATATATATATATATATATATATATATATATATATATATATGATTTTTTTACAAATTAAAATATTTTGAGAGGAAAATCACTTACTTTTGGTTGGAGTAGTAACAGGAACAGTTTGAGAAGGTAAGCTCACAGTTGCTAGTCGTTGTGCTGCCACTTGAACCTGAGTTGGATTTAGATTAGCAACAGTGACGACAGAACCAGAGGAACTAGTGACAGCGCGAACTTGATTAGCCACCATTTCCTAAAGAGTTTAAAAAACAGAAGATAAAGGTATAGTAAACCTAAGATGGAACCTGACAGTTCCTTAAAAAAAGTTTTCATCTTGACAAGTATAGATGGTTGCCAAAAAAAAAACAAAAAACTTTATAACTTAAGAAATGAATTTTTAATTTAGTAATGTTAGTGAAACAAAATAATGAAAACAAAGCATAATTTATCACTAGGGGCGGATTTAATGAATTGTCACTTTCATCATTTCACTTTAGAACAAAGTCTTTTAGTATGGACATTAATTTTATGCTATGACACAAGGAAATTACCTTTTTTTATGTGATTTCATAGATTTTAATGTTACTTGTTTCAAATAATATTTACGACAAAATTCACTACAGAATTTCTGAGTTGCCAATTCAATATCTTTGCTTATGTTTTGTAATGTCATCCTTTGTGATTACCACGTAATCTAAGGTTCCTGTAACGTCTATCAGCGCCATTATCGGTTTGGCCAATTTCGCAATAAATAAAGACAGAGATTTCCTAGTAACGAACAGCCCTCATCTGAACTGGTTTGGATCAAACAAGATAGTCGGAATTTTAAACCTAAATTTCCGTCTTAGCCATGTATACATGGACTATTTGTCATTTAATTATCACATTGTTACTCTATGAAAGTGATTTATTATATAACTGTATTACACCGTTTTTAAATATGTGTACAACAGCTAGTTGCTGCCACCATTAATAAATAAATAATAATCACTCTTATGTTGTCCAAAAACCATTAAGTTTCCACGTTAGACAGGTTTCAGGCTTCACGAGGTCATTTTCACATATAAAAAACTTTGTTTGCAGATTTTCTGTCGAGGATAGAACATTTCCATATTTCCATCTTACAGAGGTTCCGTTTTACACAGGTTTTACTGTATATATGGAAATAAAACATCCAAAAATGCCTGAGGGGCATAAACATCAAGTAATACCAAAAAACTAACGATTATGTATTAATCCACTAAATATAAATTTGAATTGTCTTTAAATTTAAGTTTTGCATAAAAAAGTCATAATTGTTATTTTTCTGTATGCATCAGATAATCAAAATGGTGCAAATTAAACATTACTGTATAAACTAGCTGGGTTCATATGTAACACACACAATGGATGAATAATCTAACATTTCAGCAGAGATTTTTGAATATCTTCTTCCTGATCAATACAAAAACAGTTACTGAACTAGTAAACCATAAAACACATTTATGTCTGCACATTATGATTCAGCATTCAAAAGAACAAGGACAATAATAACTGTTTTTTTCCTTACTTGTGATTGATTGATGCCAACAACCACTGCCTGTGGTGAAGAGCTTGTCGCAGTAGCCGATGTCACCATTGATCCAAGAGACATCTGCTGGGGTGACGACATGCCTGTTTTCACCTGCACGGCACCTCCCAAAGCAGCTTGCTGTTGCTGTTGTTGTTGTTGCTGCTGCTGTTGTTGCAGCAGTTGTTGCTGCTTCTGCTGCTGCAGTCTCCTTTGTTCTGACAACAGCTGAGCCTACGAATTTAGCTCCATGGAAACATCATCACAGCACAAATGACAAAAATGATGTGAATCACATGACTTTATTATCACCATTTACATTGCATTTCATCTAATAGGCAATCCAAAACAAGCTTAGAACTGCTCAGGAACCTCGGAAAATTCAACACGGATATAACTAACATTCTAACGTCTATTAATAGATTTAGTATAGAACTTCCAAAGTATTTATCACATAAGTTCAAATAAACACATCAACAAACTCAGGATATAACAATGTGTTGCTTATGACGTTATTTTTGATTGTAGACAATCAGTTCTTTAATAACCAACTAAAAAGCATACAAATATTACATAAAACTTCTGAAAATCCTTTCCAATCCATAAATAATATTTATTGCTTTAATAGACTAATAATATTTTACTAAATTCAAGAGTTTCTTAATATCATAATATAGTTTCAAGAAGTCTTTTTCTACACAAAATCATCTCTCAATTGCATATTTTGTTTTAATGTAAAAGAAAACATTAGTAACAAAAATGCATACTTTTCAATATTAATGAATTTCCCTCAAATCACCACTGAAAATAGATTGTGTTCTTACTGATGTGAAACATGGGGGGGCATACACATCAAATACATAAGAGACCGAATTACCTGCACTGTTTTCTGCTTTTCCTTTGCTATACGTTCAGCTCTTTTCATGACTACTTCTATTGGAGTAAGTGGAGCTTCATAATTAATTCCACTTTCAGCTAGAACCGGGGGAAGTTTAGTGTTCCTTGTGGCTGAGTTGACCACAGCTGGTTTTGTGGAGGATTGTTTCTTGCTAGCTAAATTTTTTATAGTCTCAAAGCGCTGGTTGTAAAGGCGAAGGAACATGCCATTGTTGTCTTGCATGTACAATTGTGATGTGCGCATGGGGCGATTTGCTTTTGTCTGTTGCAAAGGTTTCCCAAGAGCTTTGTTCTTTTTTGGCTTCTTGGGGCTCACATCATACAGCAACCTTCCTTCTTCCCAAGGAATAATGACAGATTCATACCTGCAAAACAGATGGTATGCTACTCATCAGCCCTATTTAGTAACAAAAAATAACCAGAACAAACAGCATTGGTCACGTTTGTTTCTTGTAACGTCAAGTTTTTTGTCATTTAAATTCATTTTTAGAGATAATTTCAACATCAAAAAATATCAAACTACAGCATATTTTGCTTTAAGATGTTTTCACAACTTTTTTTACATAAAAATCAATGATAACAATGCTGAAACAAAAGAAAGTCTTATCACAAATAAATTCATTTTCAATCCCATGCTTTAGTTGTTTTTGGTTATGAACATTTTACTGGTATATTGAAATAAAACTATTCACTATTTACTGGCTTGTATATAACATCTTGCTCTCTTTAGAGAATAAAATAATACTATTTCAATACTGTGCATTTGCAACATAGCATAATAATTAACAATGCCATTTAACTTACAGATAAATAACTCATCAAGAAATATTGTAACGTACGTTGGATTCGGGAAACAATTTTATGGTATGGTAAAAATTTTCAATCCATCGGGAGAGGTGGCTCAGGGTATCAATGGATTGCTGTTCCTCTGATTGGGAGACCCTTAGGATGTTATGAATAAAAGAAAGCAATTACTCTGCTCTGAGTTTCAGAGCACCTTCTCAATTACAGTATGAATACAGTGGGTGAGCAATTGCTCAGTGTCTGAGCACTTACACCTTCTGAGTGTACTTTCAACTGGCAAGCAAATGCTCAAAATGAGTATGAATAAAGTTTAGCATTTACTCTCTAGATTGAGCACTGACATAACATAACATGACACTGACATAACAATGATTTTATATTTCTGTATAAATTGATAAACAATGATATTGATTGTACTGCACTGTTATCCAAACTGAATTTTAATGTACCTATGCGAAATACGAGAAATAACGATAAAACTTTTTATATACCAATTGCGAGATCGAATCTGGAACATAATGCACCTATATGGCGTATGAGTAGACTAGTAAACACATGTGATATAGATATATTTTTTACATCACTACCAAATTGTTCAGATTTAGCAAGGAAAAAATATGTATGCGAATACAATTAACTTATATTAAGTAAATATTGAATGTAATGTATATTGGGTGATTGCCTGTTTGATAGATAAATAAATAAATAAAAATTATTTTATATTCACTTAGCATTTTAGCATAAACTAGCTGAGCCTCTACCGCCTTCTGTTCTTGGTCACTGCTATTCGTATTCAAATTTGAAGAATGACACAACAAAACATTAAAAAAATGATGTATGCGACAAGCATAACATGTAATCTCTTTGTTGAGCAGGAAACCAATTTTCAAAACTCTTAGCCTGCACTATCACTAGTTCACAACAAGTAAATTCTTTAGAGACATACAAAGTTTTTAATTTATATGACATGGAGCTTTTGCTGTGTTGTGGAGTAGACTCATTTTGCTCTGAAGCAAGTGTTCATTTTTCATCGTATGACCCAAGATTAGCAAAAAAAACAAACAAAAAAACAAAACAAAAAGAGCCTATTCTTGAACCATCTATGCCTCAATCTCTCCAAAACTGTATTTACAACATATTAGTTACTTAGAAAGAGACTCACTCACTTGCTCGCTCCCTCCCTTCCTCACGCTTTCACTCACTCTCACTGACTGATTTATTAAAGATATCTTCGAAATTACCGTATTTACCCGAATATAAAACGAGGATTTTTTCCAGTATTCAACCTTTAAAAATTGGGGATCGTCTTATATTCCCGTAAAAAGAAAATGCAATATCAATGGTATAATATTGTGCTCGGTGTAGTACAAGTTAACTTCACAAAGAAAAGTCATTTGCAACAAAAATTCCTCTTTTTTTATTATTATTTGATATGTTTATAATTAAAATAATAAGACATAGAATAATTTTTCCAGCCGCTATGCAGAATTGTTAGGTAAGATTTAAGTTTTTCTCAATGTTAGCAGTGTTGCAACAGCTGTAACATCGTCAAAGCCTTCCTCATGGCCAACGAGAGACAGACAGACGAGAGAGCGAGAGAGACACTCGCGCGCGCGCACGCACACACGCAAACTCGCGCGCGCACGCATGCACCCACGACCACTCTCTCCCCCCCTCTCTCTCTAGCTCTCTCGGAAGCCACGAGCCTTTTTTCCCCATCCTCGTCTTTACTGTCAAGTAGTGTGACTTTAGTAGTCGTTTGGTAGTCTTGTTTGCGCTTGGTGGTTGTGTTATGTCGCTGTGTGCTGATATATTAGTGTGGCAATGGCCGACCACGTGGTGGAGAAAAGAGGAAGGTAGAACTTATCATAAATGTGGAACGACGTAATAGTTACGACGCAAACTTTAAATTGCAAGTAATTCATCTCGCTGAACAAATGAACAATAGGGAAGCTGCACAATGTTATGCAATAAGTGAAGCAAATGTACATTGGAAAGGTGCAAAGGAACGCCTGAAATCTTGTAATTCCACAAGGAAATGTTTCTGTGGACCACAAGTGGGGTGCCATCCGAAATCGATGTTGAAGTCGTCGAATTCGCATGAAAGCATTAGAAGTAGCAAGGAGAAACATTTCCAGACAGGAATTATATGCAAGTGTCAGCTGGTGCATACAGATCATGAGAAGGAAAGGGTTCAATCTGCGTAGAAGAACTTCCCTATCGCAAAAGCTGCCTGCTGATTATGAAGAAAAACTTCTGAAAGTACATTATAAAATTGCGGCATCAACACAACCATTTGTTGAGTTAAATGGGGAATGCCGATGAGACCCCAATGTATTTCGACATGCCTTCCAACAATACAGTGGCTACAAAAGGGTCAGTTATAATAAAAACATCTGGAAACGAAAATATGCAAGTTTAGGTCATGCTGGGAGTGTTGGCAGATGGCAGGAAGTTACCACCATTTGTTATCCTGAAAAGGAAGAATTTGACTGAAGAAAAAGGGAAAACCGGGAGCTCTATTTCAGCAGAGAGGATTGTTCTCTCTCTCTCTTGATACCTTTAGGGGTCACCTAACAGAAGATGTGAAAAAAAAGTTGCTAGTTTAAAAACAGATGTAGTAGTGATACCAGGAGACTTGCAAGCCCTTGATGTGACTGTGAACAAAACTTTCAAGCACCATCTCAGACGCTAATATGAAGAGTGGCTGTTATCAGGGAACTGCCCATTAACTCCTTCTGGCAACATCAAAAAACCTGCATGCATACTGAATACATACTAAAAGGTTTCAAAAAGTGCTGTGTAAGCAACAGTCTGAATGGCACAGAAGATGTATTATTAAGTGAGAATGACAGACATGAGTTGAGTGACGATGAAACAAGTGAAGATGATTGAGAGACATGATTAAATGATGAATGTGGACATGGTAAAACGGAAGTTTAGTTCATGTACTGTAAAAAATATTGAAATGCACAAAATAATTTATGCATAATGTTCATAAGCTTGTAAGTAATATAGATGTGTTTTTTTTTCTATATCATTACCTATTTGGTAACTGATTTCAAGTTATAAAAACAACATCAAAGGTGTAATTTGCTTTCCGAATTTCAAGGTATAAAAACATGGCTCTTCTTATATTCAAGTAAATACAGTACATTCTCTTATGTTCATTTTCTACAACTTATCAAAAATTTTCAATAGAAACCATTTGCTTATGATATATTATGCGTTCTTTTGGTCAATATCTATGTAAAGTATAATTAATTGAAGGAGGTGCCGACAAAAATATATTTTAATCTCTAAAATGATCCAGAAAAAGATGGTTTAAATATTTTTTTCAAGTAGGCATTATCCCTTTGAAGAACTGTTTAGGGAAAAACCATAATCTCTAATAGAAAATTTTTCCGAGATAAATCAGTTCAAGAAAAATTGTCCTATTAGCTTTTTTTCATGAAAACCTACAAAATGTAAAGAGTTCCAATAATTATACCGCCGTTAGATAATAAAGAGATTGGTAAACGTCATTATGAGCAAGTTGCATATAGAGTATTCAACTGTTAAGTTGCGAACTAGAGACTAACTATGAACTCGAGAAGGATAAAAGACTGTTAAGACAATAAATTCTAATCTAAAACAATAAGTTCTCAAATCTGCAAGACACCAAAAATATCCGTAACTAATTTATACATATGGCCATAATTGAACCAAGATATAGCTCTTTTTCCTTGTTAGATTTCTCTACCTTACTCAAACTCACCTTACACAGAGTCCTTAATTATGATCTGACTCATTACATAATTTCAGTTATTTATTATTATTTAAAATGTAAAATTTGTTAGTTTTCATTCATTCTTTATTTAAAAAGTGATACTATTTTAGGAGAAAAATGTCAATTCTGTGTTATCAGGACTGTGACCTCAGCAAGATACAAAATTATACGTATATTTTGTATTTTCTTAAGCCTGAATAAAGTATTGTATTGTAAAATATTTTTGCAGCAGTTGTATTTTTAAAGTACTGCTAATGTATATTGTTAATGTATTTTTAACGAACTGTAGATAAAACGAAAAAAAATCAGAATAACAAATTTTAGTTGCGAAAAATTCTGAAAAACATGATGTCTGTTTGTGAACTGAACGGTAATCAAATAGTTTCAAATATTTGATTATGAAAGTGAAAATCTGACCAACATATATAAAGTACACCTTCACTCCTAATTAAAATGGCATCATGTTCCCAGGTGGACTCAAACATTTACCCTAAACGGCACTGTGAAAACCAACAACTCATAACCACTACATTAAAAAGAAATATTTTGAATGTTGATATGTTTGTTTCAAAGTCATGTTTCAATTCACATATAAATTATATTCAATATATATTGTTTCCTCACGCAAACTAATACACTTTGTTAGGTTGTCCTATATTATAAAAATATTATATTTCAAGACTGTTTATAACTCAAAGTTAAATAAAAGGGATTTGAAATAAAAGATTACTTTCAATTATTTTCATGAAAAAGTACTCATGGGAGATCATATTGTTATTACTTATAAATATATATTAAAAGAAACCATATTTGGCAACCTCAATCAATCAAAATTAGTTTTATGGTCATACTTAATAAATATTTCCCCTTTGCTGAAAAAGACAAATATAATTACACAAACCTGCTTCGGCATTGTTTAGGTGAGCGGAATGTTCGGGAGACATTGTTTACAATTTCAGATACAAAATCCCAATTCGGTGTGTGTGCTGGAGATAATCCAGCAAGGTTGAGTGGAAGTTCAAGATACACTTGCACTGCCTAAAACAAAATCAATAAAATAATAATAATTTCATATATAATTGAATTCTAGAGTACAGTATTAAACAACATACAATCAATATAAACATTTTTCATAATATTCATGTATTTTGGGGAATAAGATATCACTAGTAGAGAAAGATGTGCAATCAAAACTAACCAAATACAACAAAATAAATCAATGTATTAAAATACCAAAATAAACGACATCACAAAAAAATAATGAAGATAGAACATTTCCCCAGGAAGGTACTCAAATACAAGTTCTGAAAGCACGTTGCAAATATTTCCCATTGTAGAATCACAACCATTGATGAATAATAAAATAAAATTGGCTCACGGAATTGGTCATTGTGGTTAGAGAAACAATTAGTTGTGCCAACAATTTAAAATGTTTAATTTCTTCATCAGGGCTAGGGTATAAACAATGAACAGTGCATGAGGACAACAACCATTACAATAAATTGATTCATTAATCAATTAACAATTACACACACACACACACCAATTACACACAATTTAACTAAGATAAATAAAATACCAAAATATAGAAAGTACACACATCTTACTAATAATCATAAAGGTAAAGTCTCATTCCAAGCCACCATACCCAACTCCACATGGAGTTGCTGAAGCAGGAAAATATTATTAGGTTAGATCATGGTCGCCCATTATCAATTACTCATTTCTTTTATTCATATGAAAGGGAAGAAAAGCAATTATTTAAAAACTTTTCTATTATTTTTTCACAATCCATATCAAAACGACACTAATGTCACATGTATCGCTTAAGGTTGCAGCGCCCAACAGAAAATATCACAATCATGAACTATAGCAGGCCGTTGAATCAAAATCCCACACTTTCACATGTTTCTTCAATACGCAATTTACTAGGGTAAGTCCTTATTTTTGTAGAGCAAGTCACAAGCTAATTCTGCCAAATTCAATATGATCTTCGGTACTTAAGTTTTCACTGATAATCTTTCCCAGCCAATGGTTGGCTTGTACAATGTTGAATTCATACTCGGGGTTTGACATTTTTGGGCATTTAGATTTCGAATATCTTAAAATTTGTCGATATGATCTTTCTTACTCTTTTGCTGTTCATGCCTTGCTTTCTTGAATTCTGGACAATAATTTCTTTTCTGGAGTTTCTCTCCTCAATTTCAATAAGACAACTTGCAATTTTATTTTCATTGTAAATTAACTAGTGGTGCTACAGAACAGCACAGACTTTCCCATATTAGATTTCTATTTCCTTTGGTCCTGGCTAGCTATTTGGACTTGCTTCATACTCCTGTCAGCTGCCATCTATTGCCGCCTAATACCCATTTTTTGACATTATCCTAATTTATTTGTTTACTAATAGAAAGGGAATATTATTTTAAGAAAATTAAAGAACAGTAATACCTCACCCTAAATAGAAATTTTCTTTGAAAAATTTGGAGCTGTTTTTAAGAAAATGGTATTTGACACTAGCCGAGCAGTCATTTTAATTGCTTTTTATATTTTAAATGAGCTCTTACCACAATGAAATCTATTCAATTTTAATATTAGTTCACGAATTGTTTTATAGAGCATCTGTGCGTTATTATAGTATTTTTCTATTACTAGTTTTGTTGTCATTGATAGTTATAGCCAAGCCGTCATTTTGACCGCTATTAAGAAAATGTTGCTTTGAAAAGTTTTATATGTATTGTTAGTCACGTTCATGTTCAAATCAAATTCAAAGAACCATTGAAACCAATATCAAACGGCCGACGTCCTATAATACACTCGAAAGTTTGCTCTTATGCCTTGTGGCCTATCAGTACTAATGCTTTATTTGAAAAAGTATCTCAGTAGCAAGAAATTTGTGACAACTCAAAAAAGCTACCAGAAACAGTTGGCTTTTACAGTAAGTCAAAGTTTGTGGTAAACATCCTAGATCAGATGACAAGAAAATATACAGTGCAATCTGGTTCACGACGATGGCCATGCATGTGTTTCTTCATAATATTCTTGATCTAGTGGCTGTGAAATCATGGGTTATTGTCAAAGCTATGATAGTAAATAAGATAAGCACAAGAAATTTTATCTTGAAACTTTCTAAAGAACTACAATCATAGTACGTAGAATACAGAAATACATAGAAAACAGGAAGAAAATGGAACAAATCCATGTAGAAGAGATGGACATTACACAAAATAACAAGCAGTGTCAATGCCAAACAAAGAAATGTTGAAACAAAACAAATACACGCTGCAATAAATACAGAAAACTAGACTGTGGATGTCGAAAGAGCCATTAAAATCCAAATTGGCTGTGAAAGAACACTCAATAGAACAAGTGATGAAAAAAACATATTTAGGCATAGTGATAACCAGTGATGGCCTAACCAGATCTCTAAGTTAGGCAAAGGAACAAAGTATAGAAGCAAATAGAATAGCAGGGTGTCTCTACCACACAATATGGAATAGCCCATATCTTAAAAAAGAAGCTAAGATCAGAATATATAAGGCAGTAATTAGACCCATACTGAAGCCGAAACCGGAGCAGACTCCAAGAAAATATGTCAAATCATGGAAGTATTAGAGATGGGAGTATTAAGAAAAATAGTAAATAAAACTCAATAAGGGATAAAGAATGCAATACTAACATACGACAAACCTGTCAAAAAAAGACATCATACCAGACTGGATCCATGAAAGAAGAAGGCATTGGAATTACCACATAGACAGAATAGAGGAAGAGAGACTGGTGAAGGTGGCAAGGGGTCAGAAAACCTGAAGGAAGGAGAAGGGTGGGTCGGCCAAGAAAAGGCGTAAAAGAAACTTATAATAAATTTATGGTAGTCCGAACAATGCAAAACATGAATTTGTGGTTATAAGAAACATCAGTTGTTTTAAAATATATTTCCTTTGTTTAAAACGACAGGCTACAGCATAAAAATAATAATAATAATAAAAGTTGATTATTAGATAAGGGTATACTAACCATTATATTATATTAGTGTTAAAAGGTGAAAGTAAAAATATGTAAAAATATTTGTGTGAATTATCAATAAATTTTCTCTGGAATATTTATTGACTAAACTAACTCTCTCTGACCTACCACCTTACGATACAAAGCTATTCTGGTTATAAAAATAGTATCAATTTATGTAGAATGTTAATTATCCGCAGCAGTCAAATGGACTGCTTTGGAAGTTTTAGGTATATGCATGGTTCCAGCAATTCTAGTTTTAAAAGCTACTGTAAATTCGAAATTTGAAGCTCTACTTTATTAGAAGTCATTTGAAGCACTTAAACTCACAAATACAATAGTGTTTACAAATATCTGAAAATGTGCATATTCAATGCGTGAGAAATCTTTCAAAAAAATTACATTTGTGTATTTAAAAAAAAAATAAAAGTACCACAAAATGAATGTTACGTCATATTAAACAGTGAAACTAGCACCATACATTAAAAAAGTTTGAATAAGAAAGCCAGTTTTGTGAAAATGGCATTAGAGCACTTCTGAAAATGCAGAATTTTGAGCTAGTTTTCACAAAAAAACAGTTGAGTTTTCAAGAAACTTTATATGAAATTATTTTAAGCACATGTACTTAGAAATATAATAACGTGAACAAATCACCGCTAATGTAAATATAAATGTGAGACAAATCAAAAAAATTCCATTTTTGTAATTTTTGAAAAAAATAAAAGAATAGAGCAAACTGAAGTTTTTGTCATCTCATACAGTACATTTAGCACTATTCCTATCAAAGTTTTAAAGCAAAAATTTGGAGCAGTTTTAGAGAAAATTTGCTTCAGTTATTTTTTAAAATTG
Organism: Gryllus longicercus; assembly: GCA_038098605.1. Taxonomy (NCBI): domain Eukaryota; kingdom Metazoa; phylum Arthropoda; class Insecta; order Orthoptera; family Gryllidae; genus Gryllus; species Gryllus longicercus. The sequence goes on along the minus strand of JAZDUA010000232.1, from coordinate 1,845,271 downwards.
CACACATTGCATGTAATATTGGGTGAAAACTACAGGTTTTTATAAAAAATGTACTTGATTTTAATGAAAGAACTCATTACAGAGGATAAATTTTATATGAAGGAAAAATCTTTATCTTCAGTTTTGTAGTGGTAGGAAGACAATCGAAAAATTTCAAAATAATTGAAAATTCACAATTAACCGTGAAAATCAGACCTATGCCTTCTTTTTAAGTGTATTATACTCTATTCTAGCGAGAAATTTAAAGAAAAATGTTGGAGCAGTTTTTGAGAAAATTTTGAAACTGTACCTGGGGTTTCATGAAAAGTACCCCCAAATTTCTACAATGTTTTCAAAATTGCAGCGCCTTGGGTTGAGCCAGATCAACCACGGAATATACATTTTGGAAAAAATCCCAGTGGTTTTGGCATTAGTGGAGTTCGCAAACAATATTTTGAAAACAATAATCCACTTTTTTGGTATCAGGGGACCCCGAAAAGTGTATTTCCATTGAAATCTCCAAATTGATTTTCGAATTATGTATATTACTCCTTATACAAGAATGTAGAAGGGAAAGTAAAAATGAAAATAATTTTTACAAGACCTCCTCAACATTTTCAGTTATGATTGCCACAGATATTCTGACAAAGTAATGAAAACAAACAGAAGATCAGCTTTTTATTTAAACCTAGAAGAACTGCAAGCATCATGTTCAGCTTATTTCAATTACAAAAAGTGGTGCCTTTCTGCAAAATATGAAGAGAACATTAAGAATGTGTGACAGCGAGGAAAGAAGCAATTTTGTAGAATTACTTGTAGAATCTTTTGGTCAGGTTGTGGTTTTTGCAATTAAGTTGCAGTTACAGGCACAGGTACATTTAGTTGACAAGCACATTCAGTTGACAAAGTCAAGTTCGTACAAATATATATATATATATATATATATATATATATATATATATATATATATATATATATATATATATATATATATATATATATATAGAGAGAGAGAGAGAGAGAGAGAGAGAGAGAGAGAGATATAGATATATAGATATATATATATAGATATACACACACACATACATATACATACATACACTTCACGTATTAACTTCTTTCAAATTTTAAAAAAAATACATATACATATATTTTTAAAAATTTGAAACAAGTTAATACGTGAAGTAGATTGAATCATTCTTTACTCACTTAGTTCTCTCGCAAGTCAATTTAATTTTTGCATTAACACCGCAGATGAACTTTCTCGTTAGTTCATGCTCTCACTTTAAATCTATCTGTTATTGATTTCAGAAAATATAGCTTTTTTCAAACGATACTAGCAATTTTGGAACCTTTTTCGGTCTCCCCTGTATTCGTTTTCGACATGTATTCTGAAATATTTTCATGTTTTAAAACGGGCAGATTGTTGATTGCAACTCTCCAGGAAAATTTCTGGGATTTGTCAAAGGACAGTGTCCTGTGATGCCATTTCAAAAAGGGTTAATTAAATAAAAAAATAATAGAAGCAATTAAAATATTAGTTGATTAAATAATTTGTTTTAAATTAAATATGGATTTTGTAATGGCACACCTGCAATAAGGCCCAGTCTTCATGAATCAACCATTCTGGAGCATTATCGGGCTCAGGCTGGGACTTTGTAGGAATGGCAGATTTCAAGCCTGACAAAGTAAGAGGATTTCGAACCATCCCTCTGTATTTCTGAAATTTCATGTCTCTTCGCATCTTCATAATAGCCGGTGACTGTCTATCAAATAATGATCTTGGTGAATACATTGATTCTTCACGGTGTCTCACTTTAAGAGGACGGCGACCTTCAATCACAAAGAGAAAAATATTTACCCATACACAAGGAAACATTTTAAGAAATCAACCCCACAATACAAAATGATTCCCAACTCCCTGAGGTAAATTAAACATAATACATAGTTTATAACAACATATCATTCCCACACACAACCAAATTTAATTTTGTAAAGCACTTCATATCAATAGTTACAAACAAAGGAAGCTAAAACAAAATTAACAATAAATTGTTAACGAGTCCAGAAATTAATTCAAACAATTCCAAAGTAGTGGGGATTTTAAAAGATTCACATATTTCTGCTTTGCAAATACCATTGCACATTAACAAAAGTAAGTGGAATAAAACCAACCTTCTTTGTCGTTAGCTGATGCATCCAACCTCATTCGTTTATGTTCTTTTTTAATGTACACTGGAGGTAACTGAGATTCAGACATCACACTTTGTTCATACAAAAATCCAATAGAGTGATCAATGTATACATCATTATCATCTTGAGGAGGTGTTGGCGGGCACCACATCTGCAAGACCACAAATGTCCATTAGTCAATGAATGACATTGACACTAAAACATTTCACTGCTTACAGTCACAAAATTTGGCAAAGTTAAAAACAATATTTAACAACTGAAGAAATATTATGTACACTTGCTAATTTTTGGTGAAAATAGTATTCCTTTGTACTTTTCAATGCAAATCCCAGAATAATTATTTTTTTCCTTAAACATTACATGTTCTAAGTATTTATGTTCATATAAAAATTGGGCATATCAATCAACATTTCCTGATCCATAAATTATCTGAAGAGAGACTAATTTTGTGCAGACAAATCAATGTAAGTAACTAATATAAACATTTAGAATATAGCAGTACCTCAATTTTCCATGGAAATTGCATCAATTTAGCACTTATTACAATATTTCAATAGCAGCAATAGTAGTACGTTTTTTTCCATATTTAGTTTTTATTTCCTAGTGTCTGTCCTCATTTCCAGAGACTAATTCAAAAATAATTCCCAAATAAATTGATTTAATTAATTAAATAATTCTAAGGTTGCAGGTTAAGTGTTCTGACATTCTTTTAATTCATTTATTTTAACTGAGAGAGAGACCCTAGGTACCGACAAATTTTTTATAACAATGTAGATTAATCCATTCAAGAAAGAAGGAAATAAGTTGCATCAAAAACATTTTGAATTAAATTATTTCATTATTTTTAGGTATACATACAATTTATGTAGATTTTTAAATATTAATTTTTAACCCCTAAAAAGCTGCATTAACTGGAAGTTAATTTTACATTTTGCTTAATGACAGAAATACATACAATCTAAAATGTTGACTTTTACGACTTGCATGCAGCATCCAAATTCTTACATTCTTTTTTAAGACGACTCCATAAGTACTGACTGATAAAGAGAATTATAATAATATTTTGCATTAACTCTAGTACGCTATCTGTATTACCAGGATTACATATGATCTACTTCATTCACGGAAAATAAGTGTGCACATGTATTAGAGCTGTGAGAATTGATTACATAAAAGGGAGAAATATTTCAACACATCGCCCTTCTGATTTATTACGTTCCGTTCCTATAAAAAGGCACTCTCCTACCTTCATTGCAAACGAGCATGTTTTGCACGATACCGAAAGTAAGAAGTTTTATAATTAATTTAAGAATCAATTTATGTTTTTCAATAGTCAGTTATATCAGATGTGAAAATGCTTAATTGTCTGTGTGGTGTTGCTATTTGTTTTACTTCAACGAATAAGACAAATTAACCACACAATTCAGCCATAATGATCCAGTAAGAGATATCAAGTAAACTTCAGTTTTTAATATGAGATAAATTGGGGGAATGCAGTTAATTGCAGCAAATCTGTGAATTACATTCTGCCCCCCACCCCCCTCATGTACGCACAGAAAAGAATAAATACCACTTACAGGCATTTGCTCTTTGCAGTTGTCTGATATCCACATCTGAAAAAAGAAAACGAACATATAAAGAGAACGTCGTATTTGAAACCTTAATAATTGGCCAAATTTTGAAAAGCTACTTTCAAGCATAAAGCTGGAGATTTATTTTCAATTCACACATGTATACCAATTATAACCTCAAACATTAATGCCAAAAGTTATCTGGAGGGAAAAAAACAAAAAAGGCATACCTAGTCCCAGACTAATGTTTGTCAGAGAGGAAAGAGTTGAATTGGATTTTCTCCTCCAAAGCATAATAGTGTAAAAATACAACAAATAAGGAAATTGGGAACAATATTTGACGAATGTGATGATTCTTAAAGAGAGACCTTTGTTTTGGAAAATTTCAATGCACATAGTAGATTAACCTGCCTTTACTGCAGCATTCAGACTCTTTAATTTCAGCTGCACAATAACTAATTTATCCTCGTAATTTTCCTTACTCGCTGTGCATGCTTATATCTTGGGTAGTCTCCAAGTTTGGAATGGCAAAGGCAAAGTTTTGGTGCCAGTTACAAAAAATTTATTCCACAGTATTGAAGGTGGATTCAATTCATAAAGTAATCCAACCACCTAACTCTATACTGTGGCCACATGAATTTAAAAAAATTCAATTCAAGGTAATGACAAGCCTATGCCATACCAAACTAATTTTGACAGCCAATAAACAAGCACACCGAGCAACATGACACCAAAACAGAGCTCCACCTTTGAATCCACTTGGAAACGTACCAAGAAATAAGTAACACAAGAGTATAGCAAGGAAAGAATATATCTTTATTCTCCTTTCAGTACTATTTCACAGGACAATTTAAATAGCGTGACAACATGTCACATTTCTGTATTACAACAAAACCACATGATCACAAAATCACATGGCATATCATTCTTCACTCATTCACACATCAATTTATAGTTACAATATAAAGAACAGAAAAGCCATCCTCCCACAGTAGTGACTTATCTGAAATGTTCATTTCCATCCACTTTCATATAACTAGTTTATGTACATTGGTTAAAACTATGCTGTAAAAAAACTGTCCTTTAGAATACACAGGAGTGCCTTCAAAATCGAAGCTTATTTACAGCAGGCTGTCTTAGGTAGCAATAAACGACATTAATGTTCTTCATGCAGAGGCACATTGTCTAATTTTCAATGCACCGAAGTGCTGAGTTTCATACAGTGCCTCAACACGTTTTAATTTAGGCATATAATGCACTCGCAAAGCTCAAGTAATTGGGCCGTTTCCTTCTATCGAATGATCAGATCTGCGTGTTAGCCTGCTTCCCCTGGCTCCTCTCTTTGGAGTAGCAATTTCAATACATTCACTGGTGTATGAACTGATGTCATTTTCAGAAGTCCTAGAGGGTGTAACTGAAGCACGTCTTGTCCTTATAACCAAATTTGGATTAGAATATGGTGTAGGTGATGAACTGTATGGGCCAGAAGAATTGCTATTTTGTGAGGGACGACGAGGAGTTATTTGAGGATCATGTGATTTAATTGAATTATGAAGGCCACGACCACTTCCTCTGCGGTACCGAATACCTCTTCCCCTTGCTATTGATGCTGGAGTGCGTCCAGAACCAGTTCCAACAGGCTTAACTCCAGGTAAGATTGGACTCACATCGAGAGTCCAAAGATTAATGCTGACAGTACCTCTAGAGCGAGTTCGAGGACTATTTGAATTAACTATATGGTGGTTGTTTGGAACAGTTCTTGGGAAGTGACCATTGCTTTTCAAATCACTATCTGAGTCCACCCCGGTATATTCACTGCCTGCATCACTTTCTTCACTATTCAAACTCATAACTTCAGTTGCTGAAGTGTTTTCACTGTCACTACCAGAAGAGTGGAGTTTTTCTACATGTATCCGAGCTCCCCTACCTCCCCTCCCTCGCCCCCGACCCCTGCCGCCTCTCCTGCCCTCTCTTTTGGGTCCCCCCGCGTTGCTCACAACCTGATTCTGGGAATCCTCGCGTGAGAAAGTGAGAAGCTGGTCGTCATCATCTTCCAGGCGTGATCTCCTCTCTTCTTCCTCCTTCAAGGCCTGAAGACGACCCAGCTCCCATTCTCTCTTCTGTTGCTCAATTTCAGCTTCAGCTGCCGCCAACTGTTCTGCTGACCAAGCTGAATCTGTTTCTTCTACGAATTTCATTGCATACCGTTCCACAGGAGTAAGCTGTGAATTCAATCACAAACAATATCAGAACAGAAGTTCCCATCATTAAACGTTTCATATAAAGCAAAAGAATGTAGGATGTAACTCATTAAATTAATTATTTCACATTATTAAGAAATTAATACACATTTACAAGATACTATTATGGACATCAATTCGATTAAGAATGTCTGAAAACACCAGTACAATGATAGAATCAGTACCTGCTGCATGATGTTATTCACTTCTTGTTCTGCTCTACTTATTTCAGGATCTCCTCCAACAGTTTCACCATCTTCCAGAGGAATGTTCTCATCAAATTCGGCCAAATCTGCAGCTGCTTCAGCCTTTGCAGTCCTGGCTGCCAACACATCTGTTTCATCTTCAGCAGCAGCCAACGCAGATTCCAAAGCACCAAGAGCCATTTTGTCTTCATGAGGAGATGGAGGGAGCTAGAATCATATAAATTGAAACAAGTTGAAACACAATAAAAAATACAAACAAATAAAAAGTATTCACCCAAATAGTTAGTTCATGTTCTTCTCACAATTTGTATCATTATTAAATCTTAATTATTTCAACATTATTAAATCTTCTTGAAAGAAACCAACCTGACTATCGCTTGGACGTCTTCTTTCAGCATCTCTATCCAGTACTTCTGCCATTCTCCTGGATGCATCATTTTCTCCAACATCAATATTGAACAAATCTTGGATAGTAGACTGTAAAGCAAGAAAGCAGTAATTATGAGTAATATTTATTACTTGGTAACAGGTGTGCACTTACTCTTTAACTGCAATGACAACAACACATTGCAACCTTTCAATACTGTAAGAGAACCACTAGTATTCACCCTCTCACTCCTTCAAATTACTTACACTTTTAAAGTAAGCTGTTGTGAAGTTACCACCTTCAATAGCAAGATCTCCCAAAAGTCTCTTTTGATTTGCTTTTTTCAAAATATTTTCTTCCACGGTCATTTCACTGACGAGCCTAATAAAAAAATAATTCATATTAATATGCAAGAAGACAAGAGTATGTTAACACCATTATGGAGCTATAAATGTGAGCCACAATTACCTATAAATGTGAACATCTCTGGTTTGTCCAATTCTATGGCATCGATCCTGGGCCTGAGCATCCATTGTTGGGTTCCAATCACTATCATAAAATATCACAGTGTCAGCCCCTGTAAGATTCACGCCTATGCCACCAGATCGAGTTGAAAGAATGAAGCAGAAGATCCTTTTATCAGCATTGAAACGTTCCATGAGAATCTGAATGAAACAAACAATTACATCCATTACTGAATAATTTTTGTACAATTATGTAAACAATAATAGTGTTAAATAACTTCTTTTAATTAATTAATTGAAATAAAATCGATTAGCAATGCTGCAATCAATCAGCAATAAAAATGAGTGATATCAGAGACTCGGAGTACGGCTCACATGTAATTTTTGCATCCTGAGATTTTTCAAGAAACAAAAAGAGATAAAAAATAAAAATTGCAGCATTAAAAGAAGGGATGACCCAATCTACTCAAGTGTCATAGTTTGACACGCTAGGTAAAATGTCTCATGGAGCAAATATCAATCAAGGAAAACAATAGTGTCTGGAGAATTAGGTCATCAACATAAAATGGAAGAGGTTACAGGAATGGTCAAAGGTGCACCTTGATAGGGTGGCTAGTTGTGTGTCTGATTTTATTTTATTTTTTTTTATATCATTATCATCATCATCATCATCATCATTATTATTATTATTATTATTATTATTACTATTATTATTATTATTATTATTACTATTATTATTATTATTATTATTATTATTATTACTTCAACATTACTGTTCCGTCATTAAAACTGAAGCGACTTATGCTTGTGAGACACTATTTAAATTGAACACCAAAGCAACAACTGATACACTGCAAAAGGTTGACAGAAAGATACACAGAACCATCATTAATAAAAAACATCAGGTAGATGGACAATGGAGATTATTGCCTAATGCAGAGGTTTATAGGGAAAGTGAATCTATAATAGATACGATGAGAAAAAGAAGAATTGCCTTTTTCTGTCATCTTTCTAGATTAAATGATAATAGGATACTAAAACAACTATTTAATTACTTTTGGAACAGTAAAACAAAAAATAATTGGTTTAAAGAAGTTCAGAATGATTTAAAAGAGCTAAATATTAAAATAAAACAAATTGAAAATAGAGAAGAAAAAAGGATTCTCAAGAACAAACAAATAAGATTGCCATTAAAAACTGTACAACGCAAACAATATGTCATATCTGATGAAGAAAGGGCAGCCAGGTCAGCCAGAATGAAGAGGATTTGGGAAAGGAAGAAGACGATGCAAGCTAAATCTTCAGTTAATTCTTTATTAACATAAATGTATTTGGGCTTGATTTAAGTGCTCCAATGTGGGCGTAAACTATGTAAATAAATTATTATTATTATTATTATTGCTACGGTTATTTATTAATATTATTATTATTGGTGAATTCTCTTCATAGGTGGAAGACACAAAGCATAAGACTCCAATTTTTGTTTCGGTTCTTGTTTCTTCAATATGCTTTCATTCTTTCTGAGAAAGCTTGTTTATGTTCTTTTGACCACTTTGGTCTGTATTGTTTTTGTTTTGGTTGCTCTAGTGCAACTTCCCTCTTATTCACTTTGTGTCTGAAGGTGTCTCTTTCTACTATGTCATCTGATCTTATACTAGCTTTTCTGAGGTCCTTTCAAAATTCATTCGGCCAAGGTGTTATGTTCTTCGGTGAGGTTAAGTAATCTAGTATTTTTTTGTCAATCGATTTTCTGGTAATCTGCGAAGATGTCCAAAGAATTTCATTCGCCTTTTCCTAATGTCAATTTCAACATTTGAAAACATTTTTTTTATTTTGTTTTGACTGATTGTAGTCTGTAATTTGATTTTTGTATGCCTTGCTCCAAGAATTTTCTTAATTATTTCTCTCTCTGCTTTTTTTATTTATTCAAGTTCGTGTTTTCTGTTTCGAGCCAATATTTCGCTTGCATACAGGGCTGTTGATTTTATGACTGTGTTGTAGTGGCGAATTTTGGTTTGTCTTGACATGGATGTTTTGTTGTAGATGTTTCAAACTAGTCCTAATGCTTTCTTCACTTTTTGGAGGCGATTTTGCTGCGAAATGTTTTCAAGCCCTATAAGTTCAATGAATTCTCCAAAGTATTTAAAGTATGGTGCCCTTTTGATTTTATTGTACTTCGTTTTCAATCCTGTGATTAGTCTTTGGACATATGAATTCAGTTTTCTCGAATGAAATTTGTAACCCTACTTTTTCAGCACATTCTTTCAGCATCTCAAGCTGGGTAATGACTGTCTCCTTGTCCTCTGCTAATATCACCAGATCATCTGCAAATGCGAGATACGGTATTTAGAGGTTGTTTTTCGGAAAGCCACATGAGAACGGCTTCTACACTTCATGCTTCCAGAGTTCTTTATCCCATTCTTCCATAACCTTGTCTAGAACGATGTTGAATAGAAGAGGAGAGAGCCCATCACCTTCTCGTACACCTGTTTGGATTTCAAAGGGTTCTGAGATTTCTCTCATGAATCTTACTTTAGATTTCGTGTCAATTAGTGTTTGTTTTAGAAGTTCTCGTACTTTGGGATCTAATCCCGTTTCCTCTGCAATTCGGAATAACGAGCATCTGCCCAATAAGTCGTATGCCTTTCTAAAATCAACAAATGAGCATACTAGGTGCTTTTGCCAGAGTTCTCGAATGCTGACTATGGTTTTGAGGTTGAAAATTTGTTTTGGACATGACCCGTTTGGTCTGAATCCTGTTGAATATTCTGCCAATTTGGGTTCTAATTGCTCTAGTGTTCTCTCTCTCTCTTTTTCTTTTTAATTTTTTAAATTTTCAACCCTATATATTATAATCATAATCATTTAAATTCCCTATATATTATAATCATAATCATTTAAAATCAATCTGAGGAAGTGGTAACGATACCACTCTTAGGAAAGATATTCAGAATGATGTTCAAAAGAAAAATCGGAAGAGTTAATCAGTGCTCCTTTATTTTGCTCTTTTAAGATGACTCTTCCCACTTTCCTCATCAATTATAGTTACAACCAAATCATGAAAAATGACTGAAGAGAAACTGCCTAAGAACAACTTCAATTCTTACATTTTAGTTAGTGAAATTATTTTATTTGTATTACCTGTCTCTGATCAACCCGAGTTGTTCCATCTAATCGAAGATAAATATGACCATGAAAATTTAAAAATGCTTCTAATACATCCAGCATTCTGGTCATCTGTGTGAAAATTAACACTCTATGATGATCAGCTTTTAGTTGACGCAGCAATTTATCCAGTACTTGCAATTTACCTGTCAAACATATTTCTTTCATAAATTTCTTGTATCACACTGCTTTTCACAAAATATCAATAAACTATCTTACAATTATTTACATTTCATTAGTCACATATCATATATCAACCATTAAAAAATAAAGGGAAAATAATACTTACCACAATCATATTGTATTAATCTGGGATCTGGAAATTGTGTTACCATTGCACTAGCAATTGGATGAAGTAATGCACATTTTGAAGACAATTCTTGCTGAAGCATTGCTTGAGTTCGCTTCAGTGCCCATAACTGAGACGGAGGAGGGTGAGATACATGAATCTCTGGTTGTGGAGCAGACACTGCAGGTACACAAAGCACAAACCTGAAAAAAATAAGTAAATTATATTATACGCAATAAAAATCCCTTAACTTCAAAATTAGCATTTCTCAAACTGATAACAATGAAACTGCTGAAACAGTGATTTATATATCACATTAGGTCCTGTTACAAATCATCTTCATAGCACACTTTCTAATATTTCTTAATAACCAATATTTAAATATACAGGTTTTGCATTGGGTTGTACCACCTGAAGAAATTCATTTGAATCTGAATCTAGAAAGGAGTACGCTGGGTGTAAACACCACTAAGCATGCATGAAGTCAGCCTTTGATTAAAACATCTGAAAAACATGATGTCAATTCAAAAACATCATTCCAATCTCATTGCCTGCCTTCACACACACAGCTCATTACCTCTGCAGCCTCTGAGCCTTTTCATCACTCCCTCACATTCATTACCTCCATGCATGCAACAGGTAGATTGCTACCAAGTTATGAACACAATCTAACAACTTATTGAGTGACATTATCATTATCCATACTGAACCAAAATTGAAAATACAAAGTTAAGATAGAAATTTGAAAATTTGTATGGTTCAATTACTTTACAAAAAGTTTCCGGACCATACCTAGTGTTATACAATCTTCTACAAAGACTACAGATTTAAAAAATTTTGATTCATAATATAAGCATTTTTATATGATCATGAAATGAATTGTCTATTATGTCATAAGCAAAATAATTGTTTCTTGGACAATCACAATTGATTTTTTGCCTCTGTCTAAAAAACAAAAACCATTAATCAATAATATCATGCATTTAAATTTAATATTTTTTTTTTTTTTTTTTACTTAAAGTTACGTCCAAAAAATAAATTTGTTGAGGAAAGCTCTTATGATTATTGACATTTAACATTAACTCTTGCAAACTAATCCCAAAAAATTTGCATTAGCAAACTTTTTAACCATTGCGTACCTCGAAAAAATATCCTGAAGCTCTTCAACATACTGTTCAGCAGAATGTACAGCTGCAAGAAGACTGTCAGTGCGACTATAATATTCATCAGATGTGTGAAATGGTTTGAATGCATTAAGACAATGCACATAGCCTGCACTACTCCATTGGCTGTTTTCAGGATTTGTTGAACTTGTTACATTCAGAGATTCTCGTAAATCAGCTCCATAAATTGGACAAGCTTGACACCGGCGGTAATTGCGACTAGCCATCATACAAAGCTTCTCTTTTCTTTTGCGATGTTTCAGTCCTTCTAATTCAGGCTGTAACAAAATAATGTGTAAATATTTCACACAAGAATAAATGTTAATGTTAACAAATTGGCCTGCATAGTTATATAGAGAATGGTTCACATTTTTCACACATGCAAGAAATATTGTTATAGTGGTCTTAAGTTTTTATAGTTAATATTAATGTTTGTTCTAATTAAATAAAATATACACATTTACCACAAAATATAAACATGAGGTACATCACTATTAACAAAATATTAAATAATGTAACCTTGACAAAATTCATTGTATATGAAACAAAGTTTTGACATAGCAATTGATAATCCAGTTCACGAGAAATTCATATAAATCTATTTAACTGAAATGAAACTTTACAAACCACTGTTATACAATGAACAAACGTGAAATATTTCTAATCATACCCTATTCTTTAACGGCAGTTGCAATAACGAGCTAATTCATCAAATATTCTAAATAACTTTCCCAACAATCTCTTATAAAGTAAGGATAAAATGCAATCTTATGAAGAAAGTCCCTCCATTAAAAATTCCATTTATTAACCCTAAAACAAACTTCTTTTTTTTTTTTTTTTTTTTGAAGAAATAGGTAAGAAGAAAAAAAGGCATAGTAAAGAAGTAAAAAGAACAACACGTTACCCATCAGTATGTCACTATGACTCACGAGTAATCAAGAGTAGCTCAAAAATTTTATTTGTAGATTAACTTAAGCTCAAACAAATGTGACCAATTGAAGTAATCAGGTGTTGCCAGGGTATTTATTAACCACAATTATCATAGTAACCCAGGAAAAGGAATGAATTCTATCTATATCATAAAATGAAAGTAATTTTATTCACATCTTTGTCACACCATACCCTTCTCTCTGCTCCAACCTGCTCTCTTTATCTATCCCCACCCTTCTCATCCTTTCTATCCCATTTAGAGGAGAGTGTTTCTCAAGAGATAGCTGAAATATAAGTAGCATAAAAGTTGCAATATTATAATATCATATAAGAGAGAGAGAGAAAGGACTGCTGTGATAACAAAACAATACCTTCTTGTCTCTATAAATAAAATTGCGACTATCTGTAACTTCAAAATAATTGCTATTATTATCTCATATGGTTATTTTCAAGAGAAAAAGTCCATTCAATTCTTGTTTGTTTGTTTTTTTTGTTGGTCCAGGTTAATCTCAGAAACTGCTAAACAGATATGGATGGAGTTTTCATTATACGATAAGAGGTAGGTATTTCGTCAGGCACAATAACGTGGAGCAGGGCAGGGTACAGCAGACCAGGGCAGTGCAAGGTGGGCAGTCGGGGCAGAGCGAGGCAGGGCCAGGCAGGGTGGGGCGGGGCTGGGCAGGGGGGCAGTGTGGGGTGGGGTGGGGTAGGGTGGGGTGGGGTGGGGCAGACCGGAGAGGGTAGGGCAGAACATAACAGGGAGGGATACGGCAGGCAGATTACAGTGAAACTCTGTTTATACATTTGTTTCACGTTTATACATTTTTTTGTTCTATAATTCCCATGCTAAATAATTTCAGTTATGTGTCTTACATTTATAAGTTAAGTGTTAAAAGTTCATAATAAATGTCCCTTTAAGACCTTTAATGTTCAAATGATCTCGATGAGGCACGGGATGAACCGCTGCAAGAACCTGGAACTTGTATGTTACTCAAGTTGCCGAGCTCCAGAGCGCGCCTGCAGAGCGACCTGTCGCTCGGCCTCCGAGGTGACTTTCCCACTAACGAAACTTGAAATATAGAATCATGAATCAGCCTAGCAGAGGGAAAAGGACTTTTGCCCACGCAGAAAAAGACTTTTGTAACGCAATAAAAACTAATTCCATTTTTCTTAATATATTTTTGGCCATTATGGTACTAAAATTCATATTTGAAAAAAGAAAAATTGAACAAAAAAATTCTGGGCAGATATGGATACAATAGCATTACAACTGTGTAGTAAAAATAGTACTACTTAGTACAGAAAAGAAAAAGAATAAATAAGCTTTTAAAACAATTTTATTTCATAAGATTTTTTAAATAAAAAATTGTAAGTATACCAAACAAAATACTAGAAATATGTTATATTCAGTATCATTATGCTAATACTATTTTGCTGAAGGGAGAGAAGAATAGAAGAAAACAAGAAAAGGAGTGTCAAGCTGATGAATAATCCCTTTTTTTTGACAATTTCTTTCAATTGGTAAAACAAAAATCAAGAGACCATGGCAAGATTATTATAATGAAGTGTGATGCATATATAGTCAAACTCCGTTTATGTGCTTCGCACTTGTACACTTTTCACATTGATACGTTGTTTTCTGTTAGTCCTGGATAAATTCCTAAACTTCCCATGCTAAATTATTTCAGATATGAATTTTACATTAATACATTTTTCATTCTTACATGTTCATTATGAGTGTTCTTTTAAGACCATGCAAATGATAATGACTTAGGTGACCAAGATCACAATTTTGAAAACAGTAAGATGAAAGATAAATGAGAACATTTATGTTATAGTAGAGGAGCTCATGGAATTTTTGTGTTGAATTTAGTATTCAGGTTGTTTAATTTCAACACAACGCAGGGTGTTTCACCTGGTTTCAACTCATTTTAGAATTTTGGACAAAATTACAGGATGAAAAAATAGGGGTACTAGTGTCGTCTGCTATGGCTCTGCATAATGCTTACCAATATTGCATGATAAAAATTCAGTGCATTTAAAGGAAATATCGGAATTCGAAGGAATCAAAGACTTATAATGACTAGAGACTGGAAAAATATGTAGATAAATATGTAATGAAAACTAATATGTAATAAATATGTAAAATCAGATGTAGTATGTAATATTAAAAAACAGATTTACATAATACAAAATTGCATTTATAAAAAAGTTCCTAAAGAAATTCTAAAAATAATAAAAACGTTTTAGAAATCATTTGGAGAGCATACCTTAATACTCATTTTGCAACATACAACATTCCTGTCAACCGGAAAAGCTTCATCAATTGCTAAGCCAGACCAGACACAATAGAAGCAATCGTACACACTGGCGATATCTACAGCTAGCAAACAATCTGCAGCTTGTAGCTTTCTATTTGAAGTGTTACATGACAGCGATCACCATAGTTTCTCGGAAATTAAGGTTAAAGGTCTCAAAACACAGTGTCACTGATACTTTTCTTACGTAAAGGTGAAAATGATCTCAATAGCTGACATGCACTTCCTGCCACTAAGGTAAATGAAGCAGGCATGCCGAGAACATCTCAGCGAGTTCATGTAGGCTACCTCAAGTGTATAGCCTGCAATAATGCAGGAATAAATTGTCAATATTTTTGAAAACATTTATTTTTATTTTTTTAAAAAGGGAGAAAGAGAGAGAGAGAAGAGAGGGAGAGAGAAGAGAGGGAGAGAGGAGAGAGAAGAGAGGGAGAGAGGAGAGGAGAGAGGGAGAGAGGAGAGAAGAGAGAGAAGAGAGAGAAAGAGAGAGGAGAGAGAGAAAGAGAGAGTGGAGAGAGAGTGGAGAGAGAGGAGAGAGAGTGGAGAGAGGAGAGTGGAGAGAGTGGAGAGAGAGAGAGAGGAGGAGAGAGAAAATTGAAGATAATTAATTACATAAAAAATATTTTGTGAAAGTAGCAAGATATGTAAAATATGTAATGTAGTACTAAATATGCAAAAAATGTAACAAAAAAAAAAAAAAAAAAAAAAAAAAAAAAAAAAAAAAAAAAAAAAAAAAAAAGAGAGAGAGAGAGAATAATAACATAAAAATTTGGTCTCTAATAATGACAATTTAGCCTGTGTCACATAAGTGATGTGTGCTATTGAGTGTGAACACATTCATGACACAGGCTAAAGAACTGGCCACATAAAGTGCGAATATCAATGCTTTTCCCCCAGGCATGCCTATGCCTGGCCCCCATGTCTTCTAAGTAACAAGTAAAGAACTTCAGCTTCTGGTCAGTGAACGGTAACAAGGAATGTACTTCAGCTTTCTGTCTCAATCAGGTTTTTGTCCGTTTTCATAATCCACTGAGCAAATGCTGAGAAGGCCCCTGTTTTGCTTCAGGACATAAATGTAGCTTCACCTTTTGCTAGTAGTGGTAGGAGTAGAGCTGGGGGTGTGCTATTTTGTTGTCAATAAAAAAAAAAAAAAAACAACAACTGCAGTTTGTTTACCAAGTTTTCTATAACTAGAGAGAAAAAATGTCTGGTTTTCAAAACTTGCTAACTTTGTTTTTCTTGGAACTTTTATTCATCATTCAACTAATTAAAATGTAGGAATGAGATTCTGGAGCACACAAAAACCTATGCAGAGGGAATTTCTCTCCCATACATCTCGTACATTTTTTACCGATCTGACTAAATAGATCTAAACTAATGATGGTCCAAGAGTGGAGTGCACCAAAGTAAAAATATTGCATTTTTGTTTTACTCATAACATTCAAGTTCAGTTAAGCATTTTTCTCACCTACACTATTTTTCCCTTCAGTCTCATGAAAAACGTATAAGTGAAGTTTTACTGTTTTCAGTTTAAATGACTACTGCTAAAAATGATGAATAAAAATGAACAATAAAAAATTGTTTCCTAATAGCTTCATGGAATGTAGATAAAGAGAAAATAAACAAACAAAAAGTTGAACAAAATTTCAATCTGCACAAAGAAAATCTTTTTAAAAAAATAAATATTACGGTTCTCAAAATGTTCCATAATATGCAAAAAACTCAAGCATTTAAAATGTTTTTTAATGTTTTTAGCATTTAAAATGTTTTTTAAAAATTACCAAATAAAAGACAGATTGAATCACTGCATCCTGCAGACATGTCTTCCGTGATGTTTCTAATCCAGGTTCAGTCTTCACAATAGGATTTTCTGTATCAGGCTCAGTCTTAATAGTCACATTGGCAGAGTTCACATTAGTTACAGGTGAATGACTAGCAACATTTCGAGGTTTCTGTACCAATGCCGTTAACATAGGCTGAGTCAAAGCAGCACTAGTTTTGGTAGTTGATGAGGTAACTGTAGTTGTAATGGTTGTAGTGCTTGCCACTATATTGTTGTTCAGAAGGTTAGAAGTAGATACTGAAGCTCCTGTTGTATTAACATTTAAAGGTGGAACTCTCACAACAGGCCGAGCTAAACCAGGAGAAGACACCATTCGACTTCCACTTGATATAGAAGTAGTTGCCACATTTCCTACAGATTTTGGAACCACTGTTAAACGCTGTCCACTTGCAGTCAATACTGAAACAAAATGAACACAAATATTAAATGCACATACGTAATTTTTTCCTTCCAAATACTCGTACTATGATTTGTAAATTGTATATTGAAGTTTTTGTTAATAGATCAAATACACTTTATTTAATTTTTATTGAAGCAAACAATCTCAAGAATAACATGAGTAAAGAAGCTTGATGAATTTCTACCTAAGGCCTCTTCTTCATTAACAATTATTTTTTAGATTAATGAGATAACTGTACAATAATTTTCACTAGGGCCCAGATGTTTATGACATGTTATATGTTTTTTGTTTGTGTTATTTCCGTGCAAAATATAAATTAGGCACAATTTTATGTACAATAACTAGAACTATGCAATTTTCATGTGTAATAGAGTCATATTTTGGAGGGTTTTTTTTTTTGGTTCTGTTTTTTTAACCCTTTTTTGTCATATTCCATTAATATTTCTTGTTACATTTCCATGAATTTCATTATTTTTGCCATATTTTTATCTTTTTGATTCCATTTTTGCATACTTGCTTGCAGTTGTTTGAAGGAGATACTTCATATTTAATTTTAATCCGTAATGTCTTACAATTGTTGTCTGACTTTTCTATAAATATATATTTATGTGAATTAGGAGAGTAAGCTATATATAAAAAGAGAGCTGTGTAGATAGCACCTGATGTAGAGGAAGGATGAGTTTAGTTTTGTCAGGTTTTGTACTAACGTCAACCGCTTCTATAAAACTTTAGCACGTACAATTTTCTTCATGGGGCACTAAAAAGAAGAAGGGGTGATAAAAGGTACAGAGATCTCAGCTACTGGACAGAATTCACTGTGTTTGTGTTTAATTGTGAATACTCTCAGTTCATTATACCAAAATTTAACCGTTCAATAAAAGAAAAACTGCAAGTATTAGTGCAAGAGTTAGGAGAAAATAATTTCTGAGCAGATAGCATTGTTAGGTTCAAAAAACTTCACTTTCATAAACTGAGCAGCTCCTGTTCCAGAGGATTTCATCACTGTCTATGACACACAGAACTTCAGATTTTAATAAGGATTTATGTACGATGATGTCTGCTGTTGTACCTCTGGAGAAAGTTAAATATCAATACCTCAGCAATTTAAAAATAAAAAACGCGCGTGCGCCCACACACACCCCCACACACACACAAGTACGTTTCAAATGCCAAACCACTTCGCAAAAGAACTACGGAACTACTTAGTTCAAAGATGTTTTGAAATAGACTACAATCCTGCATCACTGACAAGATCTGAGTTTCTATGGATGAAATCACTGATGCTGAAGGGAGCTACATGGCATCATGTTTTACGGTGACCAAGCAGGAGATAAATTTCTTTGAAGCATTGGACAGAACTAACCAATCAATGGTTGTTGTTACTTTCGATAATGCAACAAATCAGTTGTGGTGTGTAGAGAGAATGTTCTATTTCTAGTTACTCATGCAGTCCCTTACATGGTGAAAGCTGACAAAAGTCTGCAGCTACTCTGCCCTAAAATGATACATGTAACTTGCATTGCACATGCACTTGATTTGCAAAAGAAATTCATGAAAGTTTTCCTGATGTAGATTAGTTAATCTCTGTAGAGAAGAAAAGCTCCATTTCGAGGGGAAAAATTCAAGCAATTGGGAGCTTTGGTTCTACTGCCTCTCCAACCCATCCTCACATGGGCACATGGCTTAATGTCGCAAATTATTACTGTATAAATTACAAAGATATCGACGATGCCTCCGCAAACTACTACTGTACCAATTACAAAGCTGTCGAAGATGTCATTAATGCATTCAATAAAGGTGAAGCTGCCTCCAACAAAACTGCAAAGTCACTATTTTCAAGTAAAACACTAGCTGGTGGTCTTGCTTACATCTATTAGTGTATTTTCAACAAAAATTATACAATTAGAAGAAATGGGTGATTAAAACTCTGATGCCCTGCAAATGGAGAAAAAAGTTGAATGTGAGTTAAAAGATGAGTGAGGGGAAGTTGGTGAATGTGTAAATACAGAACAACAATGTGAGCTGGGTTGGAATTAAGGATACTCTAATCTCTCCAAGATTAGTGCCATTATGAGTGGCTAGTCGGCAACATTCCACAAAGAGAAGTCTCAATTAAACTCTAATGATTAGACTTATTTCAAATATGCCCCCATAACATCCTGTGATGGTGGGGGATCATTTTCGCATTACAAGGCAATGTTGCGTGAAAACAAAAGATCATTCCTATGTTAAAACTTCAAACTGAATGTCATTATCTATTGTAATTCTTTCTGATTGCCTATAAAAATGTGACATTATTTCATTCTTTGCAGAGTTGAGAGGTACCTCTGAATTGAGTAATTCAATTCAAAACATAATAATAAAAGTTAATATTATTATGAACTTATTTATTATTATTGAATGTGCTATACTTTAAAAAATATTTTCAATAATTTAAACAGCGCCAAGATGTTGAAGGTTTTAAAAATGCAATTAAAATATCTTAAAAACTTCAAACATCTGGGTCCCAATCATCACATTGCTATTTTGATAACAAAAATTAGTGGTGTTACAACAGCACAACCCCTTCTCATATTACTTGTGGCACTTTCATAATATTATGCGACTTTTATCCTGTTAACACTTCAGCCATCACTTTAAAACTCATAGCTTCAAGTCTCATGTGAGGTTAAGTTATGTAATGCTGTTGGGAAAAATGCCAATAGAAAAATTGACAACAGAACACAGCTCCTGACACCAACAGATTTTTTCTTGACCACATATGCAATAAGTTATTTTCTAGTACAAGTAGGGCAAATCAGAATCCATTGAAGGATGTGGATGGGTGGATTGGCTGGTCTGTCAGCAACACCTGCACCTGAACAGGATTTTCCCCAATACAGATATACCCTTATCTAACATGATGTCATGGCTACTTGAATTTATTTTTTCAATTCAGATATACAACATAGTTTTGCAAGTAATATCTACAGGTACATAAATTACTGTTATTACTTACACAAACGAGACATAACTTTTATATTGACAGCACTGCTTGTATTACACACTGCCCTTTAATCCAAAAGAACAAGAATGAGATTTTGGTACCTGTTGTAGTAGTTGGTATGTTCTGGGAACTTCCTGCCTGCACCATTTGTTGAGATGTAAATAGTATGTGATGACGTCCTGTTGAAGTCTGCACCAGTTGAGCAAAACCAGCTGGCAAGGTTATTCGCTGCATGCCATCTTGCTTTGGAACACCTTGAAGTTGTTGTGTTTGTTGAACAGTAGTACCAGATACTTGCTGGGTAGGGCCCAATGTGGCAACAGGAATGGCTTTAACATAATGACATAAGAAATAAAAAATTCTTATCTAGAGAAAAGTAAGGTCTGCCAAAAACAAGCATCTACCTCCCAAT
This sequence comes from Gryllus longicercus, assembly GCA_038098605.1. Classification (NCBI taxonomy): domain Eukaryota; kingdom Metazoa; phylum Arthropoda; class Insecta; order Orthoptera; family Gryllidae; genus Gryllus; species Gryllus longicercus. The sequence goes on along the minus strand of JAZDUA010000232.1, from coordinate 1,824,745 downwards.
TTTATGGATTTTATACAAATTACAAACAAAAGAGACAGCTTGAACCCACCAAATATCTCTTAAAATTATTTTATTATCAATGTTAAGTTGAAAAAATACAATAATATGTACAATAAAAAGTAACGTTTTCCATTTAATGTTTAATTTTGTATCTTTTATTTAACTCTGAAGTGTTTACAATCAAACTGTAATCAAACAAGTAATGCAAATAATTCATGAATGAAATCATTTTCTTGATTTTTCTATGAGCAAAAGATCACATTCTACACAAGTTACAATACATCATGATCCACATGATCCAAGAGTTAATTTTAACTGCTAGTGAGGACAAAAATATTTCTTTAAGGAAATTGCACTAACATCTTTTAATTTTTGAAATTGGAAAATTGGTAGCTGAATTGAAAGTTGAAACCTTTAACCCTAAACCTTAATCTTAACCTTAAATTTCATTACAGTCTATGCATTAATCAACAGACAATAATACTGAGAAATCAATGATTCATACAGCACAGCATACAGAAATGTAATAGAACTGTAGAAGAAACATTCTGAAAATAAAGACACAATAATCCCTATCAACTTCTTATATTTAAATAAAACACATTCAATGTTGTAACATGAATATCTGCACTTAATAAACTTACACAAAACATTTAATCTCTTAAATTGTAATAAACCTGTAATAATATTTATTACAAGGCAGTGTTTGGCGGCCACAGCTTGTTAAAAACATGACAATATCTGTTAAAAATTTTATTCAGTTTTCTATGGCAATTAATCTTGAAAAATGTTTATGTAGAACATTTAGTTTCAAATATTATTGAATTCTTAAAGATTTTTGAAATGAGAATAAGTCATAAAGAGAATAAATTATTCCTATACATCATTTTTACTAAGGAATTGTTTTTAGAAAACATACTATTTTTAACCTTCATTTACGTTTCTTTCACAATTTGAATTAAACATGAAAAAATTAAAAATAAAGGACCCATCCAATATGATTAAAGGTAATAATCAGATTTATGTTTTACTTGTTCTACCACTTTAAAACATTCAATGTTTAACACTCAACTTATCCCTAACTGTCCTCGGTGAATTGCTAAGGAGACACGAATTGATCTCAATGAGACAAAGTATTCAGTGCTTTCAATGCACTCTAGGGTGAAGTCAATTTTAGAGCATGTAACATGCATTGCTATATTGAATGGTTAACTGCATCGAAGGCCTACTGCAAAATATAAGTATAATGGAAATGTTTAATTAATGTTTCTGCCATGTGTCCCAAATAGTACAATTAATCTAAGTATGTATTTTAAAAATACTTTTTTAACCTTTTACCATACTCAAGGTGTACTTTTATGAATACATTGTTTTAGGAATATGACTCTTGATGGTGATGATCCTCCTCAGGATTAAAACATCATGAATTTTCGAATTTTTAGAAAATCTAGACATAATATAATGCAGTACAAAAACTTGATAAGTAACTGAGTTGTCGACACCTGGAACATACTATCCTAGAACTTGGTGACGGCACCTTGTCTTTGAATGTTCAAAAGAGCTTATGATGGTCTCTTCAAAGTGGAAGGTCATGGACTTCATTGATATGCGGCTCTGTTCCTCCTTTTCCAGAATTTTGTCAACTATTGTGATATTTACATTTACACGTGATATGAAACATTGTGATATGTCAAAAATAATTAATTCTGTTAGCACAGATCCAGGCCACATCAGATTGTACTGTTGCCTGTATATTACCTTAATTAAATAAATAAAGATTGTACTGATTCAATGACACTTGATTTTTAATGTTTCATGTAATTGATTTTTAAAATTTTTAGAATGCTTTCAAATCATTTAAATAGATATTGTTATGTTCATATATTTTTCTAAATACTAATGGCCATACTAATCTTTACATGTCCCAACATTGCTAAATGTTTACCTTGCTGTGTAATCTCTTGTACAAGTTACTAGTGAATATACAACACTGAGTGCAGTATTGTGCAGTGAATTAAATATATCCATAATGAAATCAAGGCATTCATAAAGAATTTTAATTTTTTACTCCAAACGAACAGTGCATGTTACATGCAGAAAAAATGATAGTTGATTATTTGATTTAAGAGTTGGAGTTGTAATGAAAATGTAGTTTTTGTAAATGTTGTTAACATTTAAAAATATTTTTTAAATTCTTTAAATTTATACCATCATATAGACCTATTCCTTCTTATTAAATTTTACCGAATTTTGAGATGAGTGCAAATCATAGCTGTAGCCCCAAGACAGGTTGCATGGTATAATAGATTGAGTTTATTTCAAAAACAGCATTAGGCTGCCAAGTTTTGATAATGTGCCCTGTTGATTTCATAACCATTGAGATCCGATTTCCCTGTTTTCTTTTGATGAATTATTTTAGTTTTAATGAACATCAAATCTTCAATCTTAGTGCACATGCCTGCATACGTCAAAAAGAAGCTGGTACGCGATTATCCACTTGAACGCTTTAATATCCAAAACTAAGTTGTATGACGCTCCCGATTTGATAATCACGTCCCCGCTGGTAACTACTTATTTGTCCTGTTAAACTCTGAACATTTGTGATCAGGTGTGATTCATGGCGTAAAAGATAGCAAAGTGACCGATCTCCCATTCATGAATTGACTTTCATGCCATGACATCGGTGAACAAAAGTGAAGAGGTCTGGCAACTCGCCAGACCGAGTACGATAAGAGAACAGAACCTGAAAAGTAGTGACCCTGGCAAGTCAGTCACGTGCTACTTGCTATTAGAAGCTTTCTCAGTTAACTATTCTTTATACTTCTACTGATCAACCTATTACATGGCCTCCTTTAACTATTCCACTCATATAATTTGAGCCAATTTGTGCACGATACGATACACACCAACAGAGTCGAGTTACACAAACAAATTTTGCAAAAATAAAAATACCACCGGTTCACAAGTAATAATGATTAAATTTGATGTTTACACAAATATCTGACATAACTTATAAGTGCACACCACAATTAATAACAGTCCTTTTCTCTGACAAATACACATTGCATCAATCTACACATCATTTATATTCGATCATCTACAAATTCTTTTCTGATTGGGAAGTCTCGCATTTCTGGCCAATAGGGATAAAAGGCAATGAAAAAATTACTACTTTCAAGAAGAATTAGTCCATGTTCAATGCTGAATCAAGGCTGGGAACATTCTTATGAGCGAAGCAACACGATATATTTTTAATGTGAAGAGCTTTCTCTGGTATAATTTCAACACTTGAATTTCCCTGTGTTTTTTCGGTTTTTCTGTTGTATGTTTTGTTTTCAAGAAATCTGTCACCTCAATGGTATATTATCAATACTCAAGTTCACAAACATAAAGACAAAGTAGAAAGCAGACTGCACTATATTCTGACACAACTCAATTTTCATTTTACAAACAACAGCTGGCTTTCAACAACAACAAGCAAATTGCTATGGTGTGAATCACATAAGCAAACCAACATGCTTAGTACATAAACAAACAACCTATTTTTGTAATGAACGCAAAGTAGGTAAAAAGAAAAATATCTAGACATTAAAACATGCACTTTAAAAATATTGTAGTGTCACTAATAACTCACTTCAAGCCCAATGATTAAAATACAATTGTGCATTGAAGCAATGGATGCAAACCAAAGGTCCATTAACACTGGGACACATTTAACAAAATACAAGTCATTTTCACAATGATCTATTTTTCACAATGATCTATTTTTCCACAATTGGATCTTGCAGAATCCATGGTTAGGCTTGTGCAACATCTTTAACTTGCAGACTTCATTTATTTTCAAGTGACTGTGATCATCAATTATGAGTAAAGATTCAAACCAGCAGAAGACAATTCCTTGAAGTTGGATACTTCCTCAGTGTGAATACTTTTACAATATTTCACTACAATTTATTTAGACCTGCCAGCATCTTTGCTTATAGGTACAATGAAGACGTTCTTCAGGTAATGTCCACAGATTATTATTATTACATACACAACATAATTTCAATTAAGATATTACATTTGGACAAGATAAAATTTGTCAAATAACAAAATAAAAACTTTTAGTTCTCAATGGTTACTTGCTGTGTGTGTTGTTGTTGTTTTTTGTCTTGATATATATGTTGGATAACTAATTACATTTGTACTAAATTCAACAATATTATCAATCTCAATTTATACTGTAAATTCTACTTCTGCAATTTAAAAAAAACACCACTCACTTTTGGACTTGATAATGCAATTGCAGATTGATATTACCATTGCAGGACAAAATAATCCCTTTTATAAACTTCACCCAAACGAACAATGTTTAGGAATGTATCACAACAGTTTAAAAGATTTGTGCTGTTCTGCAGATTAAGAACTTCGATCTTGATCCACTTTATAAATTAAGTTAAAAAGAGATGTTTTCTAAGTACACAATTAATTCTAATTTACAAGGATTTTGTAAAATTACACATTTTCAATTTACTACTAAAAGTTATTATTCACTGACATTGGTTGAAATCATTCTTACATATGGTTACTTTCAGAATACTTATTTATGGCAACTTAAACACAAATACCCAACCTTGTAACATTCACACATATTTACTTTTCTCATTCAATACAGTAAATGCAGCATAAGTTCAATAAATTTCCTGAATCAAAAGATTCTTTATTTCACATCTTAAAGAGCTCCCCAACAGTTTCACACACAACATGAACTGTCTCTGATGAACTGTTATTGTACTTTATTTCTATTTTACTAGCCCCTCGTTTTTAATACAGAAACAGAAATAGCTCATGTAAGGTCAATCCACAGAATCTGGTTCAAAATAATCTGATTCTTTTTAAAAATAATCTTTTATAAGCTTTAATAAAGCATAGCTGAGAACAAATTCATTTCTTTCTTCTCTATGGAATTAATATTTTTCCTTAATGCAAGAACTTTTTGTCTTCTTAGTTCCACATAAGAATCATGGAAACACGGTATAAATAGTTCGGAAAAAATTCACAATTTCTTCAATTCATATAGTGAACTTGATCACATCTACTTCTTGCAATGAAGCACCCATATTCACAATTACAGAGTTCACCAATAGATATCAATATAACAAGTAAAATCTGGGTAATCTGTGCAGGCTCTGCCTTTAGGCTGTTTTACTTCATTTTGTCAGCATGCAATTACATACAAACAACACCAAATGGTGAATTTTAAAAAAGAACAGCTTCATGATTGGAAAATGCTCCTGAAATTCAAGAACAGCTTCTTGAAAACATACACACCTCTCCAATACTACTTGAATTCCACTGATTGAAATCCTCACGTTCTCTTTAACAAAATAGTTCATTTATGATTCTTGGTGATTAAGTCATGTTTTACATAAGTCAAATTTATTATCATGAAGAACCATACTTGCTGATCTTGATGATCAATTGATGAATCGCTAAGTTTTATTTAATGAATTATTATAAATATACTAAGACGCCAGCATTCTCTCATTTTCTAAATTTTTCTTCAGTACTGCCTAAGACCTTCAGTATCAAGAGGCTAAGCATTAATAGTTATAATATACATGCCCAATTAAATCATGCAATTTCTCTATTAACCCAACAGAAATTTTACAAGTTCTGTGAATATTATTCACAGAAACAAAAATAATTTTCAAAAAGCTTGTATTTATTTGCATCATGCACATCTTCCTTGCTACAAGTTGTTAAAAAAGTTCAATGTAAGGATTACTCTTATGCTTTCTTCAGGGTGAAATTAGTTATTTACACTTCCATTATTGTCTACACGACTTCATTTTCCCAGATAGTTACTCTTTTCGTTCAGTACTCTTCCCCTCTAAATAACATTAATGATAAAAATATCTAAATCATACACAAAATATTCACTGCACAGTTTTAGTTTTCTTTCATCCCTTACAACTTTGTATGCTAAATCTGGCATCTTGCAGTACATCTATTTCATAAATATCTAATCTTGAAAAAGCCAAAAAAGCATTAAAAAGTTTTCTAAATGCAAATATGAAGAACGGAATTGGAAATGTTGGTACCTTTCAGTCCTCCTTGTTGCTGAACTAACTGCACTGAATATCCCTGCATTTGGTTTCCTCCTGTCACTCGAAGAGTTACTCCTATTAGTTGGGAAATCCAAACAAAAAAATTAGAATACAATTGTTAAGACACACCCTTAGTAATAGAAAAATTAAGACTGATACTACATGAGGGTGTATTACTAAAGATGCCACTATTAGTTGCACTGCTAACAGAGTATCATTAATTCTCACATCATTTTCAAAGGTAATTAAGGACAGACAGAACAAGAACAGGTTCAACAAAAGGAACTTCATTCTCACTCTCAATTACATTCACAGAATTACAAAATGCACACATATACTGAAGACATGATCCTTTGATTTTAGCCCAGTAAGTATATATTAAAACTTGCTCTAATGTGTTTAGTAAAACTTGCTCCATGCAGAACGTGTAGGTTGCAGAAATCTGTCTAATGTGAACTTAAATCGCAATCCTGGCAAACACAAAATTCTATAGTATTGCATTGCATAATGCAGAATCTTCTTGAATAGGGGGGGGGGGGGGGGGAAATAAAAAAAATAAAAAAAAAAAAAATAAAAAAAAAAAAATAAAAAAACAGGACTCATACTTGGATACTTTGCTTTGAGCAAGTTATACTGTGTGTGTATATCCCATATACAACATGTATTTGCCAGAAATTTGTTAATCACAATAGTTTTAATTGAATGTTAAATTATTTATATCCATAAGTATTTCATGCAATCTCGTTATCATTCCTGAGAAATTTGTTATTTGGAGCAATTATAAGATAATGGTCAAGAAGTAATATTATTTATTACAAGAGGTCAAAGAGACTAAATACAAGATCATCATAATTGAATCCACACATACTTGATAGAAACACAGCATTATTTATGTGGATGTCCTACATTCAAAAAAGAATGAACATGTAATCTATCTTATATTTCTGAATACAACTCTATATTAAGCACTATATACTATTGTTTATTTGATCTACTCCACCAATATTTTTATTACACTTATTTTTCATGTTGGTTTGGGGTACATAATCTTGGCATTAGCCTATTTCTGGAATACCTCTTAGCAATCAGACAGATTCTATACCAAACTCATTGGATTGAACAGATACAAAATTCTTGTCATTTCACTTAACACACACAATGCTTTTTTCAGCAACTGTACTATTGTATAATCTTCTATTTTTCTTATTCAATGTTTTTGGATCTTTCAAAGGACATTTCTCAAGTCTTGTTTGCCCTCACAGTATCTGAGCTCCCAAATCCTACCTTCCCCAATTTCTGTCAATGGGTAAAGAGATTACCAAAAAAGACAGATTTCCATATCCAAGTAATGTTTGCAAGATTTGAGAATTAATGATAAGTTCATAACTACATCCTGCCCCATTTTTGTTTCAGATGTTACGGCTTTACTTACATTGCTTCCCTAGCCTCAGTAAATACCTCCGGTGCCTTGCAGCCAAAGCAAATGCGACTTTCTTTTTGTGAACTAATTACAACAATTTTGACAAAATATGGGATCATTGGCTCACTATTACTCAATGCATCTAAGGGAAATATTGCAAAACAATAATTAAGTGTCTCAAGTATGGGTAACTACTACCTAAACTTCTACCTAAATTAGTATTGACAGTAACGTGCAGAAATCTACATATTTCTTTAAATTGATTTCATCTAATTGAATCAGCAGTCAAGTTTTTATGTGCATCTTCTTGGTTCTCAGATGTCTGCATTCGTGCAGTAACATAATCATTCAACAACAATATCCCCCAAAAATAGTAAACATTTCATTTTTAAGACCCAGGCAGCAATCATTCTAAAACGATCACTGAAAGCTTTATTAAAAGACCTATTACAGTAAAACTACAGGACAATTCAATACATTCATTCTTGAATTGCCATGAGCAAGGGGTGGTTATTAAATACTATTTCCCCATTCTCTTATCTCTCTCTCAAAACATCTCATTTTCTTCAAAAAACAATTTTCTGTTTTCTTCTTTTTTTGACTCTTCAACTTGCAGCTCTCAAGTTGCATAATCTAGATAATCCATTAAATAAACATTAGCTGCTACTTATAACTGTCTCCAACTAAGCCTTAGCTTTTTCATCACCAGAATCCCAAATACACGTGTCAATTAGAGGAGTTAGGCAAACGATATTTGGCTACTTAAAATTTGACCATACCCACTAACTTTTCTAGAATTTGTGCCATTGGTTCCTTCCTGATTCTATCTAAATTAGTACTGACCTGTGCTCCAAATCTTCTCTTCTCTAAATTCTCATTTAACAAAGGGCTCGCAGAAATTATGAACAAAGAAACAGAATTTCATATCCATAATGGAATAAATTAGCAAATAAGTTTTGTTGGTACCCACAGAATCACTAGCTATCAATGTATATTTTTATTGTTAATTATATATTTTTCTGTTGAATTTCAATTAGCGAGAGAACTTTGGTTATTGCTTACCAATAATATTTATCTTCCTTAGTATGTACACCTTTATGTAGCCCAATATTCACAGAAGATTTTTGCTGATATACTGGATCTGTGAAGCTTTGAACCATAAATAATAGCCTACATAAAACTGTCATGAACTTGTAGGAAACTAAACAATGGTTTGAGAGTCATTTAAGTACTTAATTGTGTTAGGTAAATACTGATCCCATGGGTTAATATAATGTAAAAATTGAAACACACAATTTTTTAAAGGCAATACACATTAATCACAACCAAAATAATTGGATGGAAGAGTCAATTCCTATATCTTTAAGTTCATTCTGTTGTTTCTTCCAATACTTTGTTCAAACAGACATTTGATGGTATTTCTTCTGGACCTGAGAACCAATTGATTCTTTAATTCAAATTTCACTATGATCACATTTGACCACAAAAATTAATCAATGTTCACTATTAGTTCAAATTCTTGGGTTCCATAATCCCTGATTACAGGAACGTCACTACAAAAGTTTTGAGATACACAAAAACTAAGAAATGTGAAATAATTTTTAAAACTACACTTTCTCAAAATACTCGCCACAACACTATATATATATATATATATATATATATATATATATATATATATATATATATATATATATATATATATATATATATATATATATATATATATATATATATATATATATATATATATATATATATATATATATATATATATATATATATATATATATATATATATATATATATATATATATATATATATATATATATATATATATATATATATATATATATATATATATATATATATATATATATATATATATATATATATATATATATATATATATATATATATATATTTGCATTCTTGTAAACTAATTTTCAAAAGTTTTTCCACTTATTTTCTTTGAGTGCTAAAAGTTCACTTTTGTAGGCATCGACAGCTTCTGTATAGGCTTGAGAACTTCTTCACATGCAACTTTTGAATGTAGAGAATAGAAAATAATCATACGGGCCAGGTCAGGACTGTAAGGTGGACGAGTCAGTTTAAGCTCTATTGACTCCAGGAATTGAATTGCGAGGTTGGTTGTGTGTGCAGACACATTGTCATGGTGCAGGATGATTCCCCACAGTCCTGTCTTCGGTTGCTATTCTTGAAGCTTGGCGAACACTTCCATGCGACATATTGGTGTGTATCATAAGAACAGTAACAGTTGTAACATGAACACTTGGAGAAGAATGTTGCAACCATTTTCTTTCTGAGCAATGAGGCTACTTAACTTTTGTTGGTGGATGTTCGTGGAGAAAAATCCATACTGACGTCTGACGTTTATTTTCAGGATCGAACTCTCAAATCCACATTTAGTCACAAATAATGATGTCAGAAATGGCTTGAATTCCCTCTTTCAAATCTTTTCAACATTCCCCAACAGATGATTCCCCAACATTCCACAAAGATGAGCTTCTGTGATACTGTCATAGTGTGAGGCAATCTGTACATAAATGTCACAAGATTGTTTTCACTCACTGATTTTTCCACAGTGACGATGTTTTCTTCAGTCACTGCAGTCACCAGATGCTCGCTTACTCTTCGTCTTTCAACGAAGTTCTGCCTCTTTCGTGAAACCACCGAAAAATTGTTGCAATGGAAGGAGCAAGTTCCTTGAAGCCACGCTGCAAACGATCAAGGATTTCAGATTCATTTAAACCACTTTTAGTCATAAAGAATCATTGCACAAAAGTGCTTTCTTGTCCGCTCAATTCTGATAAGTGAATGCCACATAAACAAAAAGGAAGGTACGCCTCTTAGCAACAGCGATGAGCAGTGCAAGTTCCCACTTGCAAGCATTACTCAGAAAGAACACTGCGGTCAATAATGGGAGGGTAATAATATGCCACCAACGCAGTACATCTCAAAATTTCCGTAGCGACCTCTGTAACATGCCATTGTAGGTGCCTTTCTGATGAAAATCTTCCATGTTTGTTGCTAGCAGTGCCAAGATTCTCCTGAAGAAAACAAAGTACGATGTGAGGCAAGAATTTTCAATGTCATATCTGTCTTTTGGTACAAAAGTATGAACTGACAAGTTCTTTGAAGTTACTACAAATGCTGATCCATATGCAGTCATCTCAGACCCACAAAATTGATTTTACCTTATCACATATTCTGGAGAGCTAATGTATACGAGTAACGAAATAAAACACTAGTCTCATACAATCCACTACTTACGCCAAATGTTTTATCAAGAGCTTGATACGTTTTGCAGGAAGATAAATTTTCTCACAACCGTCACATGGAAGACTTGGTACATTCTTCTCACAAACTGTAAAAACACCTCTCTTAAGCTGCTGATTTTCCAATTTAGTGTTTTTCCTGCTCCTCGTGTCCCTTTCATACAAGAAGCTGGATTATTGAGTTAGTTCCCACCTATTGAGTACCAACAGCTAACACTTTCAGATCACTACACAGCTCCCTGTAACACTCGGTCGCCCTCTTATTCTAAATAACTTATACTGTTAAAAAGTAGTGGAACCAAAAATAAATTAACACATAAATTGATCACTAGTAGCTATTTTATTGCAAAAAAATGTCAATCAAAATTGTGGAACTTTACAAAAACGTAAATAACAAAGGCGAAAATATATTTGGTTGAAAAATTTATACCACTTTAATATTTAGTCACACTGAGAAAATTATTTATTGTTGCCATACAAATTTAATCTTAAAACCTTGTAGAGATTTACATTTAACTAGCTCTAGTAAACGTGGCATATTTAATACAATTTCTTTACTCTCTTGGACCCAAATTTTCCCAATCCCCTTTAAGCCAACTCTTCAGCTCTTCTTTCAAGGATAACTGTTTCTCTGACTTATTTGTCAACAACTTTCCAAAGATTCCTATTGGGGCTTCAGTCTAATAGTATTCATATGTATAAATCTTGGCTGTCCAAGAAGTCTAATGATGGTCCTCCTCATTTCTGCTCATTGGCTGCTACACTACTTCCTTTCAGGCAGTTCTTAGTCATGAAATTCCTACATTTCCATGCTCTGCCTCAGAATTCCATTCTCTTTCAATTGTTATTCTCCTCTCACGTCCAATTTCCTCTTTTACCCTGCTTCCACACAGTTTTCTCTCCACCAATCTGCCCCTATTGGTCATAACTAACCATTACATTACTCCTTCTACCAGTATACAAGGTGGCTGTCAGCCACCTGGCAGCATTACAACACTAAAGAAAGCTGCAATAGGTTTGCTGAAATGTCAGAAACTACGCTGCTGACACAGCTCATCCTGGACAGCAAGATTAATAAGATACCAGTGACAGAAGTGTATGCAAATGTATGCCTTCATCATTACTTTCTTCAATGATGATCATCTGTTACACATCCCATATGAACTGACACCTCCATAAAATAATGTTGATTTAAAATAGGCTGTAGTTAGTCTCCCTCCTCCTTCATGTTTTGCATTCACTTTTCCACCTCAGAACCCTTCCATCTGATTTAAAAAAGCTAAATTTGCTAAATGCTAAATTTTAGCACCAAAGTGCTAAAATCACATTGGTGGATTCTGAACATTTATCTTGTGAAGTCCAGTTGTTTCTATTTGTGTTGCTTGTGTAAGATTTCTTCTCAACTACTCTTCTGTTACACCCCACACTTCTTAAGACCCTCCCCAACAGTTTCAGAATGAACATTCCTTCCAGTTTCCACCTGAACCTCAGCCACAATTTTTGGAGCACTTGGAACTAGATTTTTTTTTGTTTTAATGATGGTATACCTTTCTCTCCCCATCTGTGTCTTTGATTGACTTTTTGGGGTATTGGACTCTATTGTCTTTTTCTTGTATTGTCTTGGTATCTATCAGTGAATTAGCGATGTTCCCAAGCAAAAATATTTTCACATAATAAAAAACTACAATCTACCACAACTCTACACAGCTGTATTGAGTCCTTGACATCCCATGAGAAACACTGCATGCAGAATGAAACTCTCCAGAGGTAGGCAGGTAATTGAGGACAGTTAAATTGTGTACCACCATTTTCTGTTCTACTGAACTTATTTATGATGAAATTAGCTTCCACTGATTTTGACCAAATATTGAATGTGGAGTGAAAGAAGATACCTTTAAGTAAATCAGAGCTTATTTCGTATCTTGTTCTAACAAAATCGTTAAATGTTTGAAAATTTACAAAGGAAATAGTGACATTGAAAAATGTTTCCTTTAGATATCACATTTTTCTAACATCACATCAACTTTATATTATGTATAAACTCCATGGAATGTAAAATATTCACAAGATACACACAAGTGCATGCACTGTTCAAACTGTAAACATTTTCTGTGCATTGACAAAAAACTTCAAACTTTACACAGTTGCATAGATTTTTAGTAAAGGACTAATATTTATTGTAACTAGACAGGATTTTTAGGCTCTAAAATATCCCATTTAGACACTTAAATTAGGCTCTTAAAAGATAAAAATGGGGTTTTTTTGAAAATCGAAACATTAGGTAATTAATGGATGAGGAATTTTTAGGCTCTAACATTGAAATAGTCATTTTAGGCTATACAAATATGATTCCTATAATATGGAATGGCCATAAATAATTAATTTTGAGCGTATAGGTCACAAAAGTAAAAACATTTACCTAAAAATCCAATGTCTAGTCATAACTCACTCTTACACAAGAAGCATGTAAATACAAAGGAATTGCACACTGATTGCATTAATTCTGTGCCGAAGGTTTTACAAAAAATACTTTCAAATAAAGTAATTACAAACTTAAGATTCAGATTTCAGCGTAAGCAAATGGTTTGATTCAGTAGAAACATACACAAATTAACCCATACATTTTGAGAGAGGTTAGCCTACATGAGAACAAATCTTGATATACTTAGACCACAGCTGAATTGCCTTTCCTTCAATGCAATAACATTGAATGAAATGAAAATTCATACATTATTTTAATAAAAGAAAAGGTTGTTTTACTATTAAAAATTGGAGGCTGGTACAATTATGTAGATATTAGCTTCACAATCATTGCATCAAAATACATACCAAACAGCATTAATTACAAAACAAAATCACTATTCAGCAATGCTACTCTTATAAGAAAAGGTACCTTTCAATATCATTACTTTCACTACTACCAAGGTCAACAAATTCATTATAAGCAATTCGCTAATACAAAGAAAATTTTATAATGCAAGAATGCATCCATGCATGCACATAGGAATAAAGAATAATTCAGATATTATACTTCAATGAAATAATGTTTCTTGACAATACATAAACCATGGTCAAAAAGTCAGAGATCATGTTGGCATCCATGTTAAAAATGCTCGCTTACAATTCAATTTCTTTTCTATAATTTTTACTAATGAAACAAACTTGCTACCAAGGGAACAGTCAAAATCAGACTTGACTGAGGTCTGTTGTAGTTCATAAGCAAAATAATTAGCTAACATGACAAACAGGAAGTAAATTTAAAAAAATCAGTAATCAAGATAGTTGTGAGGGACAATTACAGTGAAAAATTGTCAGCCCTTTAACTCCCTCAGAACACTGCTTGTTTGTACCTCTGAACTGTGCATGTCATAACTAATAAAAGAGTGGATAGGAAAACAACTGAAAGGGAATGACAGAAATGAAAGCTCACATATCTCTTAACAGATGATTATTTAACAAATGTTCGTCTAAGTGTACAAACTTTATTCAATATGCATGATATGGCTCAAAATACACAAATAGAAGACTTTAGAATCAATCATAACTTCAGAACAATGTTGTTTTGAAACAAATGATCTATGTGAGACTTGCAGAACTGTCGCATTTCATCCTTCATTACATAGTCTTGGTGCACAAATATATATGCGAGCAACACAGTGCAGTGCAAGTATTACTCTTTTTATTACAATTACAAAGAATAAATAAAGAAACAGGCTGTAAAGCCTGTTAGCCTTTCTAGTCAGTTCATGATGATGATGATGATGATGATGAATAAATAGACTCAAAAGCAAAGTTTCACATTTATTAGGAATCTTTGAGGCCAATTATTACAATAATATCAGAGTGCCCACTGTCATCTTAATCTGTTTTCCCAATATTTTCAAAGCATTTTCCAAAATTTTCTACCTTTCGAAGCGAACTGCTCAGAATCACGAAACGAAATCACGTCAAACTTTTTGATCAATGATTCTGACCTAAAGTAAAATTTGTCAAATTATTTTCAACTCCCTAATCCTACCCGGAGCTTCCCCCCCTCCTCAAAGTAATTTTTATTTGGCTAAAAGCATAGGCATTTTTGACATACAAATTATCCCAGCTAAAAAATATATTTTATTTGTTAAACTTAATTTAAAAAATTGTTCCAAATTCAAATTTACAAACAATTTTCAGAACTTTTTAAAAATATATTTAATAAGTATTTCCTAAGGCCAAAATCTATGAGAAGTTGTCTGCCTGTAGAAAATATTTTTAGAAGTTTTAAGTGCACAAAAATTACATGGAAAATAATATATTTCATTAATCTTCCTAGTAACTTCCAGTTCGTCTTGGCAGCTAAACTTTTGCATATGAATCAAATGTAACCTTCACGATCTGTTGTATCCCTTTTCATCTTCAAATTAACAAAAAGGGTAGTCAATCTTTTCCTGAAACCCATATAAAATGACTTTTTCAGGCTTTCTAGAAGGCTAAAGTTATTTTATTTTGCCAAGATAGAAATTTATTTCAATTTCAAGATTCATGTCTCTGAATACAAAATGCTGCATGTCCCTCTCTTACAACACAGTGTGAGGGAACCCTGAGGAGGCACACCTCCCAAAAATGTAATAGAGAACACAAATGTCTTGTAGATAATTGTGAGAAGAAAGTACTTTTTTCCCCTCCTCCTCCATGCCTTCTCCCACAAACATTAACATTTATGACGTGAAATTGCAGTTCAGTGAAATTTTCTTTCTTTTGACACTGCATTTGTTAAAATTGATTGGGTATGAGTCTTGAACTATATGTATACAACAGAAACAAATGTGTGTGTTTAATTTCTGCAAGGAAAGATCTAAATAGTTTACTCTTTCTGAGCCTGAAACAAAGGGCGGCCAATCTTTTCCAGAAAGCAATATAAAATGAACTTTCACAGCTTTTAATTAGCCTACTGTTATTTTATTTTTCCCTGATAAAATTTGTTCAGAATTGCACAATAAAGCAGGCCATCTGAAAAACATAAAATTAACAATATTTACACAAATAAAAATGCTGTCAAAAAGTAATGTTGCACCAATGTCGTTCAATGAATAATTTATAATTTTATAAATGTCTCAAAAATATCAGTATTTTCTGGATCAATGAAAAATCACTGACTTTATAGAAAAATTACCACCCTGATACAAATTACATTTTCATCAATAACTGAAAATACACTATTAAACAAAAACTATTTGATGAAATGAAACTTCATTACAGGTCTTCTCATTATCTACTCAAGCATTTTCTACATTAAGTGCTTTCAATTGAAAATTTGTTAAGTGCTGACACAACAAATACATGATCAAAATTCAAGCTATAAGCATATGCATTCATGCAACCTCGCATGCATTTTACCCACAATCTACGCTATCATTTTATTTCCTTCACCACATAAAAAGCACCACATGCTTCACAATGTATTCAATATACTTAACAAATTATATATACGCAAGTTAAATTTCTATCATGTAGGCTCGTGTACATTTTAATGACCAAGGACTTGGATCAACGTTATTATAACCTTATAATCCCTATAATGAGATGAGCACTAAAACTTATTTTTATTGAATTTTAAAAACACATTAACTTAAATCTCAAGTAAACCATGTTGCAATTAGATTTTTAACTTGTGTTGTACTCTTGTTTTTGTTTTATTTTCCATTGACCTGATCGTTTCATGAAGAAAGAACAAGCTTTCATGTTGTGCCTTTTACTTTTTTATAGCAAAGGCATTAATACAGAATAATGAAAAAATCACAGATCATTAAAGAAAAACGATAATTTAAAAAAATAATCATTCTTCACAACTAATCAAGTATGTAATAAAAACAAAAAATATAATTTTTTATGTAAAAGATATATAAATATCAAAAGAATGAAAAATAACTCTGAAGTAGCATCGTAACTTGTTTCAAATATATAACCAAGCTCTGACTTTCACAACTTTTACTATCAACGATGCCTCAAACAAAATGACTGAGAAAGGACATTCAGTTAAATGTAATGGAGTTTTATGCATCCCATTATACAATAGTGAGATCTTGATTCATTGTTCTGAAGACAGGAATATGATGGATGCAGATCAATATGTCATGAATAATAATTAATAACCAATACTTTATTTCCTACATTTTTAACAAAGATAACAAACAAATGATAATTTTCAATTGGAGAGCAGTTTGGCAATCTTTCATGAAAAACAGGATTTCTCTAATTCCATCTATGTGCTTTCATCATTAGATAAGCTCATATAACAAGTGTATGCAAAAACCCATGAAGAACTTTTTGCACATGAAAACCCAGACTTAGTGTTCCTGCTAAAAAATGTGTTTTACTAAAATTCAAGATTCTGTATGTATCAATTTAAAATGTTGCACACCCCACCCATACTGCACAGTGTGAAGGAACCCTGAGGAGCCAAACAACCAAAAATATAATAGAAGAACCCAAATATCTTGTTTTGTGGATTATTGCGAGAAGAAAGTAATTAGACATTTCTCCTCCTCCCTCCCCTCTCCCACAAATATTATTATTTATAAAATGAAGGTGCAATTCATTTTATCACAGAAATTTTGTTTGTTTTGACACCTGCATTTATTAAAATTGACTGAGTACGAGTCTCAAAATAAATCTGTACAACAGAGATAAATATATCTGCATTATTTCTAGGAGGAAAGCTCTAAATATTTTTCTCTTTCTCAGCCCACACTTCTTTCTCTTCCTGAGCCTCACTACTGTCTTGCACAGTACAATCATTGATTAACAAGAAATTTTCATCTTTTAAAATATGATCATCTGAATATACTTATTGATAAAAGTTTCCAGATAGAGAGAAATCTTAGTTTTGAAATTATAGAATCTTTATATGATAATTTTTATAAAATTGATCACATGGAAAATTTAAACCATTCCAAAATAGATATATTAACTATTGTTTACTTAAAGACATTACTTAATTTACTAAAAGTCCTTTACTTAGCTTGATGTGACAGTGCATAATATTATGAACATCTTTGGCAAGACACCTTTGCCAAATTCAGTTTGCTACAGTTGGACAAATCCATGTGTTTTTCTGCCACAATTTTTCCGTCATTTTTAAAGCATTTTTCACTGATTTCATCAATTTTAAAATTTTAATTGTACTTCCTTCAAATAATATTTACAAGATGTTACAAATGTTCTTCACTGAATTCTTGAGTAGCCTATTCGATTTCATCACTCAGAAATTGTCATGTCAGTCATTACAGTGTAATGTAAACAGTAATCTAAGATACCTGTGACATGATGATATCAGCGCCATTGTTAGTTCGGTAGATTTTGGGATAACCAAAGGCAGAGATTTCCTGGTAAAGAACTGTCCAAAACAAAAGTTTGCAAGCTGAGTTTACTTAACAAAAGGAAGAAGCCTTGATTACACTCGTAATGTATCCAAGTCCAACAACTTGAATTGATCATTTGAATTGGTTTAGATCAATTTTTTTTCATTTTTCTTTGCTTTCAGAGCATTTTGAAAACATTTTAAGAGTATTTTATTGATCTTTTTGGTGATGTTTTAGGTCATCAAAATCTGCTCTCTAATGTTAATTGTTAGTGGTGGTGGTATGTATTCTTCCAAACAAGGGCAAAGAGCAGCAATTCTGGTTTGTTTGTAATTGTTTGTTTTCGGTGAGAGGTGGTATAGCAATTTACTGTACAATTAACGATATTTACAGAAATTGTTTTTAATGTTTTCAGATAGTGCAGTGAATTTTATCATGAATGTTCAGGTGCTATTTCTTTGATCTAACAATGTAATGATTGAGTACAGAATGGCTTCATCCAACACTCGCCACCCCCAACATTATATTTGTCAAAGCGAGTTGGGAAAGTGATGCTGATGTGATTACAATAGAGTTCTTTAACACGACATCCCCATTAGTTTGGGGATTGTTAGAACTGGGGATGCAATAAGAAATAATCTTTCTGATAGACAGAGAGTGAAAAAGCGTTTGATAAGACATGTGAAATCAAGATTACAAAGAAAACATCCTTTCCTTCCATGTAAAGTCTGATGTAGATTTGAGTTAAAATTGCAATTTGAATCATTTTAATTATTATTAACTTCTACAATAATTCCTTTCATATGGTGACTTTTCTTTCTTTGCATGTTTGTATTTTTTATCCAACCATTCAGTCCCATTGTTCCCTAATGAAAACACTGCAAGACTTAATTTCTAGGAATCAATTTTATTTGATTTTCTAAGTGCTTTAAATTGACCATTAATATACGACTTGGCAATATTTTATACTTGACACTGTAAAACAAAATTGTGGGACATAACTGGGAGTAACATGTAGTATGCAACAGCAACAGCGGCTACAAGAAATCAGTTTGCATATATCTATTCTCACACTGTTGCAGGTCATAAGGCTGAGTCAAATTTGCATGCAAAATGCTCTTGAATTTTCTAGTGATTTCTTTGTCTAGAGTTGCCTTAGTGGGTAAGTACAGTAAAAAATTTCCATGTAAAAAAAAAAAAAAAGAGAGAGAGAGCTGTGGCTCAGGGCATCAAGTCACTGTGTGTCAATGTCACTGCAGAGCCTCTGACTGGGAGGTTCTAAGGTTGAAGCCCTGCCAGTGGCAAGATTTTCAACAAGGTTTCCTGACATTACCCTGTTTTCATGGATAAGATTTGTAGAGTATTTCAAACTCTTTTTTAAAAAATATTAAACAAACCTGATACAAATTTGCCACCTCTGATTTCCTTGTGATAAAGTACAATTAAAAAAACAATAAAAAACACCCTCAACAAATAAAATTTAAGTTACTATTTTTTGCAGGACTAATTTTCTTAAGGAATAATATCTAGTTGTATCATCGGTTTAAAATTTTCCATCTTCTAATAATTCTTCTACAAATTTCCTGATTTTTTCATTTTTCCTGAGCAATGACATTCCCAGTTTTTTCTCCTATTTTTCAGAAAGTGGCCACAATATTTTTTTTTGTTGCGATTCTCTTTTTACTGGCCTTATTGAGAAATATCAACTGTGAATCAAGTCAGGCAAGTTTGTGGTGGATGACGATTGATTATTTTTATTGTATTTGCAGCTTCTTATTACATCAACATGTAGGAGTTTCTTGACATGGAAAGTCAATGTAACATCATCAATTTTAACCGACTAGGCTTACTCAGAAAATGAAGACCCTGCATTTTTTAATGAAATATTTAGAGAAAACCCTCTTCTTATATTTGGGTAAATACGGTAATTAGTTATTGGGGGATAACATTTGTATTTCTGAAATTTTGTAAACAATTAATACCCAATATACTATACCAATTATATTACATCACAAATTAAAACTGTGAAATTAAAATTTTAACTATGAGTGCCAGTCCTGAAAGGATTCCATGAATTTTGTTGAAAATGTAATTATATTTTTGCCTTTATTTTAGAAATATTATTCACAAAATCATTATTGGAAAGCTGTATTCCTTTTGTATGGAAGTCTGCTTTCATCATACCAGGTTATAAGACTGGTTCAAGAAATGATGTTTCAAAATATAGATTTAATCCTATTTCAAATATTAATACAATTCCCAAACAGTTTGAGTCTACTATTACACACAAACTTAAAACAAAGATTTTCCCCTTCATTTCAAACAATCAGCACAGCTTTATTTCTGGAATAAACACAGAATCAAAACTAGTATGTTATACCCAATATATTTTAAATTCTCTCAAAAATAATTATCAAGTTGGCAGTGTCTACACTGATATTAGGCTAGACATTTCACTAATTGTAGTATCCCAGAATATCTTCCACACTCTGTGTGAATGGAAGAGATGTAAAAGGGAGGGGAGAGAGGACGATAGTGGGTGAAAGATGAAGATTAAAAACACACAGTATTTGTTATTACTGATGTCAGCTTTTTGACTATCCTGTTAAAAAGACCAAAATTAACAATATTTGCTTAATTTTTTTAAAATAAAAACAAGGAACCAATGTTTTTTAAGGAATAAAATCTAGGGTTATAACTGCCTCAAAATGTCTCTGCCTTTAGAGATTTTTCTAAAAATTTCCAGACCTTTTCAGATCAATAAAACTCCCTGAATTTTTCTAATTTCCAGAAAAAGGTCATATACTTATCTTCATCCATTCCTGCATCCATCATTTTTAAAATTTCAAACCATTCTCAACATTCATTTTGCAAGAATGTGATTTGGAAAAGGATATATGCAGTAATATTTTCTATCAGGATTAAAGTTAGCCCAATGATTGATGTGAGAAAATATTGAGAAGAAAGATGCATCATAATAACAGAGCAGATCCAAAGAAAAAATGGATTAGTCAAGACAATAAATGCTGGAACAATGTCCAATGTTTCACCGAAGTTTTATTTTAGAATGACAAACCACAAACATACGAACAGTGGCTAAGGCCTTAATCCTTCTCTTGCTATGTACTCTAATGAGTAGGCAGCCACATGATGTTTGTTCCTAGGCCCCCTAGAGAAAATTACCCTGCTCTCTCCCAGTTTCAATTAAATAAATGCAAAGCATGCCACCTAGGTGTAAGACACTAAGGGCTAAACGCTAATGCTGTAAACAGCACTTGCAGCTTACAGCATTATGTTCTTCTGGGGAATCACACCCTAACAAATCTAAACAAATGCTACATCAAAAACTTCACAAGAAATTAGCGCTCTTGCTACAAGGCGGCAGGCATAGCCAAGAAGCCTTGAGAGCAAATAGTTCAGCTGTACTCTCCGTGATTTCTCAAAATCCTCAACGGGCCACCACAAATGCAAAAGTCCCTAAAAAAATTATTATCCCCTACATTTTAAGGAACTGTCTTCTATTTCAAACACTACAAGCAATATCGGGAGCTGAAGATAAATGACTGTTGACTGATGTTAACTTTCTTTAATGTAATTTATGTCTGTAGCAATAAAGAGATTTTGCATTGCATGAACTCTGTATTGTATTAAAAATGAAAACAGTTTTGAGCTTTTGCACAAGTGAAAACTCAATCGTTATGATTAGGGATGGATTTTAATGAACTGTCTTTTATGACTTTTTTTGCATTTTTTGTCAAGTTCAACTAACACATCATTTCATACCCTTTTCCAGCTTTTTAGATATTTTTCACTGGTTTCATCTTTTTTCATTTTAATGGTACTTGCTTGAAATAATATTTATGAGATACAAACATTCCCCACAGAGTTCTTGAGCAGCCTATTCGATTTCTTTGCTCAGAAATTGTAATGTCAGATGTTGTATGTACTCTAAGGTTTCTGTGATGCCTATTACACCATTGTCTATTCGGCTGATTTCGTAATAACTAAAGACAAGAGATATCCTGGTAAAGAACAGTCCAAACCAGAAGTTTGCAAGCCGAATTCATCTGAATGAAAGAAAGACACCTCAATTACACCAGTAACATATCCAACAGCTTGAGTTGATCATCTGAATTGGTTTTGATAAAAATTTTTACAACACTTGTCTTTGCTTTTAAGGCATTTCTAAAACATTTAAGCATAAGATCGTTTTATTGATCATTTTTTATGCTGCTTTAGGTCACCAAAATCCGCCCCTAGTTATAATTATATTGGAAAACAATACTTCACCAGAATTACCATGTGTTATCACGTAACTTGCATCATATACAAAAGAAGTCATGAGATTACAGTAAATATAATTTAATTGCAACTGTGGTGGTTGAGTGTGTTGTTAACTTTATATTCCCACTGTGCAACAAAACGTTGGTGTGAAGCCAATTGTTGAACCAATGTGAATCAAGAGGTTGTGGCTTTAAGGAAATTTTGCATTCGCAGTACACTCTTCCATCACCATTCACTTCCTTATATCGAAGTCTTACAAAGAGCATTGTGCAAAACACCTATAAGACTTCAATGATTCTCGTCTCTTGGTTGTGTGTAACATGCATCACTTTGTTTTATGGTAAACTATACAATAACTCCCTATTACATCATATAAACATGTACTAAATGTTAGCAGAAATACACGTATAAACAAAATGTTTACAACAGACACTAGTGGCAGAGAGTGTCCATCACATGGGGATTCAAACTGATGAAGATTATCGTAACATTATACATTAAATTACTAATTAAAATATAATTAATAATTTAAATTGATAAAAGGTTTATGTGTATGTACTTTTGTGATTACTCCTATCAAGCAAGCCAAGCAAAATACATGGTTGAGATCCTACCTTGACCTAACCCTTGAGGTAAGACACTCTTCAATAGTGGAGATGCTCCCATTCTTGACCCAGCAATGTTTAATGCTAGTCCCTTGTTCAAGAGAAGAGAGCTTGCAGAGGAAATAGGCTGCTGATTGTAAGTATATCGAACATTTATTTTTATCTTCCCTGCAGGGCAACGTGGAGCACATTCAGGAGCTTTGTCAATTTCTTCAATCCGTTGCTTTGGGACACAAAATTTCTTTAATCTATGAGCTACAAAAGCAGTTAGGCTTGTTTCCAATTCCACCAAAAGTAAGTTCATGAAGGTAAAATTCACATGCTGTAATATTAAAAAAATATATATTACATTAAAAAAAATTATATTACAATAAATCTTACTCTTTAATTTGAAGTAATAAACAAAATATAATTTAAGATAGTTATATTTAGATCATTACCTTGAAAGGGTCATAATTCAATGCTGAATACACCAATGATGAAGTAACATACAATATCCCTTCCATTTGAAATGGTGAGACTGTAGGTCGAACTTCAAACAAATTTGGATGATTGCAAACTTTCCGAAGCTGCATTAAAACATTTATAACGCTGAGTAAATTTCCTGTTGCCAGAGTTTCTTTTGTCCTATATTAAAAAAGGTGAAGTTACTCCAAATGTTATCAATTGCAGCTCAAAGGAAAAGCACATTGAATACAAAAGATTTCATACTTGGCTCGAGACATGAAGTCATCATACAAAAACCGTTGGCGTTTTGAAAGCCGGCACATAACTATATGTTCATACTTTTTGGGAAGCTGCTTTTCTACTTCAGTTTTTAACCGCCGCAAAAGAAAAGGTCTCAATACCTACAATAAAAATTATCATTAAAAATTGTACACTGCATAATATCATAATACATATTATAAGAGATTCCTTCAATACCTTGTGTAGACGCTTAATAATGCTATCATTGTACTCTGAATTCCCTTCTATCATTCCAGTTACTGGATTAGAAAACCACTCTTTAAATTCACGATGTGACTGAAATACATTTGGCATTAGAAAATGCATCAAGGACCACAATTCCATTAGATTATTTTGTAATGGAGTTCCAGTGAGTAACAGGCGCCTGTAAAAATGTTTAGTTTAAAAATAAGAAAAACAATTCTTATCAATCACAACAAAAAGAGATTTAAGAAAATTACTAAACCACTACTTAGATTACATATAAAACTGACAAGAAAGCAACAATATTCACGCAAAACTTTCATTTCTCCATGAAATACAAATAATAGGTTACCTCTGTGTTTGAAAATTAAGCAGTAATTGCCAACGTTGTGATTTGAAATTTTTTATATTCTGAGCTTCATCAAGAATTAAGTACTTCCATTTTTTTCTTCTAAAGCTTTGATGATCTTGGATAACTAATTTATAAGAAGTAATACATACATGGAAGGCATTAGGTTTAGTCCAGCCTGAAACATTGCAAATTAATTGTTAAATCGGTACAATTGGGGATTCACAAAACTTACTAATTCCTTCAAAAACTGTAATTAGCCGTATTAAAAGTATTGTGGAAGACAATCATGTAAATAAATCAACCTAACATATTATTAGATTGCTTTTCAGAGACCTAGCTGAGTGTGAATCTCCCAACCAACTAAAAATACAGTCTGAAACACAAAATTAAACTCTTTATAGTATTGTGATAAGCCAAAGGGCCCC